>MUZC01000120.1:0-12712 GCA_002072015.1 Radix auricularia
TTGTCACTGATGATTGTTGTCACTGATGGTTGTTGTCATTGATGATGATTGTCACGGATGGATGTTGTCATTGATGGTGGTTGTCATTGATGGTGGTTGTCACGGATGGATGTTGTCATTGATGGTGGTTGTCACTGATGGTTGTTGTCATTGATGGTGGTTGTCCTTGATGGTGGTTGTCACTGATGATTGTTGTCATTGATGGTGGTTGTCCTTGATGGTGGTTGTCACTGATGGTTGTTGTCATTGATGGTGGTTGTCCTTGATGGTGGTTGTCACTGATGGTTGTTGTCATTGATGGTGGTTGTCCTTTATGGTGGTTGTCACTGATGGTTGTTGTCATTGATGGTGGTTGTCCTTGATGGTGGTTGTCACTGATGATTGTTGTCACTGATGGTTGTTGTCATTGATGGTGGTTGTCACGGATGGATGTTGTAATTGATGGTGGTTGTCACGGATGGTTGTTGTCACTGATGGTTGTTGTCATTGATGGTGGTTGTCACGGATGGTTGTTGTCATTGATGGTTGTTGTCATTGATGGTGGTTGTCACGGATGGTTGTTGTCATTGATGGTTGTTGTCATTGATGGTTGTTGTCACTGATGGTTGTTGTCACTGATGTTTGTTGTCATTGATGATTGTTGTCACTGATGGTTGTTGTCATTGATGGTGGTTGTCACGGATGGATGTTGTCATTGATGGTGGTTGTCACTGATGGTTGTTGTCATTGATGGTGGTTGTCACGGATGGATGTTGTCACTGATGGTGGTTGTCACAGATCTCTTGCTATTATACAGGGACATCAGAATCAACAAGGCTACCACTTGAATTGTTTTTTTGGGATGATGTATTTATGAGATGCCAGGTATATTGATGGGATTGTTGTTATAGTAATCATATGGTTGCTAAAATATCGGGGGGGGGGTAGAGGGTATTTTAAAAAGGGCAGTAACTCCCTCCATTACAGATTCATTGCCCAACCAGAGTTGACACCTCAAACTTTTCACTCTGCCCGCTGCATGATTTAACGAAACAAAATTTTTGCATACATACAAAACCTCTGATCTCTCCCTTGCCCAACATTGACCACCCCGCCCACGCCCCACCCCCACGTGATTGAAAAGAGGTCCAGTAAATCAGATGTTAGACCGGCCCTTGTTTTCATTAAGTTTTCCCCCCTGCACGCACGATAAGGTTAAGCGGGGAGCGTGGCCGGGCCCGGGCGGTAAGGGATTTTTAAACCGTTTGGTGAGTACGAGAAAATTGGAGGGGCCGAGCTGATCCCATAGTTGCTGGCCGTTAGGAGGTGGCGGTGTTAAGAGGCTCGGGCCTGGGAGTGTCTGGAAGTAATATCTCGGTGGAGGCTGATGATGGCGGGGGGGGGGGGGGATGGGCTCCACACACTTGCAAATATCTGGGAGCACATCGAATCTATCTCCAGTCGGAATCTATCTCCAGTCTGAATCTATCGGAACGGAGAGGTTTTTATGATTATTTTTCTTTCCAAATTTACGGTCATGCGGATTGTCACCAGTTTGTACTGAGACATAACATTTGCATGTCTGACAATGTCGAGACATAACATTTGCTTGTCTGACAATGTCGAGACATAACATTTGCACGTCTGACAATGTCGAGACATAACATTTGCTTGTCTGACAATGTCGAGACATAACATTTGCATGTCTGACAATGTTGAGACATAACATTTGCTTGTCTGACAATGTCGAGACATAACATTTGCACGTCTGACAATGTCGAGACATAACATTTGCTTGTCTGACAATGTCGAGACATAACATTTGCTTGTCTGACAATGTCGAGACATAACATTTGCTTGTCTGACAATGTCGAGACAACATAACATTTGCACGTCTGACAATGTCGAGACATAACATTTGCTTGTCTGACAATGTCGAGACATAACATTTGCTTGTCTGACAATGTCGAGACATAACATTTGCACGTCTGACAATGTCGAGACATAACATTTGCACGTCTGACAATGTCGAGACATAACATTTGCTCGTCTGACAATTTCGAGACATAACATTTGCTTGTCTGACAATGTCGAGACATAACATTTGGACGTCTGACAATTATTTGATTATATTTAAAAACTGACATGGGTGATTACGACAAGATGTTAGGAGGTAAGTATGTCGGACTTACACACAAAAAAAAGTACACCAACTAAGGATAAAAAAAAATGTAGATTTAAATTTGCATATGGAAAGAACTTCTTTATTTTCGTCCAGTGCAACACTTAAAGTTAATGCTTTAATGAGCGCGTTAAGTAAAACTTTTGACAATAAAATATTCTTTTTTTAAATTTTAAATATAACTTTTTAAAAAAAAACGGTTATAGTTATTTTGGAAACTTGTTGAATATTGCAAGAAAAGACAGCGGCGTAGCTAGGGATTTGGAGGCCCCGGGGGGGCTTGGCCTCTTTGTGGTGACGTAATAGTTAATGTAAAAAAAAAAATGGACTCTCCTTTGGCTCCCCCCCCCTCACTTGAATTGTGGGTCTGGGGAAACTTTAAAATGTTGACACCCCCCTACCCTATCTACGCCACTGATAAAAGAAGAAAGCAAGAGGTCAAATTTTGCGGATTAATCAAATGTGAAGGATATATGTAATTAACAGTTTTATAATTTATCGTTTTAAGGAAGTAATGACGCGAGGTAACAAGAATCAAATTCAAACTTTAACTAAGACGACCCCCATACTTTTCCTGGTAAAATATATGTTTAAGTTTTAGTTATCTTCATTAGATAAGAACACCCCTCTTCTTTTCGTATTGTTAGTTTAAACATGATGGGGTCTCGACTGTTAGCCGTTTGCACACGTTACTACATTACTGTAGTGGTGTTGTACTGTATGCACAGGCACATACACAATAAGACGATACCCCACGTATAAGACGACCTCGGACTTTGGAAGATCATTTTAGGGCTTGAAATGTCGGAATTTACGGTATTAAGATAATAATAATAATGATAATAATTAATAAAAAATAATAATAATAATAATATCATCAATATACATAATTTGCCGTCCGTTTGTGGCGCTACTAATTTTAGAAAGCAGCGCACAGCTGAACAAAAAAAAAAAAAAAAGACTTGACAAAAAAAGTACTGCACCAAAAATAACTCTTTTTTGAACGTCCTCATAAAATTATTCCATATGGAAGTAAATTAATAAAATGAATATAAATAAAAGAAATGAAATTTCTGTATTTCTTTATTTTTTTATTATGATGTGTATTTATTCAAAATTAATTTATTTCACCTGAAATAAATATTTATTTTGAAATCTTCCGTAATTTTTTACGGGTAATACACTAGTACCTAATATACATATATATCGGCATCCTTACGTCTCGCAAGACGATGGTGCATCACCGTTGGTCTGATGTGCATTTCATCGTGTGGCTGTGCGGTCCTAGCCCTGAGTGACAGCTTTTGCACATGAATTATGGGCTTCCCAATACTAAAATAAAATAAAACTAATATTAACAAAATAAACAAATAGGAAACCAATTTCGTACAGAAAGCAGCAAGGACAAATGACAATGTTATCTGATGCTGTCCGCATATTTCAAACACTGGACCGTACAACATGAATCTACGTCCGTGAAATGAATTTTTAAAAAGAAGGCCACAAGCAACGCAGTTGAATTTTCCATGAGTCTCTTCACAGTTGCTCCAACCACGACTGCCCGGCAACTGGGAACGAGGCTAATTGAATTCGAAACTGTTGATCTAATTATGAGCTAAAAACTCTTTTTAGGAAAATATTTCATAATGACCAGAGCCAGGCTTACAAACACGGTCTTCTGAGTACCCTGGAGCACTACGCACGTTGCAACAACGGCTTGATAAATAAATGGAGGTAGACTACCGTTAGATTATAATCTCGAATTGAACGTGATTAACGCGATTTATCTGTTTACTTTGTGACATTGTGTACAGGGGAAATTGTAGACAAAAAGAAATTATAATTCGGAAACCGTCAACTATATAAATCAGAAACCCTCACGTATATAAATATATATATATATATAAAAGTTAATATCGTCCATATATTTATTTGTATTTTCAATTAAAATTCATTATAAAAAGCTATAATATATATATATAGGAAGTTCTGCTACTATAACAAATTTTAAAGACTCTGAGTTCGTGTGCCAGAAAAATGATATTTTTAAATTGAAAAACAGAAAACATTAGCTATTATTGATAATCAATTTTTTAATTAAAATTACAAATAAGTAATTTAAAATAAAAGTGGGGACGCATTTTAGCAGTAAACAAACCTTGGTAAATACGGCATTGGACTTCCGTGTGAGCTTGACAGGATGCGACAAAACCGCGAAAGTTTCGGTAAAGAACCTTCTTAGACGGACAAATAGTACAGAAAAAACGAATATAGAGAAATAAAAAATAAAATAAAATAAAAACGTAGCTGCGGTGAAATCTAAAGAGAGACACAAACAAAGCCCTAATGTGGCCTACACCACTGTGTGCAAGCGCTCCTCTTTACAATACATAGGCGAGACGGAGAAGTTGGTCTCACGCCGTATCACAGAACAAATACGTGCGACTACGCAAGACAGTGTCCTGTCTCCGGAAACTTCAATGGACGTGACCATATGAGCGTTGATGACCTGTCTGTCTGTGGCACAAACTCACCCGGCAGGATCAGTCTAAAGAAATAATCCAAGAGTATGAAACCCTTGCACTACATGTGATGAATGTTGTGTTTGCGCCGACGACCTAAATGATTTGCCACACCCACTCTCTCCTTTCCTATATAAGCGCATACTAATCTCTTCTTACTATTGCTCTCTTTGGATCTCAACGCAACTAAGTTTTTATAATTTTTTATTTCTCTATATTCTTTTTATTTCTTTACTATTTTTTCGTTGAATAAGGATCTTTGCCGAAACATTCGCTGTTTAGTTACGTCCTGTCAAGCTAACCCTTACCCTGTTTACGTCTTTTCCATTTACTTTTTTTTATAAGCCTGATTGCAGTCTCACCCCTCATTTTGCAAGACGTGAATAGCGTGGTGGGACTCAGTGATAAATTGCGGGGACCCGTGGGCAGCCACTACATGATTCGTAGCAAGCGGGGGAGGGGTGGCAGGTACCTAACAGCGTGACTCCCGCTAATCCCTACAGTTACTTCTAGACAACATGCCAGCCGAAACGACGGACGTTCTTCGCTGTGCGTTAGAAAAATTTGAGAACTGTCACGTTTGAAACGGAAAGTAGAAAATAAATAAATAAATAAAATACCGAATACTGCCGGACGTCCGATGACGTGTTTAACAATAATAAAACCTTTCTTTCATTTTTCAATGCTTTTGCGAATTAGAGCTTGTGATGCAAACAATTATTAAAAATATATTTTATTTGACTGTTTTCATTCCTGGTAAAGTCTTGTTATTAAATAGTCTTCAACCATTCACACGTTGCAGTCGGAAGTATAGCCAGGAAGCTGTCAGCGCTGTATAAAATCAAGTTGCAGTAAGATGACATGCTCCGTGAACGGCATAAATAAGGCGGTACTTTGGAATTAAGTCAGTAGACGTCACAACTCCTTCGTAAACAGATTGCCATTTAATAAGTGGTCTAACTAGTTGAAATGAGCTAATTAAAAACTTTATTTAATATTATTAATTTATATATATATATACTAGGGCTGTTATCGATTAATGTAATCGTTAACTTTTGAAAATTTTCCGAATAATTAATAGATAATTTTGATTAAGCTACAAATAAGACGTATGACGTCATTAAACTGAAAATTTCGAAAACAGGCAATTAACATTTTTTAAATTTAAAAATAAGAGCTTATTTTAAAGTTTAGATTTAAAAATCTTTTTATTTAAATCGAGAAGATTGTACGAAAAAAAAGCAAACTATTATTAATGGGACGTGGTGGTCGAGAGGTAGCGCACTCGACTGTCATACCGATGGTCACGAGTTCGAATCCACGCGAAGGCGAGGATTTGTTCCCGGGGCCTGAGGAGTCCCCGAGTCACCCAGCTCTGAATGGGTACCTAACTAGACAATAGTTAGGCGGCTGGGGTAATGCGTGGAACCCCTATAGCCGTGGCCTGTGACCGCTGCATCACTTGCCAAAAGATCATCTCTCATGGTCTGTGGACGCAATTATCTTCTTCATAGAAGGAGCGTCTGTATATCTAAGATAAGAAGAAGATAATCATTAATAATTAATCATTTATTAATAAATCGGACAAAATTATTAAAAATAACATCTTCAATCTAATCGCTATGTTATCGATTTAAATAATTTTAATCGATATTTTTTATAGATTAATCGAGAAATTAATCGTTAATTTATGCAACCCTAATATATATATATATATAAAAATCAAAGTATGTCTGTATGTGTGTGTGTGTGTGTGCTTGTCCGTTGTAACTGACTAAACCATTCATCCGATCGTCATGAAAATTTTTGAGATTGTTGAGTACCCTTCCGGAATGGTAACTGGCTACTTTTTTTTCTCAATCTAACACTAAAGGGGCGCCGGGGGCCCTAAATGTGAATTTTTGCTTATATGAGCTATATAAAAATTAGTTTAAGCGCTATCTACTTGATAAATGGATGGATCTTAACCAAATTTTGTAATTATATTCTTTATAGCCAATATTAAAATACTATAGGTAAGTCATCTCCTAAGGGCCGCTCTTTTGGGGCTGGGGGCCCAAAATACCCGTTTTTGTAAATGTTTAAGATTTTTTTCATTATTAAATTATTAAAGGTCTTGACAAATAATGATAAATGTATCCATTATTACCCATTTTAAAATAAAAAGTTGTTTTGCGCTTTATATCTTGCCCTGAATGGGCCTTGGGGCCCTTAATGTCGTTTTTTGCCTATATGAGCTATATAAAAATTAGTTTAAGCGATAGCTACTTGCTAAATTGATGGATCTTAACCAAACTTGGTTTATAAATACTTGATAGTGAATATTAAAATATTATATGGCACTAAACTTTTAATGGCAACTCCTTCAGGGTTGGGGGCCCAAAATACCTGTTTTTGTAAGCGTTTAAGATTGTATCCCTGAATTTAATTATTAAAGTTTTTGACAAATAATGATAAATGTACCTATTATTATCCATATTGAAATGAAAAGAGGTTTTGAACTTGATATCTTGCCCTGAATGGGCCCCTGGGGCCCTTAATGTCGTTTTTTTGCTTTTATGAGCTATGTAAAATTAGTTTATGCGTTTGTTACTGAGTAAATGAATGGATCTTAACCAAATTTTGTAATTATATTCTTTATAGCCAATATTAAAATACTATAGGTAAGTCATCTCCTAAGGGCCGCTCTTTTGGGGCTGGGGGCCCAAAATACCCGTTTTCGTAAATGTTTAAGATTTTTTTCACTATTAAATTATTAAAGGTCTTGACAAATAATAATAAATGTATCCATTATTATCCATCTTAAAATAAAAAGTTGTTTTGCGCTTTATATCTTGCCCTGAATGGGCCTTGGGGCCCTTAATGTCGTTTTTTGCTTATATGATCTATATAAAATTAGTTGAAGCGTTTGTTACTGAGTAAATGAATGTATCTTAACCAAACTTTGTATACAAAACTCTGTAGCTCATATTAACATACTTAAGGCCAATTAACTTCTAATATCCATTTCATCGGGGCCAGGGGGTCCCACATGTCTTTTTCGAAAATTTTAAAGATATTTCTCCCATTCATTTTTTAACGATCTCAATAAATATATCCATGATGTGAAACTGAAATAAAATGAACAGATTTTGGACTTGACATCTTGCACTGAAAATGGCCGGGGTCCCCTAAATATGTTTTCCCTTCTATATCTATTTCTATATAAATGTGTGTGTGAGAGTGTATGTCCTTTATAGCTGACCAAACCATGTATTCAATCGTTATGAAAATTTTTCAGACCGTTGAGTACCCTTTCCAGAATGGTAACTGGCTACTTTTTTTCTCCATTTAACACTAAAGGGGCGCCGGGGGCCCCCAACGCCATTTTTTGCTTATATGAGCTATATAAAAATTAGTTTAAGCGCTATCTAGATGATAGATTAATGGATCTTAATCAAATTTTGCAACTATATTCTTTATAGCCAATATTAAAATACCATATGACCCTTAACTTCTTATGGTAGCTTCTTCGGGCTGTGGGGGGCCCAAAATACCTGTTTTTGTAAACGTTTGACATTTTATTCCCAAATTTAATTATTAAAGGTTTAGACAAATAATGATAAACTTATCCCTTTGTATCCATATTCAAATGAACAGAAGATTTGAAATTGACATCTTACCTTGAATGGGCCCAGGGGCCCTTAATAGCGTTTTTTTTGCTTTTATGAGCAATATAAAAATTAGTGAATACATTACCTACTGAGTAAATGAGTGGATCTTAACCAAACTCTGTATACAAAAATGTGGTAGCCCATATAAAATTACTTAAATGCAATGAACTTCTAATGTCATTTTTTTGGGAGCCAGGGGCCCCATATGTCTTTTTTGTAAATGATTAAGATATTTTTCCATTCATTTTTGAACGATCTGGGGAAATATATCCATAATGTGAAATTGAAATAAAATGAACAGATTTTGGACTTGACATCTTGCACCGAATGTGGCTGAGGGTCCCTAAATGTGCTTTCCCCCTATATCTATAAATATGTATATGTGAATGTGTGTGTGTGTGCATGTCCTTTATTGCTGACTAAACAATGTATTCGATCGTAATGAAAATTTTGGAGACTATTGCGTACACTCCCAGGAAGTTAACAGGTAACTTTCTTCGTCAATTAAACACACATGGGGCGCCGGTGGTCCATGATGTCAACTTTTGCTTATATGCGTTATATAAAAATAGATTGAGCGCTAGCTACTTGGTAAATTGATGGATCTTAACCAATTTTTGTATTGAAAAAACTTAATAGCCTCTATTAAAATACTATAAGGTCCTGAATTTTTAATGATTATATCTTCGTTGCTGGGGGTGCCAATTTTCTTTCTTTAGGGGGGGGGGTGGTTAATGTTTAAGACATTTTGTCCATTCAATTTTTAATTAAAGATCTTGACAAATAATGACAAATATATCCATTATCATGCAAATTGAAATGAACAGGTGTTTTCAACTTTACATCTGGCACTGAATGGGCCCCATCGTGTCATTTTTTCTTTAATTAAGTTTATACGTTAGGTTTTGTGTAAAAGAATTGATCTTAACCAAAATTTGTTAACAAAATCTTGGTAGCCCATATTAAAATGCTATAGGGCACTAAACTTACTAATGTAATTTACTTTTGGACCGGGGGCCACGAATGTCTGTTTTTGGTATATGCTTAAGATATTTTCCCCATTCAATTTTTAGCAGTCTAGAGGAATATATCAATGATGAAACTGAATTAAAACGAACAGCTTTTTGAAATTGACATCTTGCGCAGAATGGGAACAGGGGCCCCTAAATGTCGTTTTTTCCTTTATATTACCTTTACGAATATTCGTGTTAGCTTAAGTTACTAAGAAAATAACGGATCTTGCCAATCTTAGTTCATAAAAACTCAAGAGTCTATAAATAATTTCTATAAGTAACTGAACTCTTAATGTCCATTCCCTCGGGGCAGGCGTACCCAAATGTTTTTGTAATGCGCGTTAACAATTTAATTCCCCAATCAATTTTACACGATATTGAGAAACAAAGCTTGAATACAATGGCGATAAAAAAAATAATAAATTATCACTTATTTTAGAGCCCGGCCCCTTAATTTCGTTTTTTTTTTTTTTTTTTTTTTTTTTTTTTTTCTCCAAAGCTTTTTATTATTAATTTACTTATCTATTTGCTAGGAAACTTAAACTTTTTTTCACAATTTCGTGTAGGTATTTGGCATAGTAGTTTTTAAAACATCACTCATTGTATTCTTAAATAGTCATTTTTACTGAGATCATTTTGAGCTTTATATCTTGCCGTATAAGGGCCCTGGGGCCCTTAATGTCGTTTTTTTGCTTATAAAAACTCAAGAGTCTATAAATAATTACTATAGGGAACTGAACTCTTTATGTTCTTCCTTCGGGTAGGCTTCCCCAAATTTTTTTGTAATGCACGTTAATAATTTAATTCCCAAATCAATTTTACACATTATTGAGAAATATAGCTTGAATACAAATTATCACTTATTTTAGAGCCTGGTCCTTTAATGTCGTTTAATTCTTTTTTTAAGCCTTTAAATTACTATTTTATTTATCCACTTGCTATGAAACTTTGACTTTTTTCACACTTCCGTGTAGGTTTCTGGCATAATTGTTTTTAAAACATAATACTCATTGGATTCTTAAATAGTCATTTTTACTGAGATCGTTGCAACGCACGACCGGGTCTGCTAGTAGTTTATAAAAGAAACTGACAAACTAAAGTAAAAGTGCATTGTTTTCTCATTCTTGACCCTACCTGAAACTATTTAATGCCAATTTGCCATTCACTGACTCTTTCAATCATCCTAACATTCAACCACCCACGACTTTCCATGTCACTCTTTCAAAGGCCAAGGTTATCGTCCACTTGGCTCCTCTTTGGATTGCGTCCCTTTGTTTGCTACTTTGAACTCTTCCCATCAACAACCCACAAATTACCAATTTCTCTCCCCTAGACACACGCGCTTGTCTTCTACAGGCCTACTCCAAGGTTCTCATACAGTTGTGTCGTCAGGTCAAATCGATTTTACTATGCAGAACTATTGCTAGGTGCTCAAACTCGTTGGTATTATACAGATCTATTGCGAGGTTCTGTCAAGCCAAATAGACTGCATTATCCCAACATATTTCAAAATTATTATTAAACAAAAAAATAATAAATTTTAAAAAACAACAACAAAAAACTAGTTGTTAGAGCAACTTTAAAAAAAAAATGTATCCATATACAGTCAGACTTCTCAAACTCAAAGGGACCCAAAGAAGAAAAAAAATTAAAATAATTGACTTACAGAGTTTTCGCGTCAGGAAAATGTCATAACAGGCGCAGAACAGAACTTTGCCGGGACCTAACAATTAACTCGATATAGGGATGCTTTCGACTTAGGGGTGTTCGACTTTGAGAGGTCCGACTTTGACAGGTCCGACTTTGACAGGTCCGACTTTGACAGGTCCGACTTTGACAGGTCCGACTTTGACAGGTCCGACTTAAAAAGGTCCGAGATGATATTTCAAGTTTCTCAAAAAAGATTTGTAGCACCTTCCTTATCCACGCCAGTTTCATGTCCTTCAAACAGTTTTGTTTGTGTCCGTTTGGATCGTATGAAAGTGATAGTCTTATACGGTCAATATTAATGGACAGCAAGATTTTAAGATGAAATCAATGCAATGACCAGAGCAATTCTTCAATTATTTTTGACGAGTAACAAAGCCCGCCCAAGGACGTTCCGCCGTCGTTTCGGTGGCATGTTGTCTAGGAGTTAACAGTAGTGATTAGCAGGAGTGACACATTTCCAGATGGGAACACAGTACTGAATGGTGACAAAAATAATGCGCAAAAAATAACTCGCTTTGAACGTCCGCTTAAACTTGTTCAATATGTAAATGAAATTTAATTTTTCTGATTGGCTGTTGGAGTCTGTAGAAGTTTGAGGGATCAATCGCCATCGAAAACCAGGCAGAAAATTGCATTTGTTATGTATAAGAAATATAGATTTGGGTACCCTGACAGACATTGTTGAAATTAATTCCGGTGAATTGTTAAATTTGACTCGTAGGTTCTTGAAAATATAAAAACTTGGACATATCAATTTTTGCCTTGCTGTGTCTCTCCACGTGAAGATTACACTGGCAAACGTTGCTCGCTGGGAATATTGGGTAATAGTTTGTAACCGTTTGGACTTACAAATAGCTCCCAAAGGCTGGGACTCGCGTATCTGTTATTTCTAAGTAAGGACTAAAGACATTTGTATGTGCATTTTTAAAGCTAAGAATTCGCCGCACGTTTGTGTATGTACTTAACACTGACACTTTTTGGGTTTATTCTATTGTGATTGTTCGGGAAAGAACAATTACCAAATTACGATCTTAAAGTGTCACTGACTTATCAAATAGTCTTTTCAACAATGCTTATCCACTAGACTCATCCAGTACAGCTATCTCTACGAGGCTTATCCACTAGTCTCCTCATCCACTAGAGTTATCCAACGGGCTTATCTGCTGTCTTATTCGACTGCAGTGATTAAGTGACGTATTTTTCCCGCCTTGCTATCGCCTAAATCATTTCCAGAAGATGAGAGCATGAAATGTGCGCAGCAGACGTGACGAGAAAAGAGGCGCCCCCTAGCAGCTCATCAAGACGTTCTCAATTTGCTCGACGTACAGAGCGTAAACAAGGAAGGGTTTGTGTTACAATGTTACAGTTTGTGTTATAATGTTACAGTCTGTGTTACAATGTTACAGTTTGTGTTACAATGTTACAGTCTGTGTTGCAATGTTACAGTCTGTGTTGCAATGTTACAGTCTGTGTTACAATGTTACAGTCTGTGTTACAATTTTACAGTTTGTGTTACAATGTTACAGTTTGTGTTACAATGTTACAGTCTGTGTTGCAATGTTACAGTCTGTGTTACAATGTTACAGTTTGTGTTACAATGTTACAGTTTGTGTGACAATGTTACAGTTTGTGTGACAATGTTACAGTTTGTGT
>MUZC01000120.1:12908-37497 GCA_002072015.1 Radix auricularia
CAATGTTACAGTCTGTGTTACAATGTTACAGTTTGTGTTACAATGTTACAGTTTGTGTTACAATGTTACAGTTTGTGTTACAATGTTACAGTTTGTGTTACAATGTTACAGTTTGTGTTACAATGTTACAGTTTGTGTTACAATGTTACAGTTTGTGTTACAATGTTACAGTTTGTGTTACAATGTTACAGTCTGTGTTACAATGTTACAGCCCTGTCACGTGGTTTAAATGTCGAGCTGCTAAACAACGCGAGGAGGTGACAAGGGAGAAACTGCAACCTTTCAGTACATAAATGACGTCATGCAACTGAACAAAAAAAAAGGTGGGGGGGGGGGGGGTCAAACATTTGTGATGCTGTGTTTTACGAGTGGGATTTAGGTGTTTAGGAACTAAAAAAACGCGCAATTTGAATTGAAAGTGCTTCTTAATTATTTTATTTCTTACAATCTATTTTGTGTCGTTTTACATAGCTTCACGCGTGTTTCGATATTAGAGTGCAGCCTTAAACTAAATACATTCATAAATGACAATAAATTGATTTTAAACATATATATTATTTTTATATGCGATTTATACGTATATCATATACGACAAAAGAAATATTTAGAATTTTTTTTTTTTAATTTTAAATTTTAAAAAAATATGTTAGAATTTAAAAAAATTAAAAAAAAAAAAATCCAACATTTGTCTGCGAGCCAATGGCAGCCATCAAATAAGCCACATCTGGCTCGCGAGCCGTGGTTTCCCGACCCCTTCTGTATCATTAATAAACTATTCACGACGTAACACGTTAAAGCCTGAAACAAGAACAAGCAACAGATCTAGAAAGTTTTGACTTGGGTCTTCAGATGCGTTACAACAATACAAGACAAGAAAGTTTTGACTTGGGTCTTCAGATGCGTTACAACAATACAAGACAAGAAAGTTTTGACTTGGGTCTTCAGAAGCGTTACAACAATACAAGACAAGAAAGTTTTGACTTGGGTTTTCAGGTGCGTTACAACAATACAAGACAAGAAAGTTTTGACTTGGGTCTTCAGAAGCGTTACAACAATACAAGACAAGAAAGTTTTGACTTGGGTCTTCAGAAGCGTTACAACAATACAAGACAAGAAAGAAAACTGAACTTAGCTTAGAGATGATGATGCGATGGCTGAAGTTATTCAAACATCCAAGTTACATTTTGATCTATTTCTCCTTTTATTTATTGCATTAAATGGATGCCTCTTCAAGAGAATATCGTGTTGCGAAACATTCCAGAAAAATACAGAAAAATCGAATTAAAACCTGTGCAATTATTTTTGATCACTTTCATTTTTAGATCTCTGGAATAGTTCAACTTTTTAAACGCAATTTCCCTTGAGCATTGCGTTTATAGATTCGAAATGTCTGTCCAGTCTTTTCGAGTTTTGAACAGCAACTCCTCCTGATCAATTCTAGAGAGGATTCGAGACTTTGGAAAATATGTTAGGGAGGTCCCAAGGATGTACAGAGATCAAAAAAAAAAAAATTACCGAAAAGATTTACTAGATTTCTTGGAGAAAAAAAACAGGAAAAAAAGAAAAAGAAAAATATCACTATTTACTATTTTGTCAATTTCTCGCCAACCGTAACAGCTATCGAGTTGAAACAAACACCAAATGGTATTTAATAACAGTGCTTTTTTTCTAGTGAAAAATGTTTGGGAACTCATTTCACATCTGTTTTTTAACTTATGTCAGAAAATACTATAATAGTCTATAATTGAATTTTCCACTGAACACAAATTTTATTGTACAGATATTTAAAGAAATAAACGTTTTTATAAGAAAATGAGAGACTCAAAGAAATTATTTATAATAAAAACCGACCTGACTAACTTTATAGTCAGGTTATACACGAATCTGGCCAAAAAAAAGGTATGGGAACTCAGTTCCCATGAGTTCCCACTGAAAAAAAGCACAGGCTAATAATACTTTTAAAAATGTTGGAGAAGATAGCAACAGTTTTTGAAAACATTTTGTTTTGTTTCAAAATGATTGATTTTAAATTACTTTTAATGTAATTTAGAATGATAGTTAATAGGGTTTTCCCGCTTTGTGAATGCTTGTGTTAGATTGTTGCGCGGTGCGCATTATATTGAAACATTCTTGGTGTGACGTAGTGTGAGGGCATATGACGTCATATTGTGTTTACTTTCAGATTTACTTATTTGAAACGACTTTTAATGCAATCTAGAATGATTTCCTTTGAATAAAAAAATCGGAAATTCTTTGTTGGAAATTGCTTTTAATTACTCATTCTATTTTTTAAAACTTTTTTACAAGTATCAAATTGGTAATAAAGTTCGAGGAACAATTTGACATAACAGTAGTGAGCAGACGACTAAGTCTTCAACTTCCTGTTTTGGTGCATACCCATCTACCTCCCCCACCCTCCGGGCTAAAACAGCGTTGTTTCAGACATCTGTTTGGAATCCGCACCATTTTATACGATTACATGATTATAAGATTATGGGAAATAGATTTTGTAACATTTTCGTTTTCATCCTTTTTTCCTCCCTGCTTTCACCTCTGTATTGATTTAGTCTGACCTTCCTGTGGCCAGGAAGAGCTGTAACTTGGGCAAGAAATGTTGCCAAACTGCTGTAACTCTTGGGCCAAATTGAAAGTCTTGTTAGGCGCAGGGGGGAAAGAATTAGTTCAAACAGGATGCTTGCCCCTAACCCAGTTAACATTGCCAGAGCTGTCTGGACGAAAGTTTGAAAATCATTTACAATGATTGAATTAAGATCTCGCCACTCCAACAATATTTTCCTATCCTATTTGTTGTTGGATTTCTTTTATATACGTGTCTCATATCCAATGTCGGTCTGCGCTCTGTCTTGTGTGTCTTTTTGCGCTCCATCTTGTCTTCAGTCTGTTAGATATCCTGTGTATCCGTCGTTGCTCATCGGGATTTAATTTTTTTGGGATCTTAATCGTCGATCGATAAATGGCCATGTATCTCATCTTAGCTCATATGATCTTATCTGTTACGGAAGCTCCTTCCATACAGAAGATAATTGCGTCCTATGCTTATCCATAGTTTATATCTAGTCTTGCATTTTTTTTTTTAGAGTTTAAAATGTTAAAAAAGCGTAGGTTTTCTTGGATTCCTCAGACAACCCATTCCACGCCTGAATTCCCGACGGAAAGAACGAAAATTTATATGAGCTTGTTCTTGCTTAGTTGTAATTAGAAAGTTGTATTTTTTTAAAATTAAAAATTCCCGTGTCTTTCATACGGTTGTATCAGATTATCTTTGTGTGGTTTTTCAAATTTATAATTAAATGCCTTTTGTAATTTTGTTTCTATTTTACTCTTTATTCTTCTACCCTCTAGTGCAGGGGTCTCCAAACTACGGCACGCGGACCAGATGCAGCCCGCGAAGTCCTCTCATTCGGCCCCTGGAGAACTTTTAATCTTACACACACACACAAAAAAAAAGGATACTTTTTTTTTTTCTGTAGTTTACCATAAAACTTAATAATTGGGGTAAGTAGTCGGCCCCACAATCTGCTGTTTGACAGTTTAATGCGGCCATCCGGCAGAAAAATTTGGAGACTCGGCTCTAGTGTTTCAATGATTTAACTAATGGTGTTATTATTGTCTGTTTTAAACATTTTTTCAGTAACGAATCTGGCAGGTCTTTTTTGAATATGTTCTAGTTTATCAACGGTTTCTTTGGTGGATGGGTCCCATACAGAAGATGCATATTCTAGTTAACGTCTAAACAAAGTAAGGAAGCATTTCAGTTTTATTGTCTCATTACACCTGTAAAAGTCTCTATTAACGAAGCCTATGAATCAGATGTATTTTCGCCTGTAGTTTTTTAACATTGTGTCAGTAACGTGGAAGAAGTCTTTGGGACAAATGATCCCTTACAGACCATGAAGGTCCATGGGAGCAAGTCAAGTAGCGTTCACAAGTTTCCTTGACCACTAACGAGCATGGGATTGTGTGGTTAGCTAAATGCCACGGGGGGCCTTGCCAGTACCACGGCTCGAACTCGCGACTCGGGTTCTTGCAGCGGTTCGGTAGTCCAGCGCGCTACTACTTAGACCACCGCGCCCCGGCTTTGGGACAAATACCAGGTTTAAAATAAAATAAATAATATCCAGCTGCAACGATGAAAGGAATTTTTTAAAAATGAGTGTAAAAAAAATATTTTTTTTATAAAGGTTGAAACGCCCTCATGCTGATGTCAAAGAGCCAGACATGATGTGTCATGAAATATGTTCCATTATTCTAAGTATTTCAGGATCAGGAGAGAGAATGTTTGAAATCAAGACAACATCACGTCCTCATGTTGTCAATCAAATTAAACTCGGATCATAGGTTGTTGGTTTTTTTTTTTAATCGACGAAACCAACCAATGAAAACAGCCGGCAGTCATAACAATCGAAATATTCATCAGCACACGCAGAAGCGTCACGGGGGGGGGGGGGGGGGGAATGCGGGAAGTGTTGCCCGCACCGGGGAGACACCATCACAAGGGGTGACACCAATACGTACAAAAAAACCCCCATAAAAACAAAGTATTTGACCATAAATCCCTTATATACGGGACAGAACTAAAAGTATTGATTGTATTCAAAATAATATGTTCCGCGAAAAAAAAAAGACAAAAAAACAAAAAAAAACAACAACAAAAAAACAAACAAAAAAAACAACAAAAAAACAAACAACCATGAACCGACTTGACGTGGCTTAACGCTCTTGCTGTCAAACGGGGACCGGTAGGGGTGGGGGTGTGGTCATCGATGGTTGGAGTTAACTCCAGCCAACACGTGGATGTCAACAACAGACGGCTACCATACATTTATATGGAGATAAACTAAAAGTGCATTTATTTAATTACGGTACATTCTATCGATTTGAAATTTTGATACAATGAATTGTTAGGTCACACAAGTCTATGTGCAAAATTTCAGCTCGATAGCATGACTGCAAGTGGGTCATTTTTTTTTACTTTCGTTTTTCCGCCGGACCAACGAAGAGACGACCATGAAGTTAATATAAGAAAAATTATGTATACGCTCCAGTTACTGTTGTACTGACAGACTCGGAGATAGTATGTGGGGCAAGTCGTGTTTTTGGGTGGGGTGCGGATATTTGACACCATGAGCTAACCGCACCGGGATTGCACCAACCCTGGCGACGCCTCTGAGCTCACGTCAAACGGGACTCTCATCATCCCGTCTCCAGGCTTCTGCTGTCAGTGGCTCTACTGACATCTATTCCGAGGTCGATTCTTACTCATTGTCAATTAGCTCCCGTTGGAACTGTCGGAACGTTTGATGGCTGTTCGCATGAGAACGTTCTATGCGCTGACAGAAAGCAGACACTACGAAATTGGCACTAGATTTTGCCCAGTCAGACTTATCGCTGTACGTTGACTCGATGGGTTGCCGTGCGGATATTTGACACCATGAGCTAACCGCACCGGGATTACACCAACCCTGGCGACGCCTCTGAGCTCACGTCAAATGTTTCCACTCGCAGTACAGTACGAGACTCACGTTTTATTGCGGCTGGCTGATGTACGGTCATTAACGTGGAGCTGATCGTCCGGTGCACCTGATGTTAAGATGGCAGACATGTTACCATCGCGTGCCGGCGTCCAATGAAGGAGTCGAACTCGGCTAGAATGCTCGAGTTTTCACCTGCCTTCGAATATCAGGAATCGTAATATTAATTTATTTTTGTGTCCTAGATCTTTTTTGTTTTTTATAAAGGTCCTGCTGAGATTTATTTTTAAGAAAATGCCAACCCCTCACTTTCAGGCAAAAATCAAATAAAGAGAAAAATATATAGTAAATAATGTATTTGAATTTTTGTATCTGCCATTTATTTATCAAAGACGGAAAAGCTATTTCCAGAATTGAAATAATAGTTGATCTGTGTCGTAAAGCAATAAGAACAGGGTGGTGTGGGGCTGGTTGTGTGTGTGTGTGTGTGTGTGGGGGGGGGGTTATACTGGAAATCATTCAAGTGATCTCATTATGCAGTGGTGTATCGGCTACTGGTGTGGTCAGTTAAGATGAAAGGAAATTGTTTACAGTGCTTCACTTTTTTAAAATGTAATTTTGGCGGATGTTAACTTTAGACATCACCACAATCAGTTTGGTCATTTTGTGCCTTCAGAATTAGGTTGGTCACCTTATCTTATCTTATATGTTACAGACGCTCCTACTATAAAGAAGATTATTGCGCCCCACGTTTATCTGTGGTTTGTGTTAAGTCCTGTATTCTTATTAGAGTTTTAAATGATGATAAAGTGTTGGCTTACCTTAATTTGTTTCTTCAGGCATCCCATTCCACGCCCGAATACCGGACGGGAAGACAGAAAACTTGTATGTGTTTGTTCTTGCATAGGGGATAAGAAAGGTTTTTTTTTTTATCCGTATGTCTATCTGAAGGTTGTAATAAGTTATCTTTGTGTTGTATTTCTAAATTATAAATAATTGCTTTATGTATAATCACTAATTTACTCTTGGTTCTTCTATCCTCTAGTGTTTCAAGGTTTAATGATTTAACTAGCGGTGTTACTCTTGTCAGTTTTGAATATTCTCCAGTAATTAATCTGGCAGCTCTATTTTTGAATTTGTTCTAACTTTTCAATATTTTCTTTGGTGGATGGGTCCCTTACAGAAGATGCATATTCTAGTATAGGTCTCACCAGGGTGAGGTAGCATTTTAGTGTTTTATCTTTATTTCATTTGTAAAAAAATTCTTTTCATAAGGCCTAAGGTTTTGTTTGATTTTTTAATAACTTTATTGACATGGGGATAAATGATAGTTTTGTCACTTTATTTTTTTACTCCTATGTATTTTGCTACAGACAAAAAAGCTAGGAGAAAGGAAAAAAAAACAACAACAAAAAAACACAAAAATCCCCACTGGGAAGCACAGAATTCGTGTACAAAAGTTGTGGTAAAGACTGTCACTCAAGGATAGAACAGCACAGCTACATGAGGAAATGCACCTCAGACCAACGGTGATGCACCATAGTCTTGCGAGACGGAATGATGCCGACTAGTTTATTTTCCGTTGGCGTTTCCCACCATCTATCTAAACAATGTCCCACAGTCTTTGCCTATATTTTCACACTCCTATTAAACTTCTGCATAATCCGATCTCACCATTTCATTTCTTTCATTTTTCTTGTATCATCCATTGTCGCAAAATGCTGCGTAGGAGAAACAGTTTTAAAATAAGGAAATTATTTGATTTCATTGACTTCATTGACTGGAGTTTAAGCTCCCGGAACTTCCTGTCAAAACATGTTTTACCTTGAAAATAAAAAAACGCTCAAGCACAATCTTGTAGAGGGATTTTTTTCCTGAATCTGAGAATAATCTTTAGAGAATGTCTGAAATTTTAAGGATTGCAGCTTAGCCTAATAATTCCAGAGGACGAAAAAAAATTCCTGGGGAGATAGGGTTTCATGTAACACACTATCAAGGCAGGGGACTTTATGTTTCATGTAACACACTAGCAAGGCAGGGGACTTTATGTTTCATGTAACACACTAGCATGGCAGGGGACTTTATGTTTCATGTAACACACTAGCAAGGCAGGGGACTTTATGTTTCATGTAACACACTGGCAAGGCAGGGGATTTTATGTTTCATGTAACACACTGGCAAGGCAGGGGACTTTATGTTTCATGTAACACACTGGCAAGGCAGGGGATTTTATGTTTCATGTAACACAATGGCAAGGCAGGGGACTTTATGTTTCATGTAACACACTAGCAAGGCAGGGGACTTTATGTTTCATGTAACACACTAGCAAGGCAGGGGATTTTATGTTTCATATAACACACTAGCAAGGCAGGGGACTTTATGTTTCATATAACACACTAGCAAGGCAGGGGACTTTATGTTTCATATAACACACTAGCAAGGCAGGGGACTTTATGTTTCATGTAACGCACTAGCAAGGCAGGGGAATTTATGTTTCATGTAACACACTAGCAAGGCAGGGGACTTTATGTTTCATGTAACGCACTGGCAAGGTGGGGGACTTCAGTCATAGTAGAGCTGTTTTAAAATCAAGCAATGGATGTTCACAGCAGGAAGTCAGCTGATGCAGATCAGTGGCGTCAACGAGACCCCATGGTGTTTGTCGTGGAGCAGATTGTTACTGAACTACCATCGCCTTGCTTGTCTCAGAGAACCATACTTACTTTCAGACTTATTTTCTTATCGATTTTTAGAAAGACAATGACAATTAAAATGTATATTATTAAAATCATAAAAATTACTACAAAATATTTAATTAAAAAAAAAAACACGGGTAATCAGCTAGTTTAAGTGATATGTGAGATTTTAGAGTTTAACGTAGACGAAGACTTCGGTCAACTATGGGAGAACAAGGGAATGAAAGGAGGTAATAAAATGTAAATCTAGCCGCCATTGGAGTGCAGTTCCCTGGCATGACAAGCATTTTCATGTAAAACTGTGAATGGCGCACTAAACTGATAGTTGAGTCGACGTGAATGGTATGACGAGGCGTTGTGAGTCGGCGCAAACAAATTTTGAATGAAATTTTCAGAATGTCAGCCAACTTAGGCGTTCAGCACCACAAGTCTTTTGATTTGCGTCCTGTGGTAACAGTGCACACTGTTTGCCGGTCGTGTTCTGACTACAGCGACGGCCGTTTGTTTTGTTTCCATCTGAGATCATTATACCCGTAGTCGTGCACTATTGGTCCATTGTGATCGGGAGAGATTAGTTCACTGGAGGGGAAGGATTTGAAGGTAACCGAATGGAAGGAGAGTACCGTTATTAGATTAAGGGAGGAGGGGAGGGAGGGAGAGATCATATTACAGGAGGGAAGGAGGAGAGGGAAAACAACCTGACTACACAGCGTACGTGAAATGACGGAGGTGTAGCGGAAACTTGAAATATTTGATGGAATCGATTATCACGAAATGTAAACAGAAATTTCAATATATTTCAGATTTCGTCTAAATACAGAAAAAAACCAATTGCACCAAATAGAAACAAATAGCACCAAATAGCACCAAACAACACCAAATAGCACCAAATAGCACCAAATAGCCCCCAATAGAACCAAATAGAACCAAAATAACACCAAATTGAACCAAATAGCACCAAATTGAACCAAATAGCACCAAATAGACCAAATAGACCAAATAGCACCAAATAGCACCAAATAGCACCAAACAGCATCAAATAGAACTAAGTAGCACCAAATTACACCAAGAAGAACCAAATAGCACAGAATAACACAAAATAGCACCAAATAGCACCAAACAGCACCAAAGAGCACCAAATAGCCTCCAATAGAACCAAATAGAACCAAAATAACACCAAATTGAACCAAATAGCACCAAATAGACCAAATAGCACCAAATAGCACCAAGCAGCATCAAATAGAACTAAGTAGCACCAAATCACACCAAGAAGAACCAAATAGCACAGAATAACACAAAATAGCACCAAATAGCACCAAACAGCACCAAAGAGCACCAAAATCCCAAAAGGCAGACCTGATGTAAATATTGGCGTTGATACAAGCTTTCCTGGCAATGAAATAACGTTGTTAAAATTTTCAAACAGTGTTGACATTGGAAACAACCTTGTTTGTTCGGCAAGGGGAAAAATCAAATCATAACTGGTTACGTGCACTATAACTTCCCAACCCCACGTCATGATGATTTGGATCGACGGAACTTTGAGATTCTCACAACATTACAAATAAGGAACGCCTTAAAGTCAGGTAAAGTCTCTTTTTCACACCATGATGGCTTATGGGGGGGGGGGGAATGAAGTAACGTTCACAAGTTTGTTTAGCCACGGCTAGCTCAACGCTCAGCCGCCTATAGATTTCCCAGCCAATGTCAGGTACCCACTCGAAGCTGGGTGAACTCGGGTACCTTGCCAGCACTGAGACTGGAACCCGTGACTCTTGGTACGAAGGCCGACGGCGCTACCGCTCGACCATCGCAAAATCACTAAGGACACCGGCCTGTAGAATCAGCTAGTTGCTGGGTGAACTCGGGTACCTTGCCAGCACCTAGAATCGAACCCGCGACTCTTGGTACGAAGTTCGATGGCGCTATCCCTCGACCATTGTAAAATCACTAAGGACACCAGCCTGTGTGATCAGCTCATTCTGAGGCACTCCAGATGCTCGTCACATGAAAGATGTGTATTCGTGTTTACCCATCATCGTTAGACCTCATCGTATCTATAACAGACGTACACATAATGTTACAGCGTCCCTGTCGGATCATCGTTGTCTTTAGACCTACCTTTGAACTAAACATTCTCTAAATCAAATGGCTGAGCTAGAATATGAATCTCTCTTCTTAAGACGCCTTACAGATTCATACATTTGTTACGGTTCCTCCGCCTGGAAATTACGTTTATCTCATCAAGAGCTCCCCACAGGTTTTTTTTAGAACCGTCCGAGTAAGAATCGCCAAGTGATGCTTGAAGCACAAACAGATTTACACAAATTTTAGGGATAAGGCGTTGATACAACTGAAATAAGTTTTCTTGGTTGCAATGACGATGTACCCAGTTAGTTTTTAATAGGGACATCGATTAGTGTTTATATCTTTATTTAAGTCTGCATCAAAATTCAAACCTACTTACTTCTCCAACTACATCCCTGTACAAAACTCAATTCTATATCTATATTCATGACTATATCGATATCTATAACTCTAGGTTATAAATACTCCTCATGGGCTCCGCCAGAAGACAGTTAAAAAAAGCAAAAAAAAAACTAATCGATCCTGAAGTACGAGAAAGAACGCGCTTCCGGGACCGAGAAACTACTTCCGGCATTAAGGGAAGCCAGGGCGAGGTAAGCGGCTCGTGACTACGTTAAAAGTCTCTTAATTATTGGGCGAAGTCCCGTGAAGGGCAGAGCTAACGTCAAATCAAAAGTGAATTGTAGGGAAGGCTGGAGCCACGCCGGGGCTCCCCGGCACTCCCACCTTGTTTGGAGAACAGCGATCCATCCATTGTTGTTCCAGATCCATTCCGAGGACGTGGCGAGTTTTTAAATTTTTTTATATATTTTTTTTAGGTTTGAAGTAACAGCGATACTAACCATGGGAAGCGATTACGAATACATCAAGACGCTGAACTTGATTGAATAGTTCAACCACAGACTAATTTAGACGATCAGTATTGTAAAGGCAATAATAAAGTTTTGTTCGATAAACAACAAGACATGCTGTTCGATGTACAGAAAGATATACTACAACGGCTGGATAGCGAAGTCAGTAATGGATCTTAATAAGTGCGCTCGCTTCACAAGCTGAGGGGCGTGGGATCAAGCCCACGTTAAAACCACAATAAAAACGATGATTAATGACTATTGCTAAAAAAAAGTCCTCCGCTGACCTGGAAAGGAGATGGGCGCCGCCAAGGTCTACCAAGCCCGAGAAAGTTCAAATAGAACCATTAGACCCCCTACGACCACGAGGTAATGGGACACAAGAAAAAAAAACAGCAAGATATACTACAACGATGGTCGCGTGACATGCGCATTTGGCTAGCGTACCGATGGTTAAGGCGGGGATTTTTTCCGGGGCCAAAGGTGCCTAACAATAGTTGGGGATTCAAAAGCGGCTGCTCATTGCGTGGAACCCTCATAGTCGTGGCCTGTGAACGCTGCGTCACTTGCCAAAAAGACAGGAATGGTAATGTGGACGCAATAATCCTCTGTATACAAGGAGCGTGTGTGTAGATAAGACAAGATAAAACCAACATAAATCAGAAGACCGGAATATTAGGAAAAAGAATGCAATCTTGTTCAACGCCATTTTTCACATCTATGACGTCATTTTTCACATGTAATGGCACAGACATCTATGACGTCATTTTCCACATGTAACGGCACAAACATCTATGACGTCATTTTCAACCTGTAACTGCACAAACATCTATGACGTCATTTTCAACCTGTACTTGCACAGACATCTATGACGTCATTTTCAACATGTAACTGCACATACATCTATGTAACTGCAAACACTTGTCCCTAACTTCCAGAAAGCTTACGTGATGAGAGTTTTTCTATAATATCGGCTCCATAGACTTGAACTTTCTTTTTTTATTCATAAAAGTTCATGAACTACAAAATATTCAAAGTTGAACAAATCTTATTATTTCTTCAGTTGCACTCCATATATGATCAATATTCCCCCCACATACACACAGAGACTCCTCCTAAACTTTGAAATGGGTTTAAGGTCAGATCCAAGAATTTCTATTTGTCTTCCGTTTCTTCCTCGCGTCACGCTCAATTATGTGTCATCTAGACCCAATTTCACGAGTCCGGCAGCTCTCAATAGGAATTAAAGTGTAAAGTGAAAATTTCCCGGTTAAGCCTCGCAACATCCTCCATCATTACGGGCTTGTCCCTGCTCCAGTTTCGATGCTCGCTGTAATATTCTAAACGGTTTTCATGGCTCGCAGTGTCTGGTTTTTTCTTACGTCATCCAATATCTTTTCTGATCTTTGGCTTTGAAGATGGGGACAGTTCTTTATTGCGTCATATTAAGTATTTCCATTCAAATTTTAAGAAAATGATACGTACCATACAGAAAACACCAAGTTCGATAACTTTACTCATACTTCGGTGCTTAAGATGACATACTGGATCACGTCCATTCGTCTTGTGGTGATTACCTCCCTTATTTACAAGCGTCCAATCAGGACAACAACGAATTCCAGTACGTGAAATGGTTTCACTTTGTTTGCTGTCGCTTGTATGTGATCATCTCTTTGGACGCATGCCCCCGTTCAATGCCCATTGATAAGGGGGGGGGGGGACACTTCTGATCTTTGATTTTTATTGTCATCGCCTTGGTTAACCCCCCCCCCCCCCCGATGTAGTGGGCCAATCGGAGAGATCGTGTGATTGAGATCACGTGATTTCTCACCAGACTTAGGCGAGGTCGTTCTTGTCTTGATGACGTCAGAAGGTCACAAGAGTACGCGGTCTTAAATAAAAGATTCATTAAAAAATATAATTAAATTAGATTAAATATGCGAAGCTTACGAAGAACGTCGGGCCAAGATTTTGACTTGACGCATAGGAAACAAAAAGCGGCCCCAGATTACTTGTTGCAAGGTTTTCTTTCCTGTTAGTGAAAGTAAAGACACATTTGCGAGTACTAGAAGTTATCCTAATCTCGTCATGACAATGTTACTAGGGCGCGCGTTGTATTGTATAAAGAATCACAAATTTATGTGAAAATTCTCATGTTGACAAGGGTGACATATCACAACTTCAGATCTTTTTCATTTAATCAATACTCTCAAAGACAATTTCCTAAATACTATTTGAAACTTCCAGACACGAAGGTGTCTATTAGAAGTGAACCCCCCTCCCCCACCCACATAACTCCTCAAATTTAAGGGTAAAACCCGGGCATTGCATCCCCCCCTTTCCACCCCAATAAGTATGCAGCTGGTTTGTCTGCGTGCCAGCCACAACAAGTTTGAGAACTTCTCTTGTGCTGTGTGTAACAACATGTTTAGATCCATCGCTGTAGAGGGCACAAGACATTTTCTCTAAAGAGGAGAAGACCTGACAAGGTTAAAACGATTGGTTTTAGTTCGAATCCCCCCAGGGGCCTTCAAGAAATAACTTGCCAGATGTTCGTTCGTCTTTTGAAAGCAATGCTTGACAAATGGAGGTTGGGGGGAGGAGGGGGAAGGAGGAGGTGACGGAGTTCAGCGTCACAAAAAAAAGGATGTCTATCATTGTTTGGTTTGAACGTAGAATAATGTGGCTCATTGGGTGCATTAATAGAGAAAACATCGATTAACGTCAATTGTTCAACAAGTGCGGAGGTACCAAGAAACTACCAGTAGAAATTAAGGGCGTACCGGATTCAAATTTCTAAAAGTCAGACCGAAGCCGGAATTATGAAGTGAAATCCGGCCGGAGCCAGAGACGGATTTGTAAAAAAAAAAAATCACAGATTCCGGATTTGCCGGAGCCGGGGTCAAAATCAGGTACATCGCTAGTCGAAATAAACTTTCAAAAACTTAATCAAGTAACACATATGTTTAAACTCATATTATAGAAAAACATATAACAATGGAAAACATGTTGAAGATTTTACAAAAATGAAATTTTAGGAGAGCTAGGTACAATTTAAAAAAAAAACCACATGCCGTTCTCTATCACATTTTCGAATCTGATGACCGGATGCTTGTCACTGTGGCTAATTACTTTAAGAAAACACGTAGTGAATACAATCATTTTGGCCCTCAATCTCCTGTCAGTTCCTGGGTCGTCACACACGAGCACTCGTAGAGAAAGATCAAATATCTGACTTTTGATTTGGAACCACGAAAGCTGATGGAGATTTCTAATGGGAATAAACAGAGGTGTTTAAAAAAAGTTAAAGTTAAGGCTGTGGTCTCGTTAGCCATTAAATTTATAGCATTGCCAATAGCCGTTCTTTGTACTATCTATGAAGAGCTACGCCGTGGGTCATCTTGTCTATAATAATAATAAAAGGCAGTTGTCTGTCCGGTCCTCGATAGCGATTGGTCCCTCAAACTCCTACAGACTCCTAACAGCCAATCACTAGCGGAGAAAAATTAAATCTCATTTCCATATTGAACAGATTTATGCGGAGGTTCAAAACGAGTTATTTTTGGTGCAGTATTTTTCGTCATCATTCAGTACGGGGTTCCATCTCGAAGTGTGTCACTCCTGCTAATCACTACTGTTACTCCTAGACAACATACCACCGAAACGACGGCGGAACATCCTTGGACGGCTTTGCTATTTATACGTCTATAAAAGCATTATCTCATAAGTAATAACAGAAGAAGATATTACAAGTGTTATCAATTTTTTTTAAAATCACGGTTGACTTCTCGTTAGAATCTCTTTTGCCTGACTGCCAACGGTCCATGCTGTTATCCTAATTGGTGGACATGTATAAAATCATGCAGGTTGCAGGTTTGCACAGAGGTAAGCTTGGAATTGGGTATGCAGGTATCCACGGAGGTGTGTATACATGTATCCATGGAGGTGCGTATCCTGGTATCCATGGGGGTATGTATCCATGTATCCATGGAGGTGCGTATCCATGTATCCACGGAGGCTTGTATTCATGTATCCATCGAGGTGTGTGTTACCTGGTATCCATTGAGGCATGTATGCAGCTGCACTCTTGTGTACTTGGAGTAGTGGATATGGATAAGTTCAGTTGGCGTATGAATTCGGATGTTTACGCAGGATTGCAGATACGTGTGTATTCGGAATTACGCCAGGCGAACTTTTACCGGGGATGGGGGTCTTACTAATGTTAAACATCATTGTTGCTACTGCGTCTGTTGAGAGGCTGCGCAAAGTTTCTGAGATGTCGTAGATGAAACATCACTGGTCGCACGGGCTACTTCAGAGATGGTATAAAAAAGGTTTGAAATACGGGAGGCAATAGACACACACACGCGTCATATCTTGGGTGATTGTTGTAATCCTGTCCACATGAGCACATATTGTGGACTGTATTAAGTATAATACATGAATGGATTTGTTGACATTGAAATGTCCTCCCCGCACTAGAACTTTCCAAATAAAGATATCAACTCATTTACACTGATGATAATAGATCAGTGTCAAGGAAACCGTATTCACTATCTGTGAAATGGGAGGATACGTTATTCAATGGGGCACGTTGGTCGAGCGGCAGCGCGCTCGGCTGTCGTACTGGGAGTCAAATGTTCGAGTCTCGGTGAAGGCAGGGACTTTTTCATGAGGCTAAAGTGTGCCCCTGAGACCACCCATGTCCGAATGGGTACCTGACGTCAGGTGAGGAAGTAAAGGTTGCTGGGTATTGTGTTAGCCGCACAATCACAGTCGTGGACCTTGGCTACAGACAGTTGTGGACGCCCCACAGGTAGGCCTGTCAACGGGTACCCGGGACCCGGGTACCAGTTGCCATCAGATTACCCGGGTAGTAAAATTCCCCCCGGTTACCCGTGAAAATGTAACTTCAATGTCAATATTAACGGAGGCCAAACTTTGGCTCCCATTCGACTGTTTTTTTTGTTTTGTTTTTTTTGCGAAATAATTTTTCAAATGAAAATGTTTGTTTGAAATAAATGCAGTAAGATATATCTAAGGAGAAATATCTGTCAACGGGAAATGTATTTGATACATCTTTTTCTCTCAACGTGAAACGAAATCGCAAACACAAAAAGGTTTTGGTGCTTTAAAAGAATTATATAGATTAGGAAAACAAAAGTCCTCTGCCATAAATAATGATGTTAGCGATAAAAGCGGCGTTTGTTAGTAAAAATAAAATCCCTTCTGTGACAGTAACTTCGCTTTGAAATACGCCGATTGAGACTAGCTAATGTTGTTTATCTACCCCCCTCTCCTCCCTTCATTCATATAACCCACACCCCTTGCATTCGCTTGTGCTTCTTGTGTTCATTAACATGTGTTGACCTAGAAAAACTGATGTTCAAGGTTGTCAGTATTTAAAGTTAATAAATTAATCAGTTACTAACAATTTCAAATGGGTAAGTCGTCGGCCGTGGGGCGGGACTGCATAGAGATGAATGAGGCCGTGTTTGGTATTGTTAATACAAACATCCCTGCTTTAAACTTTAAACATTAAAGTTACTTTGAAATACGCCGACATAGGATTTCCGATTGTAGACGTTGTTTATCTCCCGCCTCTCCCCCCCACCCCATTCGATTGTGTTTTGCCAAGTTTTGCGTGTTCGTTCCCACGAGTGTCTCATAAAAAAAAAAAAACAATACACCAAAATTTGTAATTTTTAAAAAGTCCATAAATTAGTTACTAACAGTCTAATAAAATAAAATGACGTTTAGCACCTACGGAGAAGGTGATCATACATTTGTGACGAAGGGGGTGTGTGTTTTAGAAATGTGACATCACATCAAAACGTGCAACTTAAAATGAAAGTTCCACTTAAAGACTTGAATGCTTACAATTTATTTATTGACGATTTACATGGATTTACACGTGTATCGATTTAATAGAGTTCAACTTCACATTAAATACAAACTTAAGTGACAATTAAGTTATTTCACAAATGCCCATTTTCAAAAAGGAGGTACAGCTATTATGGGGGAGGGGGGCGCGGCTGCAAATCTTTGTTCTAAGGGGATTCTAAGTTTTTGTGACAATGGCGGGGAGGGGGTATAAATCAACCAAAATCACGTGACGTCACTTTTAGACGTCGGCGTGTGGTTACTGAGAAATAAGGGGCATGGAAGGTGGCTAGGTTGCATAGTATAGCTGTATGACGGCGAAAATTATGCGATGTTTTGAACGGGTAACCCGGGTACCCGTTCGAAATTTGGACGGGTACCCGGGCAGCATTTTTCAAAAAATTGACAGCCCTACCCACAGGCCCACGTGATCCGAAGGGGAATAATTTATTTTTTACCCTCTTCAAATTCTCGTTGATGCTATTATGATGTAAACACTATAAACACAATATGTGTAACTACATCTCGTTATTTGATGGAGGGCGTTTGTGTCACCCACTAATGTTTAGAATCTGTGTATCCATAGAAGCCTATGTTAAACCCCTATAGGGATGTTCATAATATGGCGGAAATCTATTAATAGAAATATTATATCTAAATTTATCTTTTGTAAGGACAAATTCATAAAAAATTAATAAAAGATACGAGTCAATACGTGAATGTAGGTATATTGAGAATGATTGATCTTATCAGCTAATTTTTAATTTTTCGTTAATTTAAGACAGCTTATTGGACTTGCAAAATAAAATACAATTTCGCAATTTTACTAAGCTAACGATTTCGAGAACATAGTGATTTGACTGTATTTATGCCTCAAAACTTTGTTCCGCTAAAATGTAATCTAAAAATAGAACAATACGAAATGAGCTATGACGCTTTCCGGTTTTAGAAATGAAAAACCCTATAACTTCAAGTTCAAGTCATGCTTTTTTTCGGGGGTCAGTCGTTTTACGTTCTGTTAGGAAAGTGGAAGCAAAGACCAAATGAAGTCTGAACTTCTGAGGTGTATTACAATCATGAATAAACATGAAGCCCAGGGCGTGCAAGAAACCAAGACGACACAGTTTTATGTAAAGTAAAAAAGTATTTTAAAAATACTAAGGGGGAAATTTCGAGTTGACATGAATTTCCTCCATAATAATTCCTGTAGGAATATGATGAGAGAGAGAGAGAGAGAAAGAGAGAGAAAGAGAGAGAAAGAGAGAGAGAAAGAGAGAGAGAAAGAGAGAAAAAGAGAGAGAGAGAGAAATTCAGAGAGTGAGAGAGAGAGAAAGTCAGAGAGAGAGAGAGAAAGGAAAGTCAGAGTGAGAGTGAGAGAGAGAGAGAAAGTAGAGAGTGAGAGAAAGTGAGAGCGAGAGAGAGAAAGTCAGAGAGTGAGAGAGAAAGTCAGAGAGTGGGAGAGCAATTCAGAGAGTGAGAGAGAGAGAAAGGCAGAGTGAGAGAGAGATAGAGAGAGAGAAAGGAAAGTCAGAGAGTGAGAGAGTGAGAGAGAGAGAGAGAGGAAAGTCAGAGAGTGAGAGAGAGAGAAAGTCAGAGAGAGAGAAAGTGTGTGTGTGAGAGAGAGAGAAAGTCAGAGAGTGAGAGAGAAATTCAGAGAGGGAGAGAGAAATTCAGAGAGGGAGAGAGAGAAAGTCAGAGTGAGAGAGAGAGAGAAAGGAAAGTCAGAGAGTGAGAGAGAAAGAGAAAGTCAGAGAGTGAGAGAGAGAAAGTCAGAGAGTGAGAGAGAGAGAGAAAGTCAGAGAGAGAGAGAGAGAAAGGAAAGTCAGAGAGTGAGTGAGAAAGAGAAAGTCAGAGAGTGAGAGAGAGAAAGTCAGAGAGTGAGAGAGAGAAAGTCAGAGAGTGAGAGAGAGATAGTCAGAGAGTGAGAGAGAGAAAGTCAGAGAGTGAGAGAGAGAGAGAGAGAAAGTGAGAGAGAGAGAAAGTCAGAGTGAGAGAGAGAGAGAGAAAGTGAAAGAGAGAGAAAGTCAGAGTGAGAGAGAGAGAGAGAAAGGAAAGTCAGAGAGAGAGAGAGAAAGTCAGAGAGTGAGAGAGAGAAAGTCAGAGAGTGAGAGAGAGAAAGTCAGAGAGTGAGAGAGAGAAAGTCAGAGAGAGAGAGAGAGAAAGTCAGAGAGTGGGAGAGAGAGAGAAAATCAGAGAGAGAGAGAGAGAGAGAGAGAGAGAGAGAGAGAGAGAGTGGTAGACAACAAGGAAACAAAAACTAACGTGAGCTCACACACCGTTTGTCCCCTCGCGCTGTCCTCAGGTCGTGGGTCTGTGATGGATCTGAGTGACCGAACTGTGAGCGAGGGGAACTCCTCGCTACACCCGGGACTTAACATTTCTCCTCACCCGTTTTATCTCCACGTGGGGGAGCAGGCCAGCCCGCGGCGGGGAGAGGGGGTGGGGGTGCTTGCCAGGACCGAGCGATGGCGCTGTCACCAGCAGACGACCGCGCTCTTGTCTTCCCTTCCAACACCAACTTTGGATAGCACCATTTCCTTCTTCTCCAGACACTAGTAGCGTCCGTCCGTCCACTCGACTTGTATTTAGGTTGACTGGTTAAGTTAGGGGCGTGGTCTCCCTGTTATGTTTTTGTTTTGACAGCCAGCTGATTAAGTTTGAATAAAAAAATAAACTTGAAAATCTAAATGTAGCATTGAGAAACAAAAGTTAAGGATTATATTAACATTAAAATAAGGCCAAGAATCTTGTTTATGTTGAAAGTGATCATTCGACTAAATCAGTGTTAATTCTGACAGTGTTATTTTGTCTTTTGAAGAGTTTGGGCTTTTCTGGAGATTGAGGATGCATTTAAAATAAAAACGTCAATTAATTATATCGAAACACATTTGCAAATTGTGACTTGACAGAAACCCCATATACACAGGTTTTACGTAACACAATAAACACTTGTTGCTTACTCATTTCGTTTAGATATGACACGACAATTTAAAGCAGTGGTTATGATTTCGTATTCTACGCGTAAAACATAAATAAGGATTTCTTCAAAGACACAACTTAAGAAGTTTGTTAGTTGATGGAGACCAAGGCGACAACTGCCGGACCTAGCGCTCGAGGTTCAACGAGATATTTTCATTTGTAGGAGTTGTGGATGTGATCCATGTGGATACATGTAGCTTTGTGTGGATTATGTGTGTGTGGCTAATTAAAGGGGAAATAATCTCCGTTATTCATTTTTTCGTAAGGAAGAAGTCGGTTCAGGATTACCCGTTTCAAGGCTTGTGGATGGAATCGCAGAAACAGCTAAACATGTACGGAGATGAGTAGCGGCATACTAATTCTATACTTCTTTTTGAGAGCCTGATCTGGCCCAATCTAAGAAAGGACAAAGCGAGTTTCACCAAATATTATTTAGGAAATGATCAGCTGTTTTGTGAGTGGAAATACGTGAACTACTTTGTGCAGGGAAGAGATTACCTAGTTTTTTGTGTGCATGGAATATATGACCTACTTTATTGCAGGGAGTATATGACCTACTTTGCTGCAGGGAATATTTGACCTACTTTATTGCGGGGAGTATATGACCTACTTCTTTGCAGGAAATAGCTGACCTACTTTGTTGCAAGGAATAGCGGAAATATTTTTGACAACGCCAATGAGCCTAAAGACTTGGGCGCACGCAGGTAAGGACTTAGTTTTACATTACAAAAGTAGCTCTTGTAACAATAACGGTACTGAAGTCATGTGGAGATGACATCACCAATTTTATAAACGGGCGACACCGATCTGTCCGTGCTGAAATAGCATTTCATAATATATGTTTGAGAAACCCACACCAATTCAAACAGCTGCTATTTTGTAGCAATTTATGTAATAACAGAGAGCAGACGGTAATGACGTGCAAGACTTTATTCATACCTCAGATAAAACATAATTCACAAATTACTGTACCAACGGCATAAACAATTCCAAACTGCTTGTAATTTATCCCTACCTAAGTCAGGTGCCCATTCCAAACTGGGTGGACCGAGAGACGTCATGGGAAGGGACCCCTGCCTTCACGGGGATTCGAGCCCCATGACTCTCGGTACAACAGCCGAGCACGCATGCCGCTCGACCACCGCGCCCCCTTTTCATAACTCTGTTATCTTACACAAATGCTGGACATGATCTTCGATAAGAACCTCGACATGTGGTTGGTGTGGCAGGAGTGGTTGGTGTGGTAGATGTGGTTGGTGTGATCGGTGTGGTTGGTGTGGTAGGTGGGGTTGGTATGGTTGGTGTGGTTGCTGTGGCAGGTGTTGTTGGTGTGGTAGATGTGGTAGGAACATTCTGTGGCAGCTGCGTCCGTCTGCCTCAATCATATCTTAAAAACTTAAAAAATTATTCAAAACAAAAAGTTTTTAAGCACTCTAATATAGGTGAAAAAAGGGGTGGGGGCAAAGATACAACATGTTAATTTCATGTAAAACACATCACGTGGACAGGCTTAGAACCATCTTCCCCTCGCCCAAATTACTCTAAAATAAGACGAAAAAAAAGTGTTTAGAAGATACTCGTTGGCTTGTGTTGAATGCCATTTTCAATCACTGGTCTGATGTGACTTTTGGAACAGAAAGGTGGATTATTGCAGGAGAAGTCTTCGTTTTATTCGCAACTTATGAAGTTTTGCGTTTTTTTGTGATCAATATCAAAGTCTCACCCACACAGCAGAGGCGTCACTCGAGGCTGCGGGAGGTGCGGACTGCACCGGTCGACACCAAAATGTAAAATTCTGTGCGTTCACGTTCTTTGACACTCAAAGACTCGTCGGCGGGTAAGTCCACCTTGAGCTACATTACTGGTAGACAAAAAAATCTAGTGACGCCTCTGATACTCGGTAGGAGAATACAATTCATCAAGTAGGCCATGATGAAGGCGATCGTTCCTTGTAAAACATTAACTGCTCATGCTCGTCCTACATGCTGGGAGCCGCGGTGGTAGAGTGGTAAGCGCGCTCGTCTGTCGTTCCGATGGTCACGAACTCGAATCCATGGGAAGCCATGGACTTGTTCCCGGGGGCCTAGGGCATCCCCGAGCTCCACCCAGCTCCGAATGGGTGAAAAGTGGCGGGGTAATGCGTGGAACCCTTAGCCGTGATATGTGAACGCTGCATCACTTGCCAAAAAAAAAAAAAAAAAACAAAAAACAAAAACAAAACAAAACAACTGCTGCCTTGCAGATGGTCTTGGCTGACCAAAGGCTATGGAAGCAAATCCAGAAAATACAACAGGCTGAAGTCGGAGACCACGGGCCAATTGGCGCAAAACTCGTGGCACGCAAAACTCAATATTCAATATTGAGAACGAAGAAGAAGAAGAAGAAGTCCCGCATGCTCAGCACACTCTGATTTGTCAAAACTTTGTCCAAATAAACACAATTTTTAGATGTTTCTTCAATTTTTACTTACCGCTAACCAGTGGCGTACCTAGGAATTTGTAAGGGTTTTGGGGCCCGGGGGGGCTTAACCTCTTTGGGGCCTTACATCCATGGCTGTTGCGTAACATTTAATGTAAAAAGCAATTTCCGACACTAATTTTGGGGGTCCCGTCAAGTGGGGGCCCGGGGGACTTTCTAATTTTGTTCACCTTCCCATAGCTACGCCACTGACGCTAACTCTAAAGCATTTTGGGCATAATGTTGAATAATAATAATAATAATAATAAAATGATGATTTATATAGCGCTGTATCCCAGCAAGGAGCCAGGCTCACAGCGCTTTACATGGAAACAAAAATACATATATAAATAAAAAGAAACATTCATAGCATATTAACTACATAAATAACAATACGGTATACTCAATACATCAGCTACGCTAATCAATTACAGAAATGTGGTTTTATTATTTTTGAAAATAAATTTTAAAGAGATGTGTCTTAAGTGCAGTCTTAAATGACTTAGCAGTTGAAATGCTACGAATGTGTAATGGAAGAGAATTCCATTGTTTGGCTGCACAAAAGGAGAATGACCTTTCGCCAAAAGATTTAGTTCTTATCTTAGGAACACAGAGAATGCGTGTATCTGCAGAGGAGCGTAGCTGACGACTTGGTGAGTAGACTGACAAAAGTTCAGTAAGATATGAAGGGCATGAGTCAGAAAAGAAGTTGTGACACAGAACGGCCAGTTTGTAATCAATTCAAAAAATTTCTTATAAAAGCAACGCTCAAAAATACATGGGTTATAGTCATCATGAGATATACCGGAATTCGGATGTGGAATGGGTTGCCTGAGAAAACCAGGGAAACCAACACTTACGCAACATTTCAAAACTCCGAATAAAAATGCAAAGCTTGACATGAACCATGGATAAGTAGGACGGAATAATCTCATGTGTGGGATAAGAACACAGTCACATATGGGCTCTGTCAGAGGGCCACACCCACATTATCCCCACTCAATTTCCCCCACGTAGTTTGATGAGCTCCAGAGAGCATCAATTAATGACACATCTTGCGATTGTGCTGCCCAATGTTAATCGAGTCAATGTCAATCATAAAAATGCTGTAATTTGGACTATGCGGGACTTAAATCTTCCAGATATAAATTGGAAAAACTATACAATTGATAGCCACCAAAATAATAAAGAAATTAATGAACATTTCCTAGACACTATAAACAACATAAACCTAGAACAGATAGTAAAAAAAGCAACTAGGAAAAACAAAATACTAGATTTATTCCTAACAAACAGACCAGGACTAGTAGTAGACTGCACAATAATTCCTGGGCTGTCTGACCATGATATTGTTAGGGTAACCAACACAATAAAAACTAAAATAAATAAGATGCCTAGAAGAACAATATATCTTTGGAATAAATGCAACTTAATAAAATTACACCAATCAGCTTCTAATTTCCAACAAAATTTCCTAAGTAAATTCAGCATAGTTAGCCCTGTAGAAGAAATATGGAAGGAAATAAAAACAAATCTAAAAACTATAATGGATCAGAATGTTCCAACAAAAATAACTTCAAATAGAATTAATAAATGCTGGTTCAATTTTAAATTAAAAAAGTATTGCAAACTAAAGGAGAATTTATTTAAGAAATTTAAGGCTACCAATTTAGAAAGGATACACAAAAAATACTTAAAAATTAAACACCTGACACAAAAACTTAGCCGTAACCTCCAAAATAATTATATAAACAATGTGATAACTAAAGATAACAATAAAAACTTATGGTCCTTTATCAAATCTAAAAAAATGGAGCCTTCAGGTATAGCCACACTAAAAGGCTCAAATAATAAAACCTATAATGATAATGAAAATAAAGCTAATATCCTTAACAAATATTTTGCATCATCATTTTCTGCCTCAGGCGACAAGGAAATTTCAATAAATTTAAATAAATTGGAAGAAATAGGTAACATAACTGTAGATGAGATAGGTATACATTCACTCCTAAAAAACTTAAAAATAAACAAAGCTACTGGCCCAGATGAATTACCTGCCAGGTTATTAAAAGAATTAAGCAATGAACTGTCCCCAATCCTTGTAGTTCTTTTTCAAGCCTCTCTAAACCAGGGTAAAGTGCCC
>MUZC01000120.1:64152-80707 GCA_002072015.1 Radix auricularia
ATAAAGAGATGAAGAGAATATACATCTCTATGTAATCTTGTATATTTGGTTCACAAAGAGATGAAGAGAATATACATCTCTATGTACACGTTGAATCGCCGTGGAGATCAATGTCTGATGTGTCAATTGTTGAAATGTTTCAAACGTTATTTGTGACTGGTTCAATTAAAGCAGCTTTACGACCTAATGATTAATAGATGTCCACAATACGACCTAATGATTAATAGATGTCTACAATACGACCTAATGATTAATAGATGTCTACAATACGACCTAATGATTAATAGATGTCCGCAATCTGTTCCGCTCGGTTAAAATCAAGAACATTTTGACCCAGAAAATTAAAAACGATTTTTATCTTCAATTTTCGTGTGTGTTATCAATCCTATTTTCCCATTCTATTTACTTTAAAATGTTTCTAAATGTCCTTAAATTGCTCAACACATTTTTATCTGTTGGCGATAAATTCGCAATAACTAAAAAATGTTCGAAGTGGTAAAAGCCAGCCAGACTTCATTCAGTCCCTGGTGGTTACCAGTGATTTAAACTATCTACTGGCGGCCAGACGTGAACATGAGTTATACGTCTGGACGTGTGCATGGTTCATGATTTACTTGTAATCCACTCATCCCATCTCCCTGACATGTTGTAATCCACTCATCCCATCTCCCTGACTTGTTGTAATCCACTCATCCCATCTCCCTGACTTTTTGTAATCCACTCATCCCATCTAACTCACTTGTAATCCACTCATCACATCTCCCTCCCTTATAATCCACTCAACCATCTCCCTACCATGTTGTAATTCACTCATCCAATCTCCCTCCCTTGTTGTAATCTACTCATCCCATCTCCCTGACTTGTTGTAATCCACTCATCCCATCTAACTCACTTGTAATCCACTCATCCCAGCTCCCTTCCTTGTTGTAATCCACTTATCCCATCTCCCTCCCTGGTGCTATCCACTCATCACATCTCCGTCCCTTATAATCCACTCATCCCATCTAACTCACCTGTAATCCACTCATCCCATCTAACTCACTTGTAATCCACTCATCCCATCTAACTCATTTGTAATCCACTCATCCCATCTAACTCACTTGTAATCCACTCATCACATCTCCCTCCCTTATAATCCACTCAACCATCTCCCTACCTTGTTGTAATTCACTCATCCAATCTCCCTCCCTTGTTGTAATCAACTCATCCAATATCCCTCCCTTGTTGTAATCTACTCATCCCATCTACCTACCTTGTTGTAATCCACTCATCCAATATCCCTCCCTTGTTGTAATCTACTCATCCCATCTCCCTCACTTGTTGTAATCTACTCATCCCATCTACCTCCCTTGTTGTAATCCACTCATCACATCTCACTCCCTTATAATCCACTCAACCATCTCCCTACCTTGTTGTAATTCACTCATCCAATCTCCCTCCCTTGTTGTAATCTACTCATCCCATCTCCCTCCCTTGTTGTAATCCACTCATCCAATATCCCTCCCTTGTTGTAATCTACTCATCCCATCTCCCTCCCTTGTTGTAATCTACTCATCCCATATCCCTCCCTTGTTGTAATCTACTCATCCCATCTCCCTCCCTTGTTGTTATCCACACAACCTATCTCCCTCCCTTGTTGTAATTCACTCATCCCATCTCCCTGACATGTTTTAATCCACTCATCCCATCTCCAAAAGATTTCATGTGACAGAGAGATTTCACGTGACAGAGAGATTTCATGACACCGATAGATTTCATGACACCGATAGATTTTATCCTATTTAGAGATTTTAATGTGACTGTTACATTTTATTTTATAGATTTCATGACAGCAAGAGATTTTACGCCAGAAAGTGATTTCATGTTACTGACAGCTTTCACGTTAGCTTCAGATTTATTTTTAGATAGAGATTCTGGTTTGATCCTCTAGATATCCTCTGAGGTGTGCGGGTAAATTGTTCTCAGTGGGTCGGCCACATGGAGGATGTTACTACCTTGAAAGTTGTCTTTAGATGTTCGACAATCTTAACCTGGGCAGATTGAGTCTACGTAATGTTTTCACGTTGACAGATTTTATTAATTCACGCACTTTCATTCATTTTTATAGGTTTTAAAAAAAAATAAAACATTGACTTAAATGTTTCTTATAAACAAAAACAAATTTGTCGGCATAGTTAAACTTAAACCTTTTTTGTAAAACGCATATTTGTTGTTTTTTTTTAATTTGATGAATGCAGCTTTGTTGATGTAGATCCCCGCTAGTTGAACACGATCTCTTGTTTGTGGTTGGACGATTCACGTTTTTTATTCATTTCTCCCTTATTTTCAAAGACGTCCTTGACCTTATATATTTCTTCTCTCCCTTTTTATGGAACGATGTTAGAAGAATTGTATCGATTAAGTTGTGCTTACAGCAGGTTCGTGTTTTATGTTGCGACCATTCGGCCGTCCAATTTTAACACGTCAGCGGTGTTTATTGTCTATCGAAAATCAGTTCTTGCCGGCCATGAGATGATTTTGTTCCCTTTTTGGCCTTGATTGAATGCGTGAATACGTCCTGGAGCGGGGAGGTGTTTAATGGGAGGGGGGTGCGTCAAAGGAAAGCAGAACTTAAGGGATTGGAAAGCGACAGTGGCGTAGCGGGGGGGGGGCAGGGGGACATATGTCCCCGGGCGCAGATGACCCTAGCTGCGCCATTGGAAAGCGACATCACTTGACTGGAAGACTGCTCTAGAGGCGAGGCAAAAAAGTGTGTGTGTGTGTGGGGGGGGGGTTAATCAGCCCCGACCACACAAGACTTTCTCAACGTTTGGTCGACGATGCAATCCAATACGTGATACAAGATGGACGAAAGGATACAGGATGGACGAATGGATACAAGATGGACGAAGGGATACAAGATGGATGAAGGGATACAAGATGGATGAAGGGATACAAGATGGACGAAATGATACACGATGGATGAAGGGATACAAGATGGATGAAGGGATACAAGATGGACGAAATGATACAAGATGGATGAAGGGATACAAGATGGACGAAATGATACAAGATGGATGAAGGGATACAAGATGGACGAAGGGATACAAGATGGATGAAGGGATACAAGATGGATGAAAGGATACAAGATGGACGAAATGATACAAGATGGATGAAGGGATACAAGATGGACGAAATGATACAAGATGGATGAAGGGATACAAGATGGATGAAGGGATACAAGATGGATGAAGGGATACAAGATGGACGAAGGGATACAAGATGGATGAAGGGATACAAGATGGATGAAGGGATACAAGATGGACGAAATGATACAAGATGGACGAAGGGATACTAGATGGACGAAGGGATACTAGATGGACGAAGGGATACTAGATGCACGAAGGGATACGAAATAGACGGCTTAAAAATACAAGAAAATAAGGTAGAAATTCAATTTATATTGAAAAAAAAACATACACATATTTTAAAGTCGTCTTCATACTAAACGTAAACAACAATTACAAATAATACCGTGGGCCCTACCAATAATGCTCTAATATGACATTTTAAAATTAGGTCTAGGAACGGTTGATTTAAATGTAATCGTTAACTTTTGAAAAAGTAACGATTAATTTTATGAATTAATCGTTGATTTCGATTAGAGTCAAACATCTCAATGGAAGTAACAAAACAGGTATTTGACTTCTTTTTGTTTTATTGAGATACTTCACCTGTCTCATAAACAAAGAAAACAATATTTTGAGATTTTTTAACTGTTATGGACTGTTGTTTTACTATGTTCCTCAGCGATACAGATCATGTGATCTTGGCTTTTATATTGTTTAGTTATTATTTTTTTAAAAAATAAATTGAAAAAAAAACATATTATAAAATATTTTACTAAATTTTAATCGAATTTTTTATCGATTAAAACCATTGTAATCGATACTTAAACGATAAAATTTGTAAAGATCAATTGAGAAATTAATCGTTAATTTCCGCAACCCTCTAAAATATTTTATCAATTAAAAGAATGATTCAAAGAATGGTCACCGGCGTTCTCAACCAAATTTATCATTCAATTCAGAAAACGACCTTAAAGAAAACGAAAAACGATAATTAACGGCCGACATGAGGCTTAACATATAAGAAAAAGCTGTTAAAACACGTAATATTAACAGCCAGCCGTGATTAAAAACTGGTGTCCAATTTTAATTTGATTCTTTCAATTACATTGCAGCCATCTCATAAGTGTTTTCTAAAATTTCTTTTAGAGGGTTTGAATTATTTTTCAAATTAAGTGTTTAAAAAATTACAGAAAATACGATGTCAGCCGTTGTCTTGGCAGAACGCTTTCCAATTTAAATAAATTTGCACATCTTGGAGACTTGATGATCCAATTAGAAAGATAATTTTATGGGCACTATAAGATCCTGTTAGAGAGATGATTATTTAGAGACTTGAAGATCCCATCTGAAGGATGACTTTATTGATACTTGAAGGTCCCATCTGAAAGATGGCTTTTATGTAGACTTGAAGATCCCATCTGAAAGATGACTTCATGGAGACATGAAGATCCCATATCAAAAGATGACTTCATGGAGACATGAAGATCCCATATCAAAAGATGACTTCATGGAGACATGAAGATCCCATACAAAAGATGACTTCATGGAGACATGAAGATCCCATATCAAAAGATGACTTCATGGAGACATGAAGATCCCATATCAAAAGATGACTTCATGGAGACATGAAGATCCCATCTGAAAGATGACTTCATGGAGACATGAAGATCCTATCTGAAATATGATTTTAATTGTCCAACAAGCCAAGGGCAATAATTTTAAATCGATGAGAGCAAGTTATTGCAATAACAAGAAACACCATTGGAAGTAAAGGGAACATTAAGGCAGACATGATATAAGACTTTGTCTTAGCAACGTGTCACCAATCTGCCCACTACTCACCACACAGACACCAATCTGCCCACTACTCACCACACAGACACCAATCTGCCCACTACTCACCACACAGACACCAATCTGCCATCTATTCACCACACAGACACCAATCTGCCAACTACTCACCACACAAACACCAATCTGCCCACCACTCACCACACAGACACCAATCTGCCCACTGCCCACTACTCACCGCACAGACACCAATCTGCCCACTACTCACCACACAAACACCAATCTGCCCACTACTCACCACACAGACATCAATCTAACCACTGCCCACTACTCACCGCACAGACACCAATCTGCCCACTACTCACCACACAAACACCAATCTGCCCACTACTCACCACACAGACACCAATCTAACCACTGCCCACTACTCACCGCACAGACACCAATCTGCCCATTTCTCACCACACAGACACCAATCTACCCACTGCCCACTACTCACCACACAGACACCAATCTGCCCACTACTCACCACACAGACACCTATCTGCCCACTACTTATCTCACATTTCTTTCCAACATTTGACCAAATTTGCTGAAAAAAATCTTTTATTGGACATAAGCTTAAAACAGCTATGACAAATAAAACTATAATGAAAGACGTAAAAACTAGTGCTACATCCGGCTGCTCGATTGTAAGTGATCGAACATTTTGTGACAAATATAAAGCTAAAAAAGATGAACTTTCTTGATGTGATTTAAATTATCCAACAAACTGAAGCTTTAAATAAACCCAATCCACAATAACAAACCCAAAAGAGACGATTTAAATAAAAAAAATATCTGAACCCTTGAAAACATAATTTGATAAAATGTTAAAACTCTACGAAAGAATATGCATTAAAATCAATACAATTATTTCCATATAACTGACGCCATCTGCTTGTTCCTGAATCGAAAGTGAATTGAATGTTGACAAGGATTTCTAGAATCTCAAAACGTTTTTCTCTCACTTTCTATTTCTTAATTAATTTCATTCTGTTGCTTGTTTTTCCTTCATATCTTTTTTTTTATCTATGCGCTCGGAACGATTTGTATAAATGGCTCGCAGCGCGTGTGAAGTTAGCTTTACTATTCTGCTGAAATATTTTCTCATGTTTGAGTTTGATCTGAGGGAATTCCCAAATACTTGATATAATGTATGCCCTTATTTTTCTACTTTTTCCAATATGATATGTAACTTATATTATTTCACATCTTCGATATGATATATGCCCACATATTACCTCATAGTTTTTGTGACATACCCCCACCCCTAATATTTTATAAATGCCCAATCATAAAATCATCGTTGAATATTTTACATAATTTGGGTCAGACTGCTACCAGTCATATAAATTAGTTAATATAAAACACGTCAACAGAGTTAAGGTGACAGGGCGTAACAATTTTATTTGTGTATTGTTTGTTCGTTGAGGAAGACTCTTCGCCGAAACGCTCGCTGTTTTGTAACGTCCTGTCAGGCTAACTCATACCCTGTTTACATGTTTTCCCTTTACTAATTGAATATTTTACTCTAATTTGTCTGTGTCTGACTGTGTCTCGTGTCCATATATGTCTAAGATCGTTATGTCCAACTAAAAATCTCCCTCTTCCTGTTATGACCTTCACTATGAATCTCCCAGTTCCTGTTATGACCTTCTCTATGAATCTCCCAGTTCCTGTTATGACCTTCTCTATGAATCTCTCAGTTCCTGTTATGACCTTCTCTATGAATCTCCCAGTTCCTGTTATGACCTTCTCTATGAATCTCCCAGTTCCTGTTATGACCTTCTCTATGAATCTCCCAGTTCCTGTTATGACCTTCTCTATGAATCTCCCAGTTCCTGTTATGACCTTCTCTATGAATCTCCCAGTTCCTGTTATGACCCTCTCTATGAATCTCCCAGTTCCTGTTATGCNTGTGTATTGTTTGTTCGTTGAGGAAGACTCTTCGCCGAAACGCTCGCTGTTTTGTAACGTCCTGTCAGGCTAACTCATACCCTGTTTACATGTTTTCCCTTTACTAATTGAATATTTTACTCTAATTTGTCTGTGTCTGACTGTGTCTCGTGTCCATATATGTCTAAGATCGTTATGTCCAACTAAAAATCTCCCTCTTCCTGTTATGACCTTCACTATGAATCTCCCAGTTCCTGTTATGACCTTCTCTATGAATCTCCCAGTTCCTGTTATGACCTTCTCTATGAATCTCCCAGTTCCTGTTATGACCTTCTCTATGAATCTCTCAGTTCCTGTTATGACCTTCTCTATGAATCTCCCAGTTCCTGTTATGACCTTCTCTATGAACCTCCCAGTTCCTGTTATGACCTTCTCTATGAATCTCCCAGTTCCTGTTATGACCTTCTCTATGAATCTCCCTGTTGCTATGATTTCCTTTATTAAATCCCTTATATTAACTTCACCGCCGTCTCCTCGTCCGTACGGCACGGGGGAAAACAAAAGTAAAAAATGACCCACTTTCCGTCATGCTATCGAGCTGAAATTTTGCACATAGACTTGTGTCATCTAAGAAGTCATTGTATCAAAATTTCTGATCGATCGAATGTACCGTAATTAAATTAATGCACCTTTAGTTTATTTCTAGATTCATGTATAATACCCGTCTGTTGTTTAAATCCACGAGTTTGCTGAGTTCACTCAGACGATCGGTGACCACACCCCCACCGCCGCCCGTCACCATTTTAGAACACTTGGGAGTCAAGTCACTTTCAGTCAGTAAATGTTTGTTTTGAATGTAAGCAATACTTTTAGTTCTGTCTCATACATAAAAGATTTATAGTAAAAAAAAACTTTGATATTACGGGTTGTTGTTAAGTTTTTACTTAACATTTTTATATCTCTCCCTAATATCCTTCTGTATGGATCTACCTGTTGCGGTTAGATTCTTCTGTCTAAGGCAATCATATGTAATAGGGGCGTACAAGATTTCTGCTCCAGGTCTGGCAAATCCGGAATCCTGCCATTTTTACTAATCCGGGTCCAACAGAATTTCATTCATAAATCCGGCTAAAATCCGGCTGCTCTATAGAGCAATAAAATATATAAATACATAATGGCTTCGGCTCCAACAAATCCTGAATCCGGCCATTTTTAAAAATCCAGCTCCAGCTCCCGCCGGATTTCAAAAGCTGGAATCCGGTACATCCCTAATATCTAATAAGCATATTTTCTAGTCCCACTATCATCTGAACCCCTCTATTTCGTTGCTACGGACCTATTTTGTGTTAACATTATTACAATCTTACAACACCCCCTACCCTTGTTGCATCTCTTTTCTTTGTATCATTTCTCCCCTCCCTCTTACACACCCCTTCACCCTTGTTACATCTCTTTTCTTTGTATCATTCCTCCCTACCCTCTTACACACCCCTCTATTTCGTTGCTACGGACCTATTTTGTCTTAACATTATTACAATCTTACAACACCCCCTACCCTTGTTGCATCTCTTTTCTTTGTATCATTTATCCCCTCCCTCTTACACACCCCTTCACCCTTGTTACATCTCTTTTCTTTGTATCATTCCTCCCTACCCTCTTACACACCCCTCTATTTTGTTGCTACGGCCCTTCTTTAATTTAATGTTCCTTCCTTCCTAAACGCTCTCCTACCCCCCCCCCCCTTTTTAAAAAAAAAAAAATACACGTGAAATTACTCAGACCGTTCTGAAGGTGAGGAAGAACACTTTTCTGTACAAAAATCTTCCAGAAGCAATGGGGGAGTATTTTGTTTTCTTTCCATTGAAGAAAGCAACAGTTGGCCATTGGAAGTGCAGTTGAGTAGATTTACTGGTGACGTCACAAGTACGTCCAAAAAAAAAATATTAAAATGCCCCTTCTATCATCAATATCATAAAAATCGTTAGAGTTCTCTCCCTTCCATGGCAGCCAGCATCGTAAATCTATTCAAGAGTGGACACAATACCTGCCCTGCGATTACTTAGTATCGATCCCAAGTGTCAATATTGAATGAGCGCCCCGCAGTAACACTATTTAAGCCCCCCAGCACCATCTCCCCATGTAGACACGAGATTTTCATTCCCCCCTCCCCCCTTTCTCTCGTGTCCCCGCTATGATTATGTGCTATCTATGTCGAGCTAACGAGAGAGTGGCAGGCGAGACAAAAAAAGCACGTCCGCTGAGAATCGTGCACGTGAAATAAAAAAAAGGAAGAGATTACCGATACTCTAAATTAGAGGTTCCCAGACTTTCTGACAAGGGGATAGTTAAAAAAACAAACATTAATAGTTATGTAAAGGACTCAATTAAAGACGTGATGGCGGGTGTTTACAATGTGAAGACCGCAAGAGGAGCTTTGAGCAAACAAGACGCATATTTTACTTTGTTAAAAAGTAGAGTTAAACGTTGGGCCTTTGCGGCGGATAATTTGGGAACCGTTGCTTTAAATATTTGTGTACATATTTGTGTGAAAAGGATTGAATGAGATGGGTCGAGTGAGGTGGATGGTGCTGGAGTGATCCTATAAGATGGGTGATGTCGAAGAGCTGGTGTGAGCTGGCTGGAGTAAGATGGGTGATGTTGAAGTGCTGGTATCAGCTGGCTGGAGTAAGATGGGTGATGTTGAAGTGCTGGTATCAGCTGGCTGGAGTAAGATGGGTGATGTTGAAGTGCTGGAATGAGCTAGCTGGAGTAAGATGAGCGATGGAGAATTGATTCTGAGAGATTTGTTGCAGATATCGCAGCATCCAGATAGTCAATGTTAAAAGCCCCAGGCGCCCACAGATGGACGAGTGATACAGAGGTTAGCAATATAAGAATTGATACTACATTGACTTATTTCCAACAATATAATACATAGCCTTATTTCAAACAATATAATACATAGCCTTATTTCCAACAATATAATACACAGCCTTATATCCAACAATATAATACATTGCCTAATTTCCAACAATATAATACATTGCCTAATTTCCAACAATATAGCACATTGCCTTATATCCAACAATATAATACATAGCCTTAAGCCAAAAAAAAAAAATAATAGTTTATACTTTGCCGTATTGTTTTGGCATTGTGACGAAACATTTTGTGTATTGCCCATAATTATTTGAGACTTCCAGTTACGATTCTGTGCATCTTTGTGAAATGGGTTTTTGTTGATGTTCATAAAATTTTACTACAATTTTGTATGCCGCTTTGTGATTCTTTCTGTTTTTGGAAATATTTTGATAGAAAACTTAAATTTACTGACCTTGATAAAAAAAATACAACGCTGAAATACAAATTGAAATTTCAACTTTAGGCAAATAAAAATTCGGAGCACAAAACAATTTATTTTATAATAAAGCAAACAAACTTGATATAAAGTATGGTAATTGCGATGAAAGTTTGGTAAGTGCAACCCATATATGGTATAATTTAGGTCACCATCTTTGTTGTTATCACCTGACATAGATGGTGGCTAAAAACTGCGTAAAATATAAAATCTGCGAAGAATTTGGGGAGGGAAGGAGTTGTAAACAGCGGCGAGAATGCACTTATTTAAAAGATCTTGAACTACTTACCGAAAACAGAAATAGTGGCCAAAAACAAAAGTTATTAAAATTTATTATTTAAAATCAAGATTTTTACAAGACTTTGATTATATAAGACCAGACTTGCCCTCGTGAATAAATCAATCACACTAATTAAAAATTTTTTTTTTAAAATGATGAAAAAAAAAAAACAACCATTAGCAATAATTTAACCCACATTGTTATGAACACGAGAGTGTGCTGTGAAAATTGAACTTGTCGGAACGTTAAAAGATGAGAGAAGAGACAGAAGTAAAAAAACAAACTTTAATCACTTTCAAAATAAATTGGCATAGAAAAGAGAACGCGAATCGTATTTACAATCTTTTTTTACAAAAATAACTTCAGGATGCATATAGTCATGACTGGACGTGTGATCAATGTTTTTCTTTGGCCTATGTGCAAAGTTGCTTAGTATAATTTTTTGTGCTATATTTTACAAATTTACTTCGCGGTTGTTCTAAACTGCTGCGCGGCGTCAGTCAAGATGTCTGCGCGCCCGCGCAGCTTAAAGGGAACATCGCTGACGTCTACGCTTGACACAGAAAGTTCCTTTAGGCCTACATATTAAGATCTAATCATAAACTAATTCCAACTACAACTATTTAACGAACTTTATCAATATAAATGACGTACCTTAGTTGGATATGTTATATAGTCGTCTGACTACCAGATTTCACGAATATTAATGACCGTTGAGAGGAATTCACCCTGTCACTCAAAGTTAAAAAAATCTTTTGAGAACCGGGCACGTTGCCTTAACTAGAAGGCTTTAACACAAAATCTCATTTTAAAAAATTGTTCGTTCTTTTGAAATCAAAAGACTACATTCGTGACATTTTTTTTTTTGTAGCCAAACGATTAAAATAGATTTCCTATCTTTAAAATGGTCATTGAAATAAAGACTTGTGTAGAGTAACTATCAATAGATCAACACTGATGAAATTTTAGTAAAAAATCTAATTCTAATGAATTGTAGATTCAGGCTCAATTTTTTTTCTTCTTTTGTAGCCATTGTAGACTAAGTAAGTTATTCATAAAAATATTATTTAAGCTAAAGTAAATATTTTAGTTTTATATACAACATTGGCGTATTGAACTAAATACAAACTTAATTATGTCCCGCCATTCTACGTCACACACGTATCAAATATAATTGCTGCTTTCCCAAACAATCATGCCCCATCAACTATGTATGGTATCGGGATATTTTGATGTCAAAGAAAAGTTAACGCTGGATTGTTTGTAACATGGACCTAAACCCATCCGAACACAGACCCCCCTCCCCCTCCTCAATTCACCCAGTCATTCAGCTGTCACCTCACCCTTTGATTGACAATGATTAGACGCAATGCCTCTGACTGGATTCGTCCCCGCGGTGACAATATCTGACAGCTGTGGGGCGCGGGGGCCAGGGCTCGTGTGATGTTGTTGCCACTGTTTCCGGGCCACTGCCCCGCTAAGTGAAAGTATTCAGGAACCGTAATCGTGCCAAGCCGACTCCGGGAAGTCGTCTGCTGCAGCGCGGTGCTGCTCTGACGTCACGGGATGACAGCCGCAATGAAAGTTGAGTGACGTTAACTGTTTACATCTGGTTGTTGTATTCCCTGGACACTGGTCACTTTGGACTGTGGAGGGGGGGAATGGGGAGGGGGGTGAATTACATTTTATGATGGTCTCCTCACACAGGAATCGTACTCTTTTAGGTGTTATGAGCGTGATGCGTTGATAAAAATTGACAAACAGGACTTAAAGTTATGTCGTCGAACATGGTGTATTGGACTTCAAGATGGTGGTGTCAAATATGGTGTATTGGACTTTGAGATTGTGGTGTCAAATATGGTGTATTGGACTTTGAGATTGTGGTGTCAAATATGGTGTATTGGTGTTTTGACGAATTTAAAAAAATTACCTAGTTTATATAATGATCGATTTCTTCCTCGGTCAAATTTTAATTAAGGTTGTAATCGATTAATTTAAATTTAATCGTTAACTTTTGAAAAAATACGGATAAATTAATAGATAATTTTGATAAAAGCTAAAAATAAAGATGTATGACGTAATTAAACTGAAAATTTCAAGGGAAGTAACAAAAACTGACAACTGACAATTTTGTTTTGTTGAGTTATTTCCCCTGTCTCAAATACATTTACTAAAATAACAATTTTCAGAACTAAATTTTGTTTCTAAAAGCGACACCAAAAAAAAATAAAGTTATGCGTATGATGGAAAAGAAAATTTCATATTAACAATGGAAAATATTGGTAAGTATCATTTCTCAAGTGTTATTTCAAGGCATGTTACTTGAAGGTCCAATAATTTGTAAAATAATTATATTTGATAACTTATTGCCATTACAATTATTATTTTTTTAAAAATGAATCAGATTTGTAATTAAAATATTACAAGTTTTAGTTAACTAAATATTAAACTATTTTAAAAAATCGGTATAAATTTTTTAAAACATTGTTAGGAATAAAATAAGTTAAATGACCCATTAAAATTTAGGCCCTTTGATGAAACTTCAAAATTAATTTTAAAATTAAAAAATAATACAGCTGTACAGAAATTGTTTGATGATTTACAAAAACATAAAGATCATCTTTTTATTGCAAGTGGTTCAAAAGTTATGATTTTTTTTCTAAGAATTCAAAATCACTTTTTTTTATTATGCTGTAATCCTTTTAATTTTGTGCCATTTTAGGGCATCACCTCTTTAATTTTATTCGATAAATTAATCGGTTATTTCCGCACACGTAATTTTCATTTTACTTTAATCTCGTTGGGATAGTTTTAAAAAGATGGTATAAGACTAAAATAAATTTAAAAACACAACAATAGTAAGGTAAATCAGACTCTTTACATCATTTTCAGCAACGCTCTCCAATGAGCCAGCCATTAGCGCCCGATCAATCATCGCTTTATTTTATAACTAAAACACCCTAGCAGGCCCAGAAGGATTTCATTTATTTTGTTGATTCGTTGATCCGGGTATAGATATCAATCAAAAGAGAATTACCGTGTTTACTAACATGATTGAATACAACCAGTCGTTACTACCACACAAACAGAAACATAAAATACAGCCAGCCGTTACTACCACACAAACTGTAACATTAGCTAAATACAGCCAGTCGTTACTACCACACAAATTGAAACATTAAATACAGCCAGTCGTTACTACCACACAAACTGAAACATTAAATACAGCCAGTCGTTATTACCACACAAACTGAAATATTAGCTAAATACAGCCAGTCGTTACTACCACACAAACTGAAACATTAAATACAGCCAGTCGTTACTACCACACAAACTGAAACATTAAATACAACCAGTTATTAAAAAATCTAACAAAACCTTAGGCTTTATAAAAAGAAACTTTTACAAATGTAACAAAGATATAAAACTAAAATGCTATCTCACCCTGGTGAGACCTATACTAGAATATGCATCTTCAGTATGGGACCCATCCACCAAAGAAAATATTGATAAGTTAGAACAAATCCAAAAAAGAGCTGCCAGATTCATTACTGGAGAATATTCAAAACTGACAAGAGTAACACCATTAGTTAAATCATTAAACCTTGAAACACTAGAGGATAGAAGAACCAAGAGTAAATTAGTAATTATACATAAGGCAATTAATTCTAATTTAGAAATACAACACAAAGATAACCTAATACAACCCTCAAATAGACATAAAGACAAAAACACCTTTNCACACAAACTGAAACATTAAATACAGCCAGTCGTTACTACCACACAAACTGTAACATTAAATACAACCAGTCGTTACTACCACACAAACTGAAACATTAAATACAACCAGTCGCTACTACCACACAAACTGAAACATTAAATACAGCCAGTCGTTACTACCACACAAACTGAAACATTAGCTAAATACAGCCAGTCGTTACTACCACACAAACTGTAACATTAAATACAACCAGTCGTTACTATCACACAAACTGAAACATTAAATACAGCCAGTCGTTACTACCACACAAACTGAAACATTAAATACAGCCAGTCGTTACTACCAGACAAACTGAAATATTTAATACAGCCAGACGTTACTACCACACAAACTAAACATTAAATACAACCAGTCGTTACTACCACACAAACTGAAACATATTTTAACCAGTCGTTACTACCACACAAACTGAAACATTAAATACAGCCAGTCATTACTACCACACAAACTGAAACATTAAAAACAACCAGTCGTTACTACCACACAAACTGAAACATTAAATACAGCCAGTCGTTACTACCAAACAAACTGAAACATATTTTAACCAGTCGTTACTACCACACAAACTGAAACATTAAATACAGCCAGTCGTTACTATCACACAAACTGAAACATTAAATACAGCCAGTCGTTACTACCACACAAACTGAAACATTAAATACAGCCAGTCGTTACTATCACACAAACTGAAACATAAAATACAGCCAGTCGTTACTACCACACAAACTGAAACATTAAATACAACCAGTCGTTACTACCACACAAACTGAAACATTAAATACAGCCAGTCGTTACTACCACACAAACTGAAACATTAAATACAGCCAGTCGTTACTATCACAAAAACTGAAACATTAAATACAGCCAGTCGTTACTACCACACAAACTGAAACATTAAATACAGCCAGTCGTTACTATCACACAAACTGAAACATTAAATACAGCCAGTCGTTACTATCACACAAACTGAAACATTAAATACAGCCAGTCGTTATTATCATAAAAACTGAAACATTAAATACAGCCAGTCGTTACTACCACACAAACTGAAACATTAAATACAGCCAGTCGTTACTATCACACAAACTGAAACATTAGATACAGCCAGTCGTTACTACCACACAAACTGAAACATTAAATACAGCAAGTAGTTACTACCACAAAAACTGAAACATTAGCTAAATACAACCAGTCTTTACTACCACACAAACTGAAACATTAAATACAACCAGTCGTTTTTACCACACAAACTGAAACATTAGCTAAATACAACCAGTCGTTACTACCACACAAACTGAAACATTAAATACAGCCAGTCGTTACTACCACACAAACTGAAACATTAAATTCAACCAGTCGTTACTACCACACAAACTGAAAAATTAAATACAGCCAGTCGTTACTACCACACAAACTGAAACATTAGCTAAATACAGCCAGTCGTTACTATCACACAAACTGAAACATTAAATACAGCCAGTCGTTACTACCACACAAACTGAAAGATTAAATACAGCCAGTCGTTACTACCACACAAACTGAAACATTAAATACAGCCAGTCGTTACTACCGCACAAACTGAAACATTAAATACAGCCAGTCGTTACTACCACACAAACTGAAACATTAGCTAAATACAGCCAGTCGTTACTATCACACAAACTAAAACATTAAATACAGCCAGTCGTTGCTACCACACAAACTGAAACATTAAATACAGCCAGTCGTAACTATCACACAAACTGAAACATTAAATACAGCCAGTCGTTACTACCACACAAACTGAAACATTAAATACAGCCAGTTGTTACTACCACACAAACTGAAACATTAGCTTAATACACCCAGTCGTTACTACCACACAAACTGAAACATTAAATACAGCCAGTCGTTACTACCACACAAACTGAAACATTAAATACAGCCAGTCGTTACTACCACACAAACTGATATATTAAATAAAACAAGTCGTTACTACCACACAAACTGAAACATTAAATACAGCCAGTCGTTACTACCACACAAACTGAAACATTAGCTAAATACAGCCAGTCGTTACTACCACACAAACTGAAACATTAAATACAGCCAGTCGTTACTACCACACAAACTGAAATATTAAATAAAACAAGTCGTTACTACCACACAAACTGAAACATTAGCTAAATACAGCCAGTCGTTACTACCACACAAACTGAAACATTAAATACAGCCAGTCGTTACTACCACACAAACTGAAACATTAAATACAACCAGTCGTTAATACCACACAAACTGAAACATGAAATACAGCCAGT
>MUZC01000120.1:92091-105682 GCA_002072015.1 Radix auricularia
CGACATTGTGGTCACCAAGCGCCCACCCGCACCCCAACATTGTGGTCTACCCCATGAGCCTTTGAAACCCTAGATTTCTTCTGGTCCCATTTCCCAGGCAAGTGACTGTCAAGTGTGTGAGGGGGGAGTGGGGGGCGAAACACAGTTGGGGCCTAAAATATATATATATTCCTGGCTTTTCCTACAAATGGAATGAGTTCAAGTTTTAAAAAAAAAACAACAACAAAAAAAAACATTTGTTAAAACAATTGAAGAGATTAAAGTTCGGTCTGGCCTTGGAATGTCCCTCGATTGAAATGAACCAACTTTTTGTTGTGGACAGATCTGGTGGTATCGTAGCTCAATTTTTTTTTCTTCTTTAAAGCAACATTGGGGTAAGCGACCCATTGGATGTGTAGGAAAATCAAACACTGGGAGTAAAGTATTCGTGGAATTCCCCTCCGACCGAAATTCTGGTTGCCCAGGCGGCTTGCTACCCCCTCCCCCTGATGGTACCGCACCCGGGTGGGTGCCCTGTAGCTATTACTTCCTCTGGGGGCGGGGGAGGGGGCGATATTGCTAAGAGAATTTCCCGTTAAGACCTATTCAGCGCCGTTGATGCCATTCCAGAGGTAGGATGTGTCATGAGATGTTTGACATACAACTTTGACGTCTACAAAAATCTTCCAACAGCCTTGTTTGCCAACTACCCATTGACTCCTATTTGTACACCCTTCTAATACTAACACTAGCCGCATAAAGCCTGAACTCCCATCCCCCCTCCCCATGTTTTTCAAACAGGAACTTATTGCCTGAAAACAACAAATAATTGCCCTCACTCCCACCGGTTGTCATCATTTAAAAAAAGAAAATGTCCTCCAGCTCTCTCCCCCCACCTCAAAACTACAACCATCTTACACGTAAAAGAAGATAAAAAGGACAGGGAGTTACCCCCTTTCCCAAAGCGTGCCCTCCACCCAAAACTGCGAAAATTTCCAGTGCATACCCCAATGCACCGCTCCCAAAGTGCACCAGTTCCGCAGTGCGCCGCTCCCAAAGTGCACCAGTTCCGCAGCGCGCCGCTCCCAAAGTGCACCAGTTCCCAAGTGCACCACTTCCCCAGTGCATACCTCCACCAGTTTATTACTTGGTGCCATTGCATTCTTCTAAATAAGTTGTCCCCCTTTTCTTTCTGGAACCGTTGATTTAATTGTTACGATAAGTTTTCCTAATACTTAACATCGTGTTAAAAAATGTTGACAGCCAACAACAGGGGCCGTTATCTCCTTGTGCTGAAGAGAGTTCTCCTGAACCTTGAGGCCTTTTTGGGAAATGGGGGAGTGGGAGCGGGCGGGGGGCGGGGGAGAGAAACATAACACGGTTCGAATGCCCTTGTTTATGACCACGTTGTTCGTGAGCAGATCCTGTTCCATGGCGTGCTGGGGAGCTCCTGGCCTCGCGTGAGTGCACAAAAAATGGGACATTTGCTCGTGTGAAGGTTAATGGGCTGCTTGGTGGAATTTGGATCTTTGAGGAATTCAAGCTTGCTTGTTTGTGAATGATAATTCGCGTTCCTGTTTTTAAAGGAAGGACGTAAGAACGTAAACAAGTCATCTGTTATAAATATAAATAACTTGAGAGGTCGCTTGTGCCCAAAAAAATTTCCATAAACTTCTCATAATGCTTATTAAAAAATAATTATAAATTTTCGATAAGGGACCGAGGTGTATTTTAGGTTGGGAAGGTTAGGGAGTCGAGAGAGTCCCACGTGATGACAATGTTGTAGTGAGCCGCTCAGCAGATGGAGTAGGTAGCCTAGGTTTTAGCCACGGCCTTAAGAGAGTAATCTCAGGCCCAAGGAATATGCTTTTAGTTTAGCAGATAGAGCTAACTGAGGTGTATAATTGGTAGGGGCGTGACGAAGTTCGAATTCGAATCCGACGACATTCGAACTTCGACGTTTTTTTTGAGCAAATTCGAATCCGACGGATTTTTAAAATCCGTCGGATTCGAATTTGAAAAATTACCGTTTTCAGATGAATCACGGCCGTAGAAATCGTAACTAAAATTTAAAAACCTAGAGACTTTCGAAAACCCAAATTAAAGAAAACAGATAAAACTAAACTCCTAGACCCTTACTCAGCTGTCCATAGATTAGACGTCGTATTTAACCATGAACGTATTTTAGATACACCCCTCTCACGAAATTGTTTTCAGACATTGCAGAGAAATTGGTGTTCTTGAAGCTTAATCTGCCATTAATTAATTTCAAGTACTGAGGCTTCATGTGAATGTGACAACAAACAGTATCTTTAATTTTGTGTAATGCTCTCATAACTCTCCAATTTTAAGAACTTAGTTTTCAGTTTCGCTAAATGTTGTTTGTCAAATTGTTTTATTTTTCTTACTTGATTTTAAGCGTTTTTTTTTTTTTAAATTTAGGTTCAAATTATTTGGGTGGAATTAAATTCATTTATTTTGTTTATCTTTTTAAACTGCAATATGCATTGTTTTTGAATTACTTATTTTGGTGATTAAAAATCCTTCTTGTTAATGGGGGCGAGGGACTGACACCTTGGTATACCCCCTTTTTTTTAGCCGAGTCTTGACCAGATCCGCATCCGCATTCGAATCCGACGGATTTATATTTGCCAAATCCGAATCCGACGGATGCGGATTTTCATCAGCTCCGCCACATCCCTGATAATTGGCACAACTAACAAGAGTGTATGGTCAGTAAACTAATTGAGGTGTATAATAGTTACAACTAACAAGAGTGTATGGTCAGTAAACTAATTGAGGTGTATAATAGTTACAACTAGCAAGAGTGTATGGTCAGTAAACTAATTGAGGTGTATAATAGTTACAACTAACAAGAGTGTAGAAATGTAAGAAACCCAATGAGAACTAAAAGAAGAACGTTCTGCAAAGCTAAAATAAAATATTTTCTTGAGAGCCGAAGTACATTTCTATTGAGCTGCACACTAGCCACACTATAATAAACCAAACTAGAGCAATTTTAAATGATTTTTTGTCGTAAGTCCCACCAAGATGTGGTCTACATCAATTCGACCCAGATTTCACAATAACAGGTTTTTTTTTAAAACCGTTAAGGTTCAGAGAAGACATCCGTCCGTCTGAACCACTTGTCCGGGTGACACACGCTTGAACCGAAATATTAAAGTAACGACCCGATTTTCTCAGCCACACTCGCCTCCTCCTCGGTTTATGCAAATCCTAAGTGGGCCGGCGTGGTCACACGAGTCTGCGGTCACTCACGTCTGGAAGCTATCGAGAGAAGAATCAGAGCGTTGGAGTCTTAGAGCCGTCTCCTCTGGTGGTGTTTGGTATTAACTTAAATGGCTGGCGGTGTGCCCGTCTGTACTAAGTGTTTCCAAGCACCCAAAGTATTCCAAGGACCCGAAAATTCCAGTAACCTCAACATTCCAAGCACCCCAACATTTCAGATACCCCAACATTCCAAGCATTTCAACATTCCAAGCACCCCAACATTCCAAGCACCCCAACATCTCAATCACCCCAACATTCCAAGCACCCCAACATCTCAATCACCCCAACATTCCAAGCACCCCAACATCTCAATCACCCCAACATTCCAAGCACCCCAACATCTCAATCACCCCAACATNGTTTTATCATTGTATCGTTAAAAGATTTTGAGTTATTGTGATTCTTAAATTTGATTTAAAAATTAAGTAATCACCTTATTGTTCAGCAAAAGCAAAAGACGTTTTCTAAATTTTGTTTTTATCTGTTCAAAGCCAAATGTATCCCCACAACATTTAAATAACACTTAAAAATGGTATTTTAAAAAAGTTTTTAACGTGTGAGAGCCCAGGGGTCCAAACTGGTCCAGATGCTTGATATAATACCAATTTCAATTTGAATTTGGAACCCGACGGATAAATGTGTCATTAATGCTCAAATTTGTGTGAAATTGGCAATGATTTAAGCCTGAAACATTTATGAAATAAAGATTTTGAATCCCCGGCCCCGAAGGAAAGGAAAGGAACCTCTTTAGGATCTATACTCTTTTAATATGTGTCATCAATTTTTATGTAACACCTTTGCCTAGGTGTACCCAAATATTTCCTTATGATGAAAGCTGTATTAAGGCTTTTATGACAATCAGATAAACATTCATTTTTAGCAATATTCTTATACACATGACACTATGTAAATTAAATGTTATCTTAAAGAATTTCCTTGATTGTCCTTTGTTTGAAAATCGTAGCAACGCACGAACGGGGTACGCTAGTATATGAATAAATGAACTACAGCTGGTTGTAACTTTTATATATGTGAATACCAGCGTGTTACCCGAAAAAAAACAACGTACGTTTTCAAAATTAATAAATTTTAGCTTAAATCTATTAATTTTGAAAAAATACACATCAGAATAAAAAGTAATGTAATAGTAATACAGAACTTTCATTTTATTCTTTTATTTCTATATTGAACTTTTCTTTTTTTTTCTTTTTTTAAATTTTTTTTGTGGACTTTTGAAAAGAGTTATTTTTGGTGCAGTAGCTTTAAAAATTTTCTTTCTTTCTTAATTTTCAAAAAAATTTTTTAGCGGTGAGCTGCTTTCTAAAATTAATAGCGTTACTGACAGCGGACATAAATGTTAAATTTTTAATAATAATTGGACGGACGAATATACATAACAAATTATGTATATATTTATTATCCAACGTTGGTTGTAACTTTTAAATTAATGTATGTATACATATATTTGTAACATAGTGTAGTACCTCACAGAAGTTTGCAAATTGATATGTTGGCAACATTGTCTCTGTCTTCACCTACAACTACAAAAGTTGACTTCAAATACTTAATTGGAGAAAAAAATGATGTAAAATAAAGTTCAACTTTGCTTTGTGAAAGAAAACAGTTCGATAAAAGATACAGTGTGGGTTATTTAACGTGCAAACGAAAATTCCGGCACAATTTACTGTCACCTAATTAAGTGGTCCTCAGATTCTCATTCATCTGTCCTCAAATAAATAATAAAATATTTTAATAAACATAAGAGAATGGAATGGAAAGAAAAGAACATTATAATTCACAAACAGGTTTATAGTGAAATTTTCAACAACTTTTTTTTTTTAATTTTAAAAATCACTGTCTTAAACATTGAAAATCTTTGAGAACCATTGGTGTAAACACTTGATCCCTTGTGCATATTTGTTTGTGATCGCATCCATAGTTTTTTTTTTTTTTTTAAATTTGCATTGGCACAAGAAGAACAACTGTATTTTATTTTATTGTGTAGTCTCTAGGGGAACAAAACGTTTCTTGTGTGTAGAAACATTTGTCTTTATGAACGAATAATCCATCTCCCCTCCCCACAATACAGCCCTTGCGTCATGACGTCACTCTGTTTTTAAAATCGGAGATGTCTACGAATCTGATCTTGTGACATTAAATAAAAGTTTTAGACGAAATATTGAATTTCAGAGCCGCTTTTAGAAGGGGAGGCTATTCGAATACAAGGCCCAGGCCAACTTCCGGTGGTTTGTGGACGCTTGACGTCAATTAAACTTAAACTCGCTGCTTAATCCCAACCATCTGGTTGTACACCGATGTCAATAACTTTTGGCGTACAGATATCGTACACAACTTTGGTTTAATCTAATTTACCTTAATGCATACCTCTGGTGTGCACCCAAAGACTAGTTTTTAAGGTACACCAATTGAAAGGCCCTACTTTCATACACACACATTCAATTACATTTGATGTACAACCATTGACAGGCCTATGATGTACACAATTTCACCGAGCTTTGATGTACACACATTTACGAAATCATTCAAGTACTTTGAAGAAAAAATTATTGGTATTTCAGACAACAATTAAAAGTTTAAAATCTACTGCGTAGATTCTTCACGATGGGATACAACTTTGAGATGCCATCGAACTCCATCAGACATGATCAAAGGTTTTAGTTTTTCAGCGATCAGATTATCTGGGGATCAACCCTCGGTGTCCAATCGTGTACTGGTCATGCATAAATAGCAGGGTGTCTTTGAGAGTATTTCCGTTTGATGGTTGCACTTGTGACATCGATGGAAGTAAAGATGCAAAGGTTGTTGGTGGCTAGCGCTGATGGTGGCACTCCCAGTGGCCAGTCACGTGGTATCAACAAAAGACATGTACTGACAGTCGACTCTCAGAAAAACAACATTTTCACAGACATTAAGTACGTCTGTGCAGGTAACTGTTGCCTGAAGTAAATCTAAGAACAATAAATTAAGATGAGATCTGTAATGCTTATTGAACTTACCTAACTATCCCAAACTAAATCCATCTTATTGTATACCATAAATTTAACCTAATAAATTTAGCTATTATAACGCCAATAATTCTGGAAAATAATGAAAAGGGGGGGGGGTATTATATTCACCACTGGGCGTTTCCAAATAAAAGTGTGCATGGTACCCTAGTCAATGGCGTTACGAGATTGGGAAAGTAGGCAAATGCCACGGGTGGCGGGAACTTCGCTGTTGACCTTTTACAGCAACTTGATCCTGCTTCTTATAACTTGTGATGCTGGCTTACTAACGACTCGGCCAGCGGGCGACGATTTTGACAGCTTGAGTTTTAATGTTGATCTATTTCTGACAGGGGTGCGGAAATTAACCATTAATTTCTCGATTAATCGTTAAAAAGTGTTAAATTATTTTAAAGTTAAAAAAAATAAATTTCCTGACGATTACACGCAGATTTAGGTTTTAAACTATTGACTGAATGTTCAAAATGTTAATAAAGTTTGCCTACCATGGTTCTAACACTTCGCCTACTTATCAAACCAAATGAAAAGGGAATTAAGCTAATGGCAGTAATGAAATCTGACTCAGAGACAGAAAATGACGACAGCTCTTCCAATGAATTACTGCGTTTCAAAACGGAAATGAAAGTCCCTGAATCCATCAACCTAACACGGGACACTTGATAAACCTTTTCTCCATGTGACCAGAGGTCATACGGATGTCCTTCCATATTTGTGATGCATCACCCGTTAATTATTTTAGAAATATGCAGCGTAGACCCCCACCTCAATTGGCTGTTTGAGTAAGGTCCATTTATATCAATAGCGTGAGGGCAAGTCAGGAAGTTTTTAGTCTGGCAAAAAGTCATATAACCACATTGATTGATGAATTTAATTAACCAGCACGATAACGTAGCTGTAATTGCAAAGAAATGATGCGTTTTTTCTGTAACATGATCCCTGGATCAGTTACAATTTCTATATTGTATTTTAATGGCGACAATTAGACCAGCTCCAAAGCGCGTCTCTATTTAGGCTTCGTGTCCGTAATGCCGTACTGACAAATCTGGGGCTATCGTTACGACGGCCGTGTCATGTTACCAATGCACCGGATCTTCTTAGGTCAGTCGTTTCAATTTATCATTTAATTAACCTTTGTATCTACGCGAGCGCATTTTTTTTTCTTTAGCGCTAAGAAATATGGAGATGTAATTTTGCTGAAATTCACATAATTAAAAAGTTTAAGATTCTGCGAAAATGTATGTGAATAATCGAATAATAAATATTTTCAGCATTAAAAATTAAATTAAATAATTTTTGCTGGTTTAGAAAAGAAAAAAAGAAAGAAAGAAAAAAGATCCCATTCCAAGGGAAGGCATATCCAAATCAAACATACTGGACTGTAAAGTTAACTGGGACATAGATTTTATTGAAGAAATAAAAAAAACTTCAGACTCTGGATACCTCCCCTGATTTCTTCCAATTCTATATGTACATGTGCTATAGGATCCTATGCTTTTTAAATATGTTCGCTTAGTTTTATTACAGTCCCTATCACATTATGTATGCTTTTCATAAGATGAATCTTTGATTTTCTTTTATTTTATGTGAAAAATGTTTCTGTAGCTACATTTCCCCCCACAAATATGTCTGTTTTACTGAAGATAAATTATTACTTCGTAACAATCCTGTAAAAAATTACTTGGTGACTTGTAGGCCTAACTGTAACTTAAATTCCAAAATTTATTACTAAAAACATTCTTAACTTAAAGCAGGAAGTCAGAACTATTTTTCTAAAGTTTTCCTATCAAAATTACCTATTTTCTAATAAACCTTTTAATCCGAACATTTTGATAACTTAGTTTTCAAAATACCGAAACAAATAAGATATAGAATCTAGCTAAATTTTATATAAATATACTCGGACAAATATTTGTGTCCCTATTTATTTTATAAGAGATTTCAAATACTCACTTCAATTTGTTAAAAAAAAACATTTTTAATACATTTAAATCAACATTCTATATTACTATTACAAATAAGATTATTTTAATTTTAGCACAATATAAATATTTGGAAACGCAGAAAACACTTTAAAACTTTAGATAGCCAGGCTAAAGTAAAATACTGGGACATTGTATTTCGAAAGGAAAAGAGTAAAAACTACATTTTTATATACATAAGCATTTTATTTAATGTAACCCTTTTAAAAGGGGAAAAGCTTTGATATAAGAACATTAAAAGTTCATTTTTAATACTATTTTAAAAGTACAAATTTAGCCCATTTTAGTACTGCCGTCTTAAATTGTGGTTGAGATATTCAAATTCCATTCTTTTTTGCCTATAAATCCTCTTGGAGAGAAGATAAATTCTCTAATAGCTGTAAAATAAAGTCTCCACCATTACACTTCCAATGCAATACAAAATGATCAATTAAAAACAAAAGAATAAAGCATTTTTTAAAAAAATTAACTGTAATACATGCAGTCATGTGTCTTTACTTCAATTTCAATACTGTTAATGGCAGTTGTGTTGCTAGAAAGGTGCGAAGAGGGCTGAGCCCCCCCCCCTCCCCACTGCATCTCAAGGGCAGGACAAACTTGAGATATTGCTCATTGACGTGAAAATATTTTTAAAAAAATTTTTTTTTACTGTACAGTTTGAATCCAAATGAAGTGCAACAATTATTTTTTTTTTTTAACAAGTTTGATATAAAGTCAGTAGTTGAGTATCTTTATAATGGCAGAGGTTGGTGTATAGGGGCAAATGTTTGTGGTATGAAAGCAGTGGTGTGTGTATGAAGACTTGGGATGGTGTTTTTTCTCTCCAAATTTCACGTGTGTTAAGAAGATGCGTAAGCTTAATTCTGGAATATACCAGTTCAAAAGCCATTTCAACATATGTTTCAGCTTGAAATTCAGAAAAAGACAAGCGATTAATTAAGCCTAATGCAGTGGCGTAGCGAGGGGGCAGAGGGGGCGAATGCCCCCAGGCGCCACGTTAGGGGGCGCCAAAATTAGTATTAAAATTATTATTTAATTTAATTTGTATGTAAAATAATGTATTCCAAATACGTTTGCAAGATTGAATATTAGAGCTCCGAACATATCTTTATTACAAAACAGTTGTTAAACATGATTTAGGCGCCCCCATTGAGCGTTAAGGGACGCCATTCTACTCATCAATAAATGACACTTCCACAATGTAGGATTGCTGATGTGTTGTTTTTTTTTATTTAAAAAACTGTGAGTTGATGGGAGTGAGCAGTAAGAGGTCAATACGATTCTTTTAATAGAGCTACCAGAGACGACACTAAAAGCAACCAAAATTACCAAGACAAGAAAAAGGAGTGGCTTAAAGCAGTGGTTCTCACCCTGTGGTCCACGGACCACTAGTGGTCCGTGAAGATTTGCCAGGTGGTCCGTGAGAAAAGCATGAAATTTACGCACTTTAGGATTAATCGAGAAAGACTAGCAAGTAAAAGAATTAACGCAGACTTAAATATATTTCTGATCTGGCCATAATGGTTTTTAATTTTATCAAGCTCGCCAATTAAATTCTCGTCTCTTTGATTTCTTATGCTCGAATATGAATCTTGAACATTAACAGTTAATAATGTATACTGAAGTTCGCTGGTATTACGCGATTACGTAAGAGATTTTCATGTAGAAATAACTCAAAGCTTGTTGATAATTTGAACCATGGCTAATGGGTTGCTGTTCTGGCTTACTTGGCTGAAATTTTTGAAAAGCTCAATAAACTTAATTCCACTCGGCAAGGAAAGCAGATACATTATATAACTCTCAGTGACAAAATGTCTGCTTTTACGAAAAAGCTTGATCTTTGAAAAAAAAATTATTTCAAGGTAACTTTGAGATGTTTGATAAATTGTACGAAATCACCGAAAAACCAGAAAATGCAGAAATAATTTTTAGTAGTGGCCCGTAGCTAAGACACATATCTTTCAAGTGGTCATGGAATCTCAAAAGGTTGAAAACCACTGGCTAACAGAATGGTTAATACGCGTCCCTTTGCTGCATGCTGTGACTCTTTTAAAAGATAAATCGTACTTCCCCAATTCTCATGTGGAGGGAGTAAAGTGGGAGAGGGGAGGGAAGGTCTCTCCTCTCACTGGCTTGTATCGGTTTCTCAAAGCAAGTTGGATTCCTTTCATATGAAACATCAGACACCGCCTTTATTTCCTGTCCATCTGTGATAAAACTTGTTGCTCAGTAGGATCAACTGTTAGAAAAAAAAACACCAACAAAATGCCCCGAGAAAATCTAGGTTCAGTATATTATTTATCACCGGAAATCCAAAATGAATTTATCCAGCTACTTACATCGACTGTAAGGAATCCGCTTTTGAGTGAAATCAGAAAACACAAGTACTACGGTATCTTACTTGACTACAATCGATCTAGGACACCGGAAAAGCTTTCTCAAGTAATCAGATTTGGGGATGTGGATTTACAAACTAAAAAGTAACTATCAAAGAATCATTTTCAGATTTTGCACAGATACATTCCAAAGACGCAAAAAGCCTTAAAATAGTTATCGTAGAGAAACTGGAATCTAATAGCATACCACTATCCGACTGTCGGTCACGATGTTATGACAATGCTTCTGTAATGACCGGGAATGTATCCGGTATTCAACAGCGAAAATGTGCTAGAAATCACAGAGCATTGTTCATCAACTGTGGCAACCACAGCTTAAAATTTAGCAAGAGTACACTCTACTAAACACGATCCAGTTGTTATCACGTTTTTTGGAACAGTTGAAAGTATACATTTATGTTTTCTCACTTTCAACAACTCGTTGGGAAAAAATTAAAAAAGAGTTGTGGCAATCACAATGAAGAGGGAGTCTGAAACACGTTGGAGTGCACAATCAGAAGCTGTTATAGCAATTTATGAAGGACTATATGACATAGCAGGGCTGTTGGCAAAAATTATCAGAACATAAAAATATGACGCCTGACACCAGAAGTGATGCAGAGGCTTTGCTGGTAGGTATAGAAAACTTTAACTTCTTGATTTTAAACATTTCTGGAACATCATACTTGATAAAATTGATAGTGTCCAGAAACGGTTCCAGAATCCTACTGTGAGTTTCAAGGAAGCTTAATCTGATCTTGAATCGCTTGAGCAAGAAATTGTCAACATTCGTGTTAATTTGAGTCATGTTGCGGTAGACAATGGGAAAGAAGATGCACAACTTGGAGAATCGAGGTTGACAGAAGATTAGACGACATTGGACAATGCCTTCGAGAATTAAAAAGAGATGCAGAACTTTCTCCATAAGAAGAAATTGCACCTGCTATGAACAGCAAAATTGATAAACTCCAACAGGAGATATCAATACGGATTTTACTTGACGTCAAATCTCTTCTTGCTGAAATAAAAGTCGATACGCTTCAGTAAAATTGCTTAGATTTGGCCAATTTCTACGAATTGTGTACATAAATCAAAAACTAAAAAAATGATGCTCAGTACCCGGACTGAAGTTCTACCGGAAACTACTTTGGATCTTCTCGATTTTATTGTTTCATATGGAGATGACGTATTTCCGAATCTGCGCATTTCACTTCAAATACTTCTAAAAATTGCTGTTTCAACTAATAGCTGTGAGCGGTCCTTCAGCAAAGTAAACCTTATTTTGTCTTAATTACGTGCTTCAATGGATCAAGATCGTCTAGATGATCTTGCACTCCTTAGCATCGAAAGAGAACACTTGAGAATATCAATTTTAACAGCGAGATTGACGACATTCAAATCAAGGAAGATCAATTTTAGATTATGTCTATTCGAGTCATGTATAATTAGTAGAGTTTTTTTTCTAATAAATTGTTTATAATCGTATAGAGAATTATTAGCCTGTATTGTATTTCATTAAAAAATCATTTGCTTCAAAAAATGAACCATATAAACCGTAAAATTTCAAATTTTTTTGGGGGGCTCAGTGAGCCCCCAGAATTTTTTGGTCCGTCAAGGGGCGCAGAATTTGTGTCATGCCCCCGGGCGCACGTGACTCTAGCTACGCCACTGGCCTAATGAGAAGGCAATATGTAGAAACTAAACGAATTGTGTACGAGCTGGCAAAATAATGATTCTACAATATTACGTAATTAAAATTAATTTATAATAGCAACAGTAACTCAGTAACTTATTGTTACTATGCTAATTCTTACATGCTTTAATCATTGGGCCCTATTTAATTATTATTTTTTGTAACCATTTTTATACTGTAAATTTATTTTAACAAGTAAAAAATTCACATGGCTCCTGATCTATTGACCTCGGCGATCGCACGTGATCTTGGACTCATTGATCACACCTTTATTACGGTCACACAGCTGGTGAAGACAGCTGGGGGAGGTCTTCATTTGGGGCAGGGGGGCCTTAATGCCTCAAGTTATATTGATCTATATACTTCCTCAGTTTTAATTACACACACAAAGGATGTGAATTTTCTTTGTAATTGTAAGGGCCCGCAGCGATGTTTAAGGGTCCGTCTGTAAATGACAAAGCATTTGTGACGATGTTTGACGATGGAGATCCATTCGTAAATATATAACGGCTCCGGCAACTCCAGGATCCGGCCATTTTTTCAAATCCGAATTCGGCTCCGGCCGGATTTCACTTCATAAATCTGTTAAAGAAATGTGTCGTCGCATCAAAAAATACCCAACTTTATGTACAATATCCACTTAACTAATTCATTGCTTCCAATTTATTTAATGATGTTTAAAATAGCTTTACGCGTTTTAAGATATGTAGATCTACGGCTCGTGAAAATGTATCAAATAATATTTTTTTCGTTTGAAATATCCTCTGTTAAATACTTTTAACGCGAATTTGCTTGAGAAGTATCTGTCAAAGAGAAATAACTTAAACTTCTGACAAACTACAAAATATTTTTATGCAACTTTTTCCTCTGAACGTGAAAGAAAAATAATAAAACACAAAAATTATGCGGCTTTTGGACGAGTACCCGCGTAGCTTTTTTAAACAATATTGACAGCCGTAGATATGATTAGAGATGTACCGGAATTTGGCTCCGTCAAATCCGGATTCCGAACATTTTTACAAATCCGACTCTGGCTTCTGCACCGGCAGAATTTCACTTCATAAATCCGACCCAATCCAGCTGGCCAGTACAGCCATAAATATAAACATATATAAACACCCAGTGGTGTGGTTCTGTATGTTTGTAACGTAACGCTGAGGAGCGATGTACGACAGTCTACAGCAGTTAGTTTAGTTGAAACGCTGAGGAGCGATGTACGACAGTCTACAGCAGTTAGTTTAGTTGAAA
>MUZC01000120.1:113121-142882 GCA_002072015.1 Radix auricularia
TTGTTGTTTTTTAAGAAGAGAATTTTGAATTCAATGTCTTTGAGTCAATATTTTGTTATATTTATTAAAGACGTGCAAGCATGGAAATGCATGTTTGTATATAAATAGTCCCCCGGTTACGACGGTCCCATCCCAACTTATGCTGTTTCGTGGTTACAATCGAGCCCATATAAAGAATAATATTACGCGTTATTCTGTATTTTTTAATGGTTTTTTTTTTCAACGTTTGTTTTTCATGGGGTAACCGGGTAACGAATTGTTTTCTCTATTTGAAATCAAAAAGTTATTTTAAAAATATCTATTATTATTTCAACATACAACTTAAGTTTGCGATTTTTTTCATGGCGATGTTTTCAATCAAGTCAGTCAAGCTAAATAAGCTTACAAGTTCCTTTTCAATAGTCATTAGAGAGAGCATATTCAGTCTTTATTGTCCAATACGAATTCTAACTAATTTTTGTATTCTTTTCAACTTTGCAAAGATCGCTCTCTGCTGCAGTTTGAAGTCATCATTAAGAGATAGATACGAATTTCGATGCTACATTTGTAAATAATTGAAATTTAGCTCATTCAAAAGCAGCAAAATTTAATTTTAGCTCTGTGCACTTGTTTTGAGTTTCGCATTGTGCTACTTCCTTTTCCTTACCCTAAGCCTGGGGCTGGACAATACGTTTTTTAAGAGTTCTGAAAATTGGACTAAGTATGAAGGTAAGCAGTCTTCGAAATTACTTTAATATTCTTCATTAACTTGGCTGCTGCCCATCGAATGGCGTCATTTTTGAGCTCAGAATGGATGTCTTTATATGCGCTAATTCTATGTTGTGGGGCTTCAAAAAGTTTGTCAATGATTACCATAAATACCATTTTGGTAATATTAAACTGACACTATCTCTTCTTTAATAGTATTCTCGATTATTTATTGTCTTTTTTCCCACGGACTTGTCCTTTCCTTTGTCTTCATATGAAACAAATTAAAAATGATTTCTTTTAACAAACTCATTGAGAGACTTCAAATACTTTGCTAAAATCAAAGATATTATCGGCTCTTGAAGGGATAATTTTGTTTTCTGAAATCTCTCTAAAATTGTTTTTCCTAAAATTCAAGTAACATGGCGACTTTAATTTGTTTAAGTTCCTTCCGAAATCTTTCTGCTTCAAGTCAACAGACACTGGGCTGATTTTTGTTGATATTAATTTTTTCAGTGCTGCAATATTTGTGAGAGTCATGTTGTGTTGTTGTATTGACATAGTATGAGCATGCGAGTTGACTGAGAATGAAACACGTTGTTTGTGATGTGAACGGAAAATAGTGTGTGGTCGGGAAGGGAGAGGATGCATGGCTATCAATGTAAGGTTCGCTACGTAACAGAGGTTGATTCAGGATTCATTAAAGATACTTGCTACCCAGACTACAAGGAGTTGAAGCCGTGTGTCTTGACTTGAAAGTTCTTTTTAAGCCACCAAATTCACTTTGATTAGGGCCTCTAATTCCCTTAGGCCGGCCCTGCGGTCGGGTTGACCATCTTGTGTCAAACAAAGCCTTATTAACTTGTATCACTTTTATGTGTTTTGGAAGTATCTGTCGACGATGAGTAGATGCAATGCAACAAGCCAGGTATAAAGAATTTGCAGAAGTCAACTGCTCCAGGTTTCCCAACCAAGTGAAGGGAATGAGCTGTACAGGGCACAGAATGATCAGCACTGCACTTCTTACAAAGATTAGCTCAGACTCTGTTATACTTCCTACTTATAACTGCAGCATTGACTTATGACTGTCTAAGGCATTTTCAGGGATTCATACAACATTTGCCCATCTTTATTATACATTATGATAACATTTAAATAATTGGGGGCCACTGGCTTTAGTCCCCTCAGCCCCCTCCATTTAATCAACCATAGGGGGAGGGGGTCCGTGACTAGGGGGTGGGTGTGTTTAAAAATGTGACGTCACATCAAAAAACACCCCCCGCAACTTTAAATTAAAGTCCCCTTAAATATTTGATTGATTACCATTTATTTATTGACGTTTTCAATAGCTCCCCGCGTGTTACGATACTAGGGTGCATACTTAGACTAAATACATATTTAAATGACAAAATACTTATTTGCAACATGCTAATTTTTATTGAGAAAATTATGGCTTTGGAGAGGGCTGTCTAAGCTTTGTGACGTCATAGCGGAACAAGGGGTGGGGGTTTACGTTTTTGTGACAAAGTATGACGCGGGTGAAAAGGGGGGGGGTGAAAATTGGTAACCTCACGTGACGTCATTTATGGACGTCCCCCTTAAATTATGAAGGGGTGCCACCATGAGCTACCGCCCCGGGTGACACCAACCCTAGCAACGCCCCTGACTTGAAACAATTGTTATACAATTTAAGGTCCATTTCATTGTCTGTAACAACTAACAAAAACATGATATAATTAAACTTTTAAATGACATGGCTGTAAATTGGAATTATCTAGGAGATGTGTTTTTTTTTTTGTTTTTGTTTTTTTTTTTTAAATTATATTTTGAAATTATCTAGAAGGTTGTGTTGTTGTTTTTTAAATTATATTTTAGAGCATACACTTACAACAAACTCTTTAACTCAGCGTTGTAACCGTCTCATGCTTATGTACTTAGGTTGTAACCATCCCACATATTAATGACAAAGCCCCATAACACGGCTATAAGTTCAGTGGTTCTAACCGTCACACACATAAGTTGGATAGTTGCATTTGTCACGAGTTAAAGTCATGCACGATGTGCATTATCGTATCATGTTCAAGTCATTTAGTGTTACCCTCTGATATGGTGTCCGTAGGTTTATACCACCACATGTGCATGTATTAGGTATTAGCCTCTCATATGATATCGATAGTTTTATACCGCCACATTTCCATGTCCTTGGGTAATGCTGAGATAAGCCTTACTCTGAGATTTTTTTTGTTGGTTATCCTTGATTGACAAATTGATATATTTTTAAAACATCTTCAAATATAAGAATGTTAATTCAAAGCCATGCCATAAATATATATATAAAATATTTATTAACAGTCAATGAAGAATAGAAAACTAAAGTATTCATAATATGTGATAAGCTAATAAAGACAAGGTAATAAATGGAAATTGTCAGATATAATCAGAGATAATTTCTCAGATAATATATTATATTTTCACATGATCATATTAAATGTGAGAATAATGTATGACATGATGAGAGGCTATGTCATAAAATTGAGTTGTTTTTAACTTAAATGTTTCTGCCTGCGACATAGAGAATTATTGTTTTCTGCATATATTATCGGCTTATATTTAAGGTCCTGTTCGTTCTGCTCAGGCGGATCACAGTGGAAAAGGTTATTGAAAACCCCACCCACATTTGAAGTTCCTTTCACGAAATTTTAATGATATCATACCATTGCTATATATTGGCAGGATTACCTTAGCAATAACATTAATTGGAACCTGGCGGTAACATGACATGAATGAATGACGTAATAGAGTAATAGCCTAGTAATAGTACCAGTTTAGTTCAGTACCAAGCCATATTTGAAAATCCTTGCTGCCAAAGATATTTTATAGACAGTGCATGTGGGCTCCTTTTTTAGGTGAGTTCTAATTGTATATGTTAATTAACTCGTAATAAATTAGCGTTAGTTTATACTTAGATATTTTTAATTCATACTATGTAAAATTAAGAAAATCAAATGAAATTCAACATTTCGATTTTAAAAGAGTAGTAATAGAAAGTGAGTAAATATAGTCTGCTAGTTTTTTTTAAAAATAGATTTGAGTGACTTCCCCTTTAAAAATATATTTAATTAAGAAGTGATATTATACATTCAATGGAAAAGACGTAAACAAGGTATGGGTTAGCCTGACCGGACGTAACAAAACAGCGAACGTTTCGGCAAAGAGCCTTTATCAACGAACATACAAGACACAAAAAAAACGAAAATAAAAATAAAAAATGAAAAATGAAGGAACTTAGCTGCGGTGGAATCCGAAGTATCCAAAGAAAAGGTGAAACTGAGAGATGACAGAGCGATTTTATATAGGAAAGCAGAGAGGGGGCGGGGCAACCGCCTAGGTGGACAAAGAAAAGACCATATTCATCCCATGTGGTGCGATTGTACCGTGACTCTCTATTAATCTGTTTTCAATCTGGACTCTCGTGGGTGTGTTTGTGCACGAGACAATAGCAGTGACTGCCAGGTCCTTGACACCCATATGGTCGCGTCCATTGAAGTGACGGGAGACGGGACACTGTTTATCATGTGTGATCGCCCTAATATGTTCAGACATTCGGCACGACAAAGATCGTCCCGTCTCTCCTATGTATTTCAAAGGACAGCGCTTACACACAATGGTGTAGACAACGTTGCGGCTAGCGCAGGTGAAACCATCCTTAATCATAAATAGCCCCTTAGGGAAGTTTATCTGTTCGGCTTGCACAACAAAAGGACATGTCTTACACCGAGGTCGGCCGCATGGTATAGTACCCAGATGCTTGGGTGATGTTGGGAGGCGGGTGCGAACCAGAAGATCACGTAGGTTTCTGTCGCTCCTAAATACAATTAGGGGTGGGGTGGAGAAAATGTTGTTTGTCTCAGGGTCCGCAAGGAGGATAGTACGGTTCTTCATAAATATTTCTTTGGCTTTGATGTTGTGTGGATGATAAGTAAGAACAAGCTTGCTCCTTTGGTTGGTATCACGGGTGCGTGGTAAAAAGGCGTCGGCACGAGTGAAGTTTTTGACCCGCTGAAGCGCATGTTGAAGCGTGGCTTCAGGATATGACCTTTGTCTAAAAAACTCCACCATTTCCAAAGCCTTTTCCCAAAAGTCCTCCTGAGATTGACACAGTCTACGGAGTCGAAGAAGTTGAGAGAAGGGAATGGAGTCCTTACAAGTTTTGGGATGAGAGGAAGGGTAGAGAAGATAACAGTGGCTGTCTGTGGGTTTGAAGTAGGCTGAAGTGAGGAGGCAGTTTTTCTGGAGAGTTACAGTGATATCAAGAAAATTGACAGAGAGTTCTATTATATATTCGCCCAATACCAGTACCCACTTTTTTATTCGACGATGAAACTACGTGACTTATAAATTTCCAACACGGCAGTAGCACAATTTTCAGTAGTGGTCCCTGGCTAAGAATCAAATTTTCAAGTGGTCCTTGGACCTCAAAAGGTTTACAACCACTGGTGTAGACTAATTATTTTATTTTGAATGGGAAACGGGAACAAAATTAAATTGACTAAATTAAAACTGTCATATTGTTATTTATTATATTTTTCAAATGAGGCTTTTAAAATTTGTATCCCCCCTTCAAATATTTAACAGTAATTACTTGTTTTTCAAAGAGGTGATTTGAAGAGTTTATTAGTTTAACTTTTAAACAATTATTTTAAATACTAAAAATATATAATTAATTTATGAATATAGATCTATATATTTTTTTATTTGGGGAAAGCTTAAAATTTTAAGGTTGGTTCGAAAAAAAACTGTATAAATTTTAGGCTACTATCTTAATAAAAATTGATTGTAAGTCAAAGCTTTGTTGACATATTTAAAATCTCCATGTAAGTCCACTTTTTTTTTAAAAAAAACAACAACAACAATTCTTGAAAGTAATTGATGTTGATATAAATTTAACTTTTGCCTACATTCAATTCAAATCCTTTGACATTTGGGTGTTGTTTTTTTTCTTGAAATGTTGAAGCTGATATGAAGTCACCCTAACCCAGTGGCGTAGCTAGGGATTTGTTGGTATTTGGGGGCTCTGGGGGCTTGGTTTCTTTTGGGGACCATGCATACTTAGCGGTGGTCTATTATTTAATGGGACTTTCGAATTCGGACCCCTCCCATTGTTACGCCACTACCCCAACCTCTTGTTACCTGAAAAGTGTGGATGAGGGACGTCTACAAAAGGGAGCAAACATACTCCCCCTTTCCCCACCTGTCAGTAGAGATCTTCGAATGGAGATTGCAAGGTAACCACCTCACCAGATGACCCACGTGTTTGTGTAATAACAATGCCACTATAGGTAATGTATCTTGTTTTGTTTGTTTGTTGTTTTTTCCTTTTTGGACCAAAATATAAGTTGTTTGAATTTTACAGGGGTATTGAGTTTTTCAAGTCAATCTTCTATTCTCCAAATTTTGTGAATATATATCGTTCTGGATAGGAGGTCCAAGGCCTCCACTAACATAGCTGTGCTCACTGACTCCAGATCTCTGCTAGATCTAACCGCAATACGTAAGGAACGTCATTGTCACAGCCAAAAGGTAGTTTTGAAATTAAAGAGCTGCCAGATTCATTACTGGAGAATATTCAAAACTGACATGAGAAACACCATTAGTTAAATCATTAAACCTTGAAACAATAGAGGATAGAAGAACCAAGAGTAAATTAGTAATTATACATAAGGCAATTAATTCTAATTTAGAAATACAACACAAAGATAGCTTAATACAACCCTCAGAAAGAGATAAAGATAAAAACACCTTTCTTATTGAGAAACACCATTAGTTAAATCATTAAACCTTGAAACAATAGAGGATAGAAGAACCAAGAGTAAATTAGTAATTATACATAAGGCAATTAATTCTAATTTAGAAATACAACACAAAGATAGCTTAATACAACCCTCAGAAAGAGATAAAGATAAAAACACCTTTCTTATTTCATATGCAAGAACAAATACATACAAGTGGGACGTGGTGGTCGAGAGGTAGCGCGCTCGACTGTCATACCGATGGTCATGAGTTCGAATCCACGCGAAGGCGAGGATTTGTTCCCGGGGCCTGAGGAGTCCCCGAGACCCAACTAGACAATAGTTAGGCGGCTGGGGCAATGAGTGGAACCCCTATAGCCGTGGCCTGTGACCACTGCATCACTAGCCAACAGATCATCTCTCATGGTCTGTGGACGCATTTATCTTCTGAATAGAAGGAGCGTCTGTATATCTAAGATAAGAAAAGATAAATCATAAATCATTGTGCAGATTTTATTTCGGGGGATAATTTATTTTGTGACACCGGTTTACGGACCTGCACCAATTAAAAAAATTACGTTTCCGGTCTAAAGACTAAAGACTTGTAAACAAACGAAACAAGAAAGTAAGTTCAGTAATTGGAAGTATAATATATTTTATGTCGTAGAAATATAAATCAATTACGTATAAATTGTAGGTTTTTCCAATGATAAAATCTTAATTCTTATGAATATTTAAAAAGAAAGTCTAGACTAACATTTTGAAAAGGATGTTCATAATTCATTTCATACATGATACGATACGCAACTTCTGCTACGACTACGGACTAACTAGTATTAGTAGTAGTAGTACTAGTCTTACTACTCTTTAGTCTTACTTAGTCTTAGTCACTCTTTGCAGTAGACGCTTGGCAAAAATTAAGTCGCTATAATAATATCATAACAAACTCTTCTTTATATTGTATACGCATATAATATAATATAAATAATAAATATAATACGACATTCATTAATAGATCCCGGCTTATTAATTAAACTTATTTGTGTGTGTAATAATTCTAAAATCTAAATTTATTTAAATAAATTATTTAAATAATTAAATAGGTTGAATTTTTTAATATTGGTCTACCTATTATAAATAAAATATGTCGGCCGATTTTGCTATCCTATTCTATACTTGTGTAAGTAATGCCGATGCCAAGTATTAAAATTAAGCATGCCGTAAATGAAAATCCTCAAGAAACGATTCCCGATGCGCGCACAATCGCAAGAATGTAAAATAATTTGTTTCGTGTGGAATAATAAAATGTACCATGTGCAGACTTGTCACTGGAAACCATTCCATTCATCCTTCAATCTCCTCATTTTCACTCGATTACTATTTCTATTACTATTACTAATAATCGGCGTATAATTGGCGTATTGCTTTGTTCTCGTTGTTTCATTCATAAAGGTTGGCCGTGTGCAAAATTTATTTAACTATTGGTTAAAATTAACAATTATTATTGTAAGTCAAAGCCGAAGGTTTAAAAGGAGTTCTTAATTTATTTGGTTACATTTTTAAAAAGGACAGTTCGTTTTGTTGTGAGTCATATTCATATGTCTTAATGTTTATCATCATGATATAGAACTTGTAAACATATCAGTATAATTATAAGTATCAGAAACTTTGTTTTGGCAAAAATGAATATCAGTGGACCCTTTAGATTTAATCAATGTATCTGCTTTTCAGAATAATAACAAAAATTATCAGCACACTCATTGTGATTTTAAAAAAAAAATAATAATAATAAATGAAATTTTAAAAAAAATTTGACGGCAGCAGGATTCGATCCCGCTATCAATAGTGTCATATCATTTTCAAACTAACCCGACTATCACTTTGTCTAGTGAAGCCGTTGTGAAGCTACAATTTTTTTAATTTATAAGTGTTTTTCATTTAATGGATCAATCTAGATTTTTTTTAACCTTTAAAATTCATTTATAGGTTTACTTAGCTATCATATTTTATTATGAGAACTATAGTTTAGTATTAAAGTATTAGTATTAGCATAATTGAAATACCGCAAATTGTTTACGACTTGTCATAGCAGCAGGCGATCCAACGCGATGTCGCTGGCGTTACGATATGTTGTAGCACCAGCAAATACCCGTCAGGTTGTCTGCCGTTACTTTGTCGTAGCAGCAGACACTTCATTTTAAAAATAACAAAAAATAATTAACTTTAATAATTTAATACATTTAAATTTAATACTTTATTTTAATAACAAACAAATTCATCGTCTTAAGTTAAGTCTTAAGTAAGCAAAAGTGAGTCTACTTAAGTTAAGTTTAAGTTTAAATTTTAAGTTCAACTTAAGGCTTTTAAGTTTTTTTAAGTCTTCAATACTCAATATTAGTACAGCATTAAAAACTCTAGTAAAAATGTTATAAATTAACTCTTAATGTGCCAAAGCGCGATAATCCGCGGTTTACCTTTTTTTTACCAAAGCACGATAATGCACGACTCGATAAAACTCTCTTTAGAAACGAAATTACAGAAAATAAAAACTCTTCAGTGTGGGGAAAAATATGTTTTGGACTTCCAACAATGGCGGCAGTTTCCCTCGCTAGTGTTATCGCTCAATTCGCGAAGTTTTTAAACAGTTTTTACGGTTTTTTTTCCGAAGATGCGATTTTGCTATACTTTATTACTAAAGTAATAGTACTATTATACAGGTAAAAATATTTTAAACTCAAGACGGTCTTTCAGATACATAAAATAACCATTCTTATCCTAAAAGATGACGTCAGTATGACAATAATAACATAAATGGATTTTACGCAATTTTTAAAAAATTTCATAACTGGTTGATCGCAATTCGGGAAATTCTTACAGCACTGAGGCGAAAGTTTTCCAAAAACCTTAAGAGTTAATTAAATGATAAATGCATGACTAGATGACTAGACACAATCATAAACCATGGATAAGATTAAGAGGAACATATTCGTCTTCGGGATAGAATGCAATAAATTCAATAATCTTCTTCTATCACTTCTGTATTATTAATTATTATATATTATATGCTGAATCTGTAATTGTAATATCTGGATCATCTGTAATAGTAATGTACAGGCTATACTATACTATTTAGGACATAGGCATCAGATAAGAAAGATAAGGTATACTGATAAAGTAGGTTAAGATGAGAATATTCCACAGTCTTTGGTCATCATCGGGCATTAGAGTTTAGAGTTTTATCAAAATAATTATTTAAATATTAAAATTAAACACTTATATCAAACACATATACTATAGTCTGTAGTATATTCTAATATTCATCAAATTGGTGTCAAAATAACAATTTAAATTAATTAGTAATAGCTAATTTCTAAAACAGGTAAAATCAGAGTTGACGTTCCCATGTTACATGGCCGCCATCTTTGTTGCTATGCCACGTTACAAAGAAATTGGAAAATTTAACTATTAAAATTCTAAAACTGAACCTAAGCCTAACCCTAAATTCACATTAATAACTAAACCTAACCCCAACCCTAAATTTAAAAAAAATAAATTATATTACTTTTGAGAATGACAAGTCTGATTTAGCCCTAAAACTAATGTGAATGTCTAAATTCAGTGAACTTCATGACTCATATAATCCTATAAATTATTGGAATAAGCTATAATAACTTTAACTTATAATTATATTCAATACTATAAGCCTGACGAATTGTAAATAAACTCATTTACGTCCATACACACACAATCAAATTAGTAATTAGTTTTATAAATGAGAGTATATGTGAACAATAATTTTCTTTTTCATGCTGATGAAGTACACCCCATCATGAATTATTGAATTTTGTATCCTATAAACTTTTCAAAAAATATTTTAGCCTGAATATTATTTTGATTATAAGCTAAAACTGTAATATTACTTAGTAAAATTATAGCCTTAAAATCAATAAATAATGGGACCATTATGTGACTAATGCTACAAGTTTATTAAATGAAATTATTGACAGAGTGCTGTCAAATTACCACCATTCCCAAATGCTTTATGAAATAAATGAGTTATATAGCATCAATATAATTTATATAGCATCAATAACTGAGCAAATATTTCAAGGGAGTGGGAACATTGGAGTTTTTGTTTTACTGAACAAATCATAAATAGAAGAAATAATGACACAGAAATTTTTATGAGACAATTTATAAAATGTAAGAGAAAGAAGCATGGTACACAACAGTAGCAATTTTTTTGGGTAAAAAAATAATTTTTATGAATTGGTTTGATTCTATTTAGAGCAAAATGACTCGTCATGGCAGAAATTGTACAGCTGGCACTGTTTACACATATCATGAAAGAAAAAAAGATACACAAGCATCAGGTTTTGGCTCACAGAAAGTACGATATGGAAAAGATGCTGTTAAGGTAATTTACTTTGTGCTAATTATGTTTGTCCACAAAATCACAGTAGTACCTTTTGATACGATAGCCCTATCATACAAAGAACTTGTCTTATGAAATGAGATTCTAAGTTTTTACACCCTACAATATGAAATGAAATTTATATTATGAAATGAGGTCTCTACCCCGTCTGCTGAGAATAATTTTAAAGTAAGGCTACATTCCCCTGCAAGTTTATAATTTATAACTATGACAAGACAGAAATTTTTTAGAAAGAAATCCCCTGTCGTACATTCATCATGAAAGAAGAGAAGAAGGAACCCAGCATAAGTCTATGAAGGGCAGGCTTATTTTTGCTCTTTCTGTAGGAACAACAATGGGGACTGCAAGGTTAAGCCCTTACTGGTTTACCATTCAGAGACACATCGAGCATGTATATTGTGGAGTGTATTTTAGTTTATTATAAAATTTTAAGTAGTGTTATTATAGGGCTTGAAATGGATTAGACAATTTAACTATACATTTGTATAAGTGGACTTGTCTTTAAAAAAAACTGAGGTAAGAAGTAAGAAGGAAGGCAACTAATTAATTTTGTATCTCAACGAACTATTGTTCTGAAACACATATTCCTAGAAGTACATAGTACTTAAATTTGATTGTAAAGAAAACTTTAAAAATATTTAATTAGCACACCATCATTTCTAATAGTTAACTTGCCTTTTACTGTAGTGGTTATTTTACTCCTTTAATTTAGTTGTACTACTTTACTTAAGTGGTTGCTACTTGAATTTATTTGTTTTTTTTTTGTTTTTTTTTTTAATGAGAAGTCAAAATTAAAATATTTCTGTTTTAAAATAAAAACAAAGACACATCATGGTATCAAGTCTTCCTCTTTAAATCCTAAATGTTGACTTTCCTCTGAATAAATATTGATTTTTCATCATGAATCAGGGTGTACAATAACTTAAACTCTTACTGTTAATTATTAGTTACTTAACACTTGAACAAATAAATACTTTCTCAAACTTGTATTTTATTTCTAGGAATTTGATTGCTGCTGTCTGACCCTTCAGCCATGTAAAGAACCCCTAGTCACGTAAGTTAAACTAAATAGTTTAACAACTGTGGTTGTTAAGAACTATCAGATTTGATAATTGTTTAACTGTTCAAAAAAAAGAATGGTTAACTCTCTGATAGGGATAGCAAAATACCGTTCCTGTGACTAGCCGAGCCGACACAGTCGATGGTGTTTTCCTTTGGTGACGTCAAAGGTGCTTGGATGTTACCACTACTCATGTTTCCTCTCATATACAATGCCTGGAAACTCAGTCAATTCTGAGAAAGAAAAAAATCATTCATAAACAAATATAAGGAAAAACATTGATGCTAAAATAAATATTATATTAAAATGCCATATTATTTCTTCAATCATCACGTCGCCAAGGTTTCATTAGCTCAAATGAAATTTTGATACAATTTACCCTTACCTATGAAATATTTTTGGGATTCTTAAGTACACCATTAACAGTTTTAATGTATTCTCTACAACTGTTTAATTAAAAAGAGAAAATTACCATATAAATATATATTTATATGTTTTCTTTTTCAGAGACGACGGCCATATTTATGATAAAGAAGCCATACTTAAATATATAATCCATCAGAAAAAAGAAATAGCGAGAAAGCTGAAGGAATATGAAAAACAAAAATCAAGAAGTCAGGTAAGAGATATTGTATCAGCCGCTGAATCTGGTTAACTAATACCAAACCTTCATATTCATCTTTTAATAGGAGAACTCTTAATTTCAACCCCAGAGATTAGGGCCCATAGGCATTATAAGTTATGATGTAGGTACAAAGAAATTTCCAGCAACTCCTTCTTCACTTCTTGTGCAGAGTTGTGTCATTCGTTTTCAAGGCATTCTAGATGCCCAATATTCTTCTGTCTCAAATTTTCATTTATTTAAACTTTTCCCTAAAGTTTCAGGTTAAACCTATTTTGTTTATCTAATATATCTGCTAAATATGCTACAACGGCTGGATAGTAAAGTCAATAGTGCGCTCGCCTCGCGAGCTGAGGGGTGTGGGATTGAGCCCACGCAAAGCACAATAAGAAGATGAATGACTAACGCTAAAAAAGTCCACTGCTGACCTGAAGGGAGTCAGGGCACGCGCCAAGGTCTACCAAGCCTCTAGTAAGTCCTAAGGGAAACATTAGGACCCCCTATAACCATCGGTTATGGGACTTATAAAAAAAATGCTACTCTATTCAATCAAGTTTTGTTGTTAAAATATACCCAAAGGTTCATGTTTCCCTAGCACACCCAGGAGCAACTTGATTGCATCTGTTATTTCAAAGACAGGAATTACAGCATATTAACTGGAGACTCCATTAAAAAATAAAAATTGCATTATGGGGAATATTTTGTTAATAAACTGTTTAAGTTGGTGAACCCTCAGAAAACTTGACGCCACCACCTTGGGAGTTGTGCCCCATAAAATTAGAACCCATGGTCTAGATCAGGATCGGCGAACAGGGTTAATTTACCCCATTTGGGGTAAAAAGGGAATTCTCGGGAGTAATGCAGACTCATTTGATACATATAAAATCTGCTAGATATATTCTAAATCCGTCATGTGTACGTGTAACGCTTGGAAGATAAGACGATATTGAACCAGTTCATTCCAGAAATGCATTTTACAAATGCGATTAAATTAAATGCTATTGAGCTTTATGAGACCACTGGTGTCATCAGAAATAAAGTGCAGATTATGGTATATGTTTGCAAGAAAGGTTTTCAAACAATTGAAAGGAAATGTTGTTTTGTGCTTCTCTTGAATTGCTATGTCAGAGAATTGATGTATTCAAAAAACTGAATTAGTAATTTGATAAAGTAAATTTTAGATGGGAAAACTGTGTCTGTTGATGGAGCTCTAACTATGTTGGGTCATGTACATGGTTTTTGGGCCTTTGCCAGGGGGAGTAATCCCAATATTAAAAATAACCACTGTAAGTTAAGTTCTGCTTGTAAAAATGTGGAACCTGAACTGGAGGTCATCAAGATGATGTTATCCAGATTGTAAATTTTATTAAAGGACATGCACCGAATAATACACTGAATATACAGACCTACTTTATCACACAGAGGAACTGTGGCTTTCTGATGCTTAGTCCTGAATAGAATGTTGGTGTTGAGAGCGGAATTTAAACATTTCTTGCTGGTTAAAAGAATGCTCTAGGAGAGAAGTTTACTGACGATTATTGTGTTGCACATTGCGCATACATAGCTGATTTTTTTCAGCATGTGAATGAGTTGAACAAAGTATTGCAAGGGACAATGGAAGAAAATTATCAGTGTAATCTCAGCCGGAGAAAAAATTTCAGCATCTTGACTAAAGCTTCATATTGGAAACAAAATGCAGAAGGAAACAAGTTAAAGTCCTTTTCAAAGTTGGCCTAGTACTTGGAAGATTGTGGAAATATAACTTTTGACCACTTCAAGGATATAGTGAGCAGACATCTTAACAAGCTGTTTACTTTCCAGTTATTGATTCACAAAATGTCAGTTGGATTATAGATACCTTTTAAAGTGACATTGCAGACGAGCCTCAAGGGTTGGCTGAGGCACTTCTTGAATTTCAATCCAATAATTATTTTATGTGCAAACAAAGCAGATCTAACACATTTTTTAGATGTCAAATGCTGAAAACTCTTTCAATATTGCACATAAGGAGGCTGTCAAAACATTGTTGCCTGTTGCAATAATGTAACTTTGTCAACAAGGATTTTCCACTCTAGGGAACATAAAGACAGTATCCAACTTGCCCTGACATCAAAGGCCCAAATTTGAATGCAATAGTGTCAAAAATGAAGCAAAGTTATTTCTCACTGAACTAAAAGGTAAAGAGATTTAAAGAAGAAACCTCTGTGTTTAAAAAAAACAACTTTTGACAATATTAATTATCTTAAATTTATAATATCAGTTAGTTTTTAACTAGCATTGTGTTTATTCGACTTTATCGCATTATGTCCAGTTTACCATTACATCTAGAATGGCTAATGTTATTAGGCCAATAACCATTATCGCCATTATGTTTGACAGTAAACTTTAAAATTGTATCAAAATAAATTCCCCCCAAAATATGGATACTCTATGTTTTTTTGAAATAAAATATCTATGCGTAATCATTTTCACATACGTTTTTAATTGGGACTTACCCCCAGACCCTTGGGAAGGGGGGGGGGGCTTACAGCACTCCCCAAAACCCTGAGTCATGTGGACAGGACCTCACACCTTTGGGGGTAACGTCAACATAAATTTGTATATTTTGGGGCAATGAGCAAAAAATTTTGATGACCCATGGTCTAGATCAGGGGTCTCTAACGCGCGGGCTAGTTGTGGCCCGCTGGATGATATTTTGTGGCCCCCACTTGATATCCAAGTTCATTGCAAGTGCTGCCCACCGTGTCGACAACGAAGAAAATGTTTTAAAATATAATTAAAATAAGATATTTTAGAACTGTAATTGGAATTTTTTCTTTGGCCTTCCAGGACCTTTATTTTTCTAGATAATAAAGTTTGATTGATATATTGATTGATTATATTGTTTTTATCTAACCGTTTCCCCCTGGGAGTCACCGTGCGTCGCTTCTATCGGTAGACCCTTACAGTTGCCGAGGGTCACAGATTTGGGGTTGTTCATTTGCAGAGCTGACCCAATTTTTTAAGTAGCTAATTTATACTACCTTTAACACTCACATAGAAGGTTTAAGACCTAAAAATAATTAATAAAATGTTGGTTTAGATTTTTCTTAAAATATACTGTCAAATTTGATATCTTTGGCAAAAATTGAGAGTCATTTTTAAATTACTAATATAGAAACAAATTCAATCAACTGCAAGAGAAGGCCAAAAATTTCAGTGCGTACTCAGTCGCTCTTGATGAGAGCAAAGACATAACTGACACTGCACAACTGGCAATCTGTATCCATGGTATTTTGAGGAATTAGATTTAGCATGTAAGGATTGGCTCTACTTTACTGAGGTGCGTTGGCTCAGCAGGGGAATCTGCTTGAAGAGGTTTTTTTGGAGAACGATGGGATGGCTGTTCCTGTACTAAATGGTCAAAATGGCTCATGGACTTAGTTTTCTTGTTGACATCACATAGGAGCTGAATGTACTGAAAAAGAAGTTACAAGGACATGAGCAGCTTGTCGGTGCTGCCTATGAAAACGTGAGAGCATTTTCCATGAAACTTATTTAATGGAAAGCCCAGCCCTCTCAGAAAAACCATTGCCATTTCCCAGCATGCAAGGCACTCATAGATGTGGACATGCCATTTGATGGTGAGGAATATATTGATCCCATTAAAAAGCTACAGGAAGAATTTGATCACTGATTTGCAGACTTTAAGAATCACAAAGCCACTTTTAAAATGTTTGCTGACCCCTTCTCTTTCGATGTCCATGATGCCCTCCTGTGTTGCAAATGGAACTCATCGACTTGCAGTGCAACTGTCATCTGAAAGCTAAGTTCAGGGTGGGGAATGGAAAAGTTGACAAGCTTGGACAATTTTTGAGATAAGTGCCCTGAACTTTCTAGAATTTCAAGCCGGTCTATGTGCCTTTTTGGGAGCACATACATGTGTGAAAACCTGTTCTCCACCATAAACTTCAATAAATCCAAGTACTGGTCAAAACTCTCTGATGATCATCTTCAAGCTATACTGAGGGTCTCGACTGCTTCCTCCCTAAAGCCAAATGTAGCGAGGAAACGCAGCCAGGTCTCTTCCAGCAAGGAGCAGTAGGTATAGCAAAGGCTGCAAGAGTACTACCAGTTAAGCCAATGTTTAATTCTTTAAAAAAATAATAATGAATAAAGATGTGGGAGACTGAACAGTTGTATTTTTTTGTATTAACTTGATGCGGCCCAGCATAACCCGGACTCTGACTCATGTGGCCCCCAGGCAAATTGAGTTTCAGACCCCTGGTTTAGAGAATGGTAGAGTGTTTAAAATTTGTAAACACCCTTTTTCTGTTTATTGATCAAAGTTTTGACCAGGTTTTACTTTTTAATAAGTTCAAATCAAAGCATATGAGGGAAAACTATCAACATGCACATGAATGCTTAATGTTTGTTTTAATGGAGACAAGACTGTGTAATAGGTATTGTTAAGCTGAACCTGCATTAAGTCTCAACCATATTTTGTTCGTATCATTAGAGTATACAGTTTATGGTAAACATTTTTATAAGGATCCCAGTTCTATTGTTAATAATGGGGAACAGACACCAGATATATGCTTTTCATTCACATGAAAGTTTCTACATTTATTTATGTTTTTTTATTATATTATATGAAAATGGTTAGCTTTTAATTTCATAACAATGTGTGCCAGTGATTATGGGGGTGTTAACGTCTGCTAGTGATTTTGGGGGTATTAAGATCTGCTTGCATTTATTTGGGTATTACAAAACATCCTCTACTTTTTGAATTGACCAAATTACAGTTATAACAATACACATTTCAATATTATTTTCTTCAATGACAGAAAGAACTTGAAGAGATTGCCAAAGCTGAGCAGGAAGCTAAAGCTCTAAAATTTGCCCAGCAAGAGTCCAACCCTATAGGCCAGAAATATGGTGAGTGAAACATAGCACATTTAGGAGTCCAACCCTATAGGTCAGAAATATTGGGAGTTAAACATATCACATTTTGGAGTCGAGCGATATGGGCAAGAAATATGGTGAGTGAAACACATCACTTATTTTGCAACATGTGTTTGGTCCCCACAAGGAACAGCATTACATAAAAAACAATGGCCATATTGAACCTCATCACATTGGCCAAAATTATCTTCATAGAGACCCCAAACTTTTAAAATTACAGCACTAGAGTTCAACAGTTCCAAACAAAGATGAATAAACTTAGATGTGTCAGAGGAATTATTTTTTACTGTTTTCACTCTGAGCTATTCCGTAGTAATTACTTAGTGGCAAATGTGAAAATGTTGTGTATGTTTTGTTGTATTTCTTTAGGGTTGTATTTTTTTGTGTTTAAATATTCAAGAACTCAGAAATGTCTACTAAATGTAACCCCCCCCCCCCAGCCTTCCCCCATTTTGGTGCGCAAGGGTCAGGAAAACTGCTTTTTAAAAAAAATGTTTTTTGCAGATAACTTGTGTAAATGTCAAAATTTTTTGTGTTGTTCCAGCTGCGTAACAATTATTTATTTGATAAAAATAAAATTTTACGGCTACCTCTGCTTTTATATGTGATGGTACAGCAGGTACAGATTAAATCTGCGCGCGGGGCCCTTGGCTGCAATTCAAATGGGGGCCCTTTCCAGCCAGCGTCCTTTAAAGTAAAAGGATTGCTAGCAGCTAATAACTAAATAGTACATTGGTTCCCTGCTCATGCTTAGGCCTGTCAACAAGTACCCAGGACCCCGGTACCCATTGCCGAGCAATTACCCGGTTAGTAAAATGGGGCTCGGGTGCCCGTGAAAATGTTACTGCAATATCTTTACCACCAGTGTTTGAACTGTGGCTCTTCTGTGTTCAAATTGCGGCTCGCAAATAATTATCGAATTAAAAGTTTTAGTTTGAAATTTATGCTGTGACATACGTCTTAACATGAAAGCGCTTTAAAAAAATTGGTGTTTAATGGAAATACAACATGGTCCCGACAAACTACAAAGTATTTTGATAACTTTTTTCCCCAGGAACATGAAACAAAAATCATTTAAAACGAAAAGGTTTTAGTACTTTGAATTGTTCAAGTAAGGAAGATAGAACAAACCCCACAATACTTTAAAAGAAATAAACACCAGCTATATTCTGTTGTTTTTTTTCCTTAAATCATATTTCTATTATTGAACAATATTAAATGTATTACAAAAATAAATGCCGGGGGATGGTTCCACTAAGTAGGGCCAAGTCCTGAAAAGTTTAGTTAATTAGAACAGTTGTCAGCATCAGCTATGAACTAGAAATAACCTGCAATGTCATCATACGATTAGCGCTCCCACCCCCACCCCCACCCCCCCACACACAATCACTTTAGCACCCCTCTGCTTATTATTTTTTTTTTACACCACTGTATTGCAGTAGTATTTCAATGTCATTATTTTCCCATCGTAGACTCATTATATCAAAAATTGCATTTTCACAATAAACAAAGCAGTAAAAGGCTAATGGTAGTAATAGTAGCATAATGGCAAAAATTTTGAGGCATTTCGAACAGGTAATCCGGGTACCCGTTCAAATTTTGGACGGGTACCCGGGTAGCATTTTACAGCAATATTGACAGCCCTACTCATGCTTTGTCTGTACCACAGGAACAACCTTCCCCGCCAAAATAATATTATTCTTGAAAAAAAGAACACGAAGTAATAACTGTTTGAAGTGTTTACCAGTATTCTAAAATTGAGTGTATAAAGACATAAAAAATCCACCACTGGGAATCGATCCCGACATCGCTTGCACCACAAGTCTACACACTTCCATATGATGATGAGAGCTTGACGAAAATTGTAAATTAAAAAAATATAAACAATATTCTTTAATATTTTCTCTTATTGAGCCCATCAAATGAGGTTTTTAGATTATAAAGTCTATTTTACGAACTTAATAAATTCGACATAACATATTATAAATAGTTCATCAAATTAATAAATCTCACATATAAATGAATTGTATATCATAGAAATGATTCTCACTTATAAATGATTGTCACTTATAAAAGAATCTTAATCAAATAAATGAATATTATTTATAAATGAATTTCTCATATAAATCTTAAATCACATAAATGAATCTCACATCACATAAATGAATCTCACTTGTTAAAAGATTGTCAATTATAAATAAATCTTAACACTGATTAATGACCCTTACATCATGTAAAGGATTTTTACATCTTATAAGGGGCAGTCGATAAAGTACGTCTTGCTATTTTGACCATTTTGAANCCCAAAGTACGTCACACTTTCGAAGAAAAGTATTTTTTAAATTTACAAAATAATTGAAATTTAATATTTAAAAAACCGTGACGTCACAATGGCCGGCACCCCCCTTTTTTACACCCCCTCCTCCATCTGGAGCGTGACATACTTTATTGACGGCCCCCAATTGAATCATAGAGATTATTTTATGACTTTCCCTAACTCCTTATAACTATTGAGTAAGAGTGGCATGGCCGCCCTAAGGAATCTTAGCGCCGAGCTGTCGGTGACAGTCATGTTGGCGCGCTCCTTGTAATGGTGCACAAGGCCAAGGTCGTTGTCCACCACGGTGTATGTGGCCGAGCCCCTGTGGGTGTGGGTGAAGTGGATGCCGGCGTTGATGACAAACTCGGGTCGGACTATCGTCTTGACCCTGGAATTGAACTTGAAGATGCGCTGACTCCGCTGTGTGTGCAGGAACGGCAGCACCGAGTTGTCTGTGATGAACGCCTCCTCGGCCTTCGTCATGGATACGTTCTTCTTGATCAGTGCCCAGGCGCGGCCGCCCGTGGCCCCGTGAAAATACGCGGACTCGAAGCTGAAAGATCCCACTAGTTTCTTGAACGGCTCGCCAAGACTTTTAATGGAGAACTCGCTCTCCGCTGCGTAGATGAGCTCTAGCCACGAGTTGTGTCGGTGAGGGACGATCAGCTCGTCCGTGTCTTGTATGACCACGAACTGCGACACGAACCTGTTCCTGTACACGCAGTCGTTGATGGCCAGGTTCTGGCCGTAGTACCAGACGTCGAGGGTCGGCAGCGGCCACTGCAGGGCAGTGAGGATTCCCAGGCGCTCGTAGTGGCGCAGCACAGCGTCGGTGGCGCTGGAGACGCTGTGGTTGTAGACGAAGAAGTGGTCTGCGCCAAGCGCGCGGCTGATGTCGATGGTCTCCACGAGCTGTTTGGCCTGGGTGAAGTTGTAGAGCGCCGGGAAGCACACCGTGAAGTTCCTCTGGGCAGGCTGTGGGTAATGGATCAGTAGCTGATTGGTGGGGGCGTGGCTGGCGTTGAAGGTGATAGAGACGAGGGCGGGCTTTGATTTAATGTCAATGACACATTTAAAGTTGACGGTGCCGTACCTGAGGACAGACAGAAGGACGTTAGTTCACGTGGTGTCTGAAGATAGAACTCGACTCGTTGGAGAACTGAAATCGGGAGGTAACTGTGTGTGCAACTGACTGCAACTCTGTGTCATTAAACCCAAAGAAAGACCACAGCAACATTTAGATGCATTGTAAATATTTAGATGATATAATAGCCCTGGTACATTATGATGACAAGAGGATCCTATCATGTTCAGGTGTTTGTCCTGTCATGTTCAGGTGTTGGTCCTGTCATGTTCAAGTTTTGATCCTGTCATGTTCAGGTGTTGGTCCTGTCATGTTCAAGTTTTGGTCCTGTCATGTTCAGATGTTGGTCCTGTCATGTTCATGTGTTTCTCCTGTCATGTTTAGGTGTTGGTTCTGTCATGTTCAGGTATTGTTATACTGACATTCTTGCGTGCGAGTCTTTGAGCCATTGTTTTGTGCCCTGGGTCACTGTGACCTTGCCGTTGTCTGTCAGATGGCAGTAGACCTTGACTGGCTCCCGTGCAGCCTTAGCCATTCCGAAGATTCTGATCATTGGTCCTTCCTCGTAGACATAATCAAAGTGGGCGGAGTAGACATAAGCCCCTAGCCCGTTGATTGGCTGGAAATTATCTTCTCTTAAAAGGGCGGCACTGAAATTTTCAATAGAAAATTTGATTTCAGTTAAACGTTAGAATGATATTAATAATTAATATATAATTAAGTTCGAACATAATTTTTAAGGTAAGAAATTTTCTTCCCAATATTCGAAAGCTAATGTGTTTAAGAGATCTAATTAATTGATTTCTTTGGTAATCAACATTTGTTTTCTTTTAATAGAAAGAACAATAGCATTTGAAAGGCGTTTATAAAATGTGTTTCTTTGACATTCGTCTAACCATATATTAGAATTGTTTGTTTAATAGTTAATAAATATTTATATGAGATTATTTTTGCTCAGTCATTAAAAAGCATCATGCTTAATAACGCGACGGCGAGGATTTGTTCCCGGGGCCTGAGGAGTCCCCGAGTCACCCAGCTCTGAATGGGTACCTAACTAGACAATAGTTAGGCGGCTGGGGTAATGCGTGGAACCCCTATAGCCGTGGCCTGTGACCGCTGCATCACTTGCCAACACATCATCTCTCATGGTCTGTGGACGCAATCATCTTCTGCATAGAAGGAGCGTCTGTATATCTAAGATAAGATAAGACGTTTGTACTTATAAATAAGTATAGTTGAGGTTTGCTAAACTTTAAAACAATTCTTTAACAAGTCATAAGATTACCCCCCCCCCCTTTTTTTTTTTTACTGCTAAAACAAACAAATTTGCTGAAGGTAACAATCTGTTGTAATGGATATCACATACCTATATTTATAATTCATCAGAAATTAGGACAAACACAAGACGCGTGCAAATAAGCATGACAAATGACCGTGACTGGGGTCGAACAATCACAGTTTATGGTTGGCAAGAGAGGTTGGTGCAGGGTGGGTGGGGGGAACAGGTAGCTAACAGTAGTGCGCATGTCTCAAGACCAAATAATGCGTCGCGGTCCCTCCATCGTTCACTCTCGTTCACTCTCGTTGTTCCCATTTCTTCGTGCTGCTGTGTGCGTCCATTCCCCCCCTTTCTATGAGCAAGCCTGTGGCGTATGCTACGCCGTGGGTCGTATCTAGTTAAGCATATTTTGCTACGTGTGTCATTTGAATATTTCCCCCCTCTCTCACCATCCCTTCTCTCTCACACCATCCCTTCCTAACAACAATATCGAACCAAGCTACTCACGTCTCTTGACCCGAGACCATCATGCTGGTCAACGCCACCGTTCTCTGATAAAGTTCGTCACTCCGGTCACCTAGGCCGGACATGTTGCGGTGCTCTACGTTCATAACCACTTGTTTCCCTACGTAGCTAGAGGAACTGAGCACATAACCAAGAAGAACAACCCAGATGCCCGCCAGTAGTATGATCCTCATGACCAGCCTTGACCTCAGGGCGATGAACGAACGGCTGAACACGGCTACTAGGATTCCTGGAGTCATGATTACAGGAAGTCAACGAGTCAGGCGTCTAGGATGGCTTCTGGTGGCTCTCTGAAATAGACAAATGTTTGGGTGGCAGTGTTGTTGTGGGTAGGGAGGTATCTCAGTGACAATGTCATGACGCTAGGGAGGTATCTTAGTGACGGAATTCTGAGTGACAGTGGCATGGCGGTTGGAGGTATCTGAGTGACAGTATAATGATGCCAAAGGAGGTATCTAAGAGACAGTATCGTGATGATGACTGAGGTATCTGAGTGACAGTATCATGATGACTAGGGATGTTTCAATTTTACAATATAGTGATGACGATTGAGGTATCTCACTGACAGTTTCATGATGACTAGGAAGGTATCTAAGTGATATTATAGTGATGACGAGGGAGGTATCTAAGTGACAGTATAGTGATGACGAAGGAGGTATCTAAGTGACAGTATAGTGATGACTAGGGATTTATCTGAGTGACAGTATAGTGATGACTAGTGAGGTATCTGAGTGACAGTATAGTGATGACTAGGGAGGTATCTAAGTGACAGTAAAGTGATGACGAGTGAGGCATCTGAGTGACAGTGTCATGACGACTAGGTAGGTATCTGAGTGACAGTGTCATGACGACTAAGTAGGTATCTGAGTGACAGTATCATGGCGACTAGGTAGGTATCTAAGTGACAGTGTCATGTCGACTAGGTAGGTACCTAAGTGACAGTGTCATGACGACTAGGTAGGTATCTAAGTGACAGTGTCATGACGACTAGGTAGTTATCTGAGTGACAGTGTCATGTCGACTAGGTAGGTATAAGTAACAGTGTCATGTCGACTAGGTAGGTACCTAAGTGACAGTGTCATGACGACTAGGTAGGTATCTAAGTGACAGTGTCATGTCGACTAGGTAGGTACCTAAGTGACAGTGTCATGACGACTAGGTAGGTATCTAAGTGACAGTGTCATGACGACTAGGTAGGTATCTAAGTGACAGTGTCATGACGACTAGGTAGGTATCTGGTAGCTCTCTAAAATACATGTAGATGTAAAATATGAAGACGCTCTCCGAATAAATTCTAAAACTCTTACGAGGGCCGATTAGAAGACTTTGTTCGACCTAAAGAACATAAATTGCTCCCATCAATGAGAACGTTATTAAACAAGTTCTAAAAATAGTTGACCAATAAATACATTACACACATGTGTCTTGATAAAATAATCTTATGTACACTATCGCGTCATTATTTCTTTGATTTATTTAGGAAATGAATGTTTTGAGTTGAATACTATTGAGTTACTATTTTATTGTGAAGTGACGAGCCCAGGTGCTAGCTAGGGTACCAAGATATATACATTATAAAAGTATTATTATTTTAATGATATGATTAAAAAAAAGATAAAATTCTTGACCAATTGATTCAAATTTCGTGTGTGTGGAGAACTGATTCAACGATGCTCTTACTAAAGTGTAATCCAAGTGTAATGTGTACTCACCTACCCCTTGTACATGCATCGCCGTCTGAACTGCCTTGTACATATGAACCGTTTAGTACAGAGAGTCACCCAAACAGATAGTCCAGGTTGTGATCCCCATGAAATCTCCAGTCCCGCTACCAACCCATCACGTGCCAAATGAATCATTGAATAGTGTTTCATAGTCTCCACCGCGATGAAGCCTTTATTGATCCCGGATAATTTCACTGGAGATGTGTTTTTATGAGATGGGTTAAGTGCCGTGTGATTTATTTGATGTACATCTTATAAACACCGGCTCTCCCTTTTAACACATTGGCCTCCGTTTTTTTTTGAAACTTTGGCTAAAATATCTGACAACATCGGGTGTCACCTAAGAAATGAGGGCTACAGTTCATGACAACATCAGGTGCCACCTCTGAAATTAGGGCTTTAGTTCCTGACAACATCGGGTGCCACCTCTGAATTAAGGGCTTCAATTCATGACGGCAACAAAGGGCTTTATGTCATGACAACATCGGGTGTTAACCCAAAGGGCTTCAGTTCAATGTAACATCGGGTGTCGCCTCTGAAATAAGGGCTTCAGTTCATGACAACATCGGGTGTCGCCTCTTCCAAATGGAACCGTATGAATTAAACCATCATCAGGAACCAAGTGACAGTTTAACCATTGGTCAACTAGAGGTCAGGGACATTTAAACCATTTGTCATCTGGCTGTCTATGACAGTTAAAACATTGGCCATCTAGATTTCAGTGACAGTCATACCATGGGCCATCTCCCTGTCAGTGACAAATATACCATTAGCCATCTGACTCTCATTGGTCATTTTAACGTCATTGACAGATAAACCATTCGTCACCTGGATGTCAGTGACAGACTAATTTGGTGTGGAGATTTCAACCACTGACCCTCTGGAGGTTAATTGAGAACCTTTGAGACTGTTATTTTATAACAGTAGTTAGTTGTTTTCCCCTCGGTGACGCTATGATTGAGTAGCTCTCTGTAAAGAAAGATGAACCCTGCCTACAAATATTTGACAGCCTGTTACACCAGACTTCAAAGCTAACAAACTCTTTTCTCTTGATTTACTTTGTTTTATAGCTGCTCTGAAAAGTTGTGAGAGTTTACCTACAACAACAAAAAATGTGGGTTTGGGGGGTGGGGTTGATATTTCAAAATCACGTCTGCTCGTCTTTTGACGCTGGCCGTTTCCGTGTACGTTACAAGGTGTTCAAAGATAGGAAGTTCATAGACATTCGCTTTTTGATGTGATCAGGAGTTGAAAATCGCATCGTGTGTTTAGACATTTTTGTAGTGTTCAGACAACTGTTCAGTGTTGTTAGCCACTTGTGCTAGCTTTAAGTGTGTGTTTGTGTTTAAAATATAGTTATTTATTGTTTAAGACATGTGTTTGTTTTTAAGACGTGTGCTTGTTTGAGAAGTGTGTTTATGTTTTCTTCAAGTGTTTATGACATGTGAAATATGTGTTATTATTCATCATGTGTCATGATTATAACACGTGTTTATATATGCCATGTGTGTTTGTGTTTTATCATGTGTCGAGTGTTTATAACATGTGTTTTGTGTTTGCGACATGTTCTCATGGTGTACTAGGAAGGGTATAGTGAGGTATCAAAGAACAACTTTTACAGTGCTTGTCGATTTGCAGTGGTACCTCGAGAAACTAATGCTTCAAGATACGAAATATCCTATATACGAAAGTACCATTGAAAGAATTTTGTGTTACAAGATTTTTAAAAATTCAAGATACGAAAGGCCGCTAGAAGAATGTTTTGTTCCAAGATATGAAAAAAAAATTCCAAGATACGAAAAATGCGCAGCTGACAACACTGGAAATAAAGTAACGTTATTGCACGTGCCACAGACAGCTCTGCTCTCCTCTTGGTCAATTCCAGCTCTATTGCTGTATGGCAGCTGTGTGTTCGTGTGTGTCAATTCAGGGGCGGATTAAGACTAAAGGGGGCCCCGGGCTATAATCAAACGGGGGCCCTATCCAGCCAGCGTCCCTTAAAATAACGTGATTGTTAAGAGCTAATATATGACTGTAACTAAATATTAAAATGAAAAAAAAAAATTAACGAACACGAAGAAATAACTGTTTGAAGTGTTTGCGTATGTTACAATTGAGTGTGAAAAGAAAAATGTAATTATCCACAGCTGGGAATCGAACCCGACACCGGTTGCATCACGCGCCTGTGCTCTCTCCACACAACCAGCGGTGCTTGTATGAGGAATTTTAAATATATAAACTATAATTTATACTATGTTCTCTAAGTGAGCCAATTAAATCAAGTATTTTCGATTATTAAGACTAAATTGCGATCAGTTGTATAGATAATATATTTTATTTTAAAGGGTTCGTGCAAACATTTTTACACTTTAAATATAAAATATAAAAAGTTTGGGGGCCCCCAAACAGTCGGGGGCCCCTGGCTTTAGCCCGCTCAGCCCCCCCTTAATCCGCCATAGTGTGTCATGCATGCTTTATTTACTGTATAGTTGGTTTGGTGTTGATGTTCGAGTGAGGGAAAAGTTCACATTTGTATACATATTATTTTTCATTTATTTAATTCTGTTTTCATTGGGGTTTTTTATTACTATTATTTGTTGTTGTTGTTATTGTTTTTATGTGTACTTTTAAGGATTGAAGAATCCTACTTTATTTTTTCTATACTTTATCGTGCTATTTTCCATTCTTTAGTGTTGCCTCTGTGTGGCTAGGAATGGGTAGTTATCTTACTTGTAATTCTTTGTCATAATGTTGGTCATGATCTGAAAATTGAAAACACATCAGAAACTTCGTTTAAGGGCCGCGGTGGTCTAGCGCTAGCTCGCAGGACTGCCTGACCGAGGCAAAAGAAAGTCACGGGCTCGAGCCTCGGTGCTGGAATGGCCCCCGGGGCATTGTGCTAGCCACACAATCCCTTGCTTGGTAGTGGTGGCTCTTTGAAACTTGTAAACGTGACTTTACTTTGCCCGATAGGCCGTCATGGTATGAAAAGGATTATTATTATAATTCTTTGTTCGAGATACGACAGATCCAAGATACGAAAACCACCCGGAAGTGATTAATTTTGTATCTTGTGATACCACTGTATTTTTATTCATGTGAGATCTTGCTTATAAGTTGATATCTTGTTACATTAATGACTGAATCGTTGTGTTAACAGGCTATCTGATGTGTTCACAGACGATCTGATGTGTTCACAGACGATGTGATGTGTTCACAGACGATATGATGTGTTCACAGACGATCTGATCTGCTCATTGACGATCTGATATGTTCTCTTCGATATGATGTGTTCACAAACGATCTGATGTGTTCACAGACGACCTGGTGTGTTCACTGACGATCTGGTGTGTTCTCTTCGATCTGATGTGTTCACAGGTGGTCTGATATGTTCACAAGTTGTTAGATATATTCACAGAGAGTATGAGGTGTTCAAGGATGATATGGTGTGTCCAAGAACGATCTGATGTGTGTAATTGTGTGTCAAGAGCCGATCAAACGATATGTACTGAGCAGACAATACCACCGATCACCATTAACTACCAACTGTCTCATTAACGATTGCTCGTATCACATCAAAATTGGCGGGCCTTGAGCTATTCAGCCAGCACTTATATTTATTGAATTCGGAGACCTATGAAATGGGGTTATTATCCCTTTAATTTTAACATTCGTATACTGTCTACTTTCCACGACTAAGCAAAAATTGTGGTGTCCAATGACACTACATGAATCACTCATAATCTGTTGAAAATAATCAGTCAGTAGCATTTTATTAGGTTGTTTTTTTACTGACATATTGTTTATATGAAAGAGTTATTCGATCATATGAGGAGTCCACTTGCAAAACCTACGAAGTCAATTTTGGTGGGAAAATGGGTTACTGCCCTTTTCTCGTTTAAATGGTTAAACACTACAGTATTATTTTTGGTTTGGTCATTTAAAACCTACTAAATACACTGTATTTTATTGTTATAAATATTAAATGCTAACAAAACCCTGCTAAGTCCTTCAAACATAAATGCCTCTCTCTCAAAAACTCTTTTTAAAGTGACTCAGTGGGTTTTGCAAGTGGACTCCTCATGTACTTGACACAAGCGGGCGGTAGTGTTGTTTTCGTCGACGAAAACTAAAACCTTCGTCAACGAAAATGTTGACCTTTTCGTCAACGAGAACTAAAACTAAAACTAAAATTAGCAGCAAGACTAAAACTAGACGAAAACTAAATCTGGTAGACAAAAGACTGAATAAAAACTGAAACTAAAACTCTCCAACGAAATAAAAACTGAAATCCCCATTTATCGTTCTTTTCCGGTACTGCGGTCTATTCTAAGAAACTAGATTGTGCCAGGCGCCGTGGCGCCTGCGGCGCCCCGTTTTTTTGGGCGCCTACGGCGCCAACCTTTTTTTTAAAGACCAACTAACTTGTCCTTTTTTGATAAATACGAATTATTAAACTTTCTGAAATGTACGCAAAGTATTTATTTAATAATAATAATAGGGGTTGTATTTTGCGTACCGATGCACACCAAACAATGACGTCATCATATTAAATATTTTTACAGCGCTCATCAACACACGATTTTTCAACTAAACTAACTGCTGTAGACTGTCGTACATCTCTTGCGTTTAGCGTTACGTTACAAACATACATACAGAACCACACCACTGGGCTAATATATATATTATAAGGACCCGGGTCCGTATAGCCTAAGATTACTATACGGACCCGGGCGGGTTCTGTTAGATTAAAAGTGTATTCGGAGCCAGCGCAGGTGACAACGTAATACTAGTATTAGTATGGCTAGTAATTAAAATTATATTGTTAATTTAAATTTCATTGTTTTTGGCCAGTTTTAATAGTAATTTTACGCTGAGGGACAAAAAAATGAAGAACAAAATTTGAAGAAAGGAGTAACTCTCCCTACACCTAATCCACACCCTAAAACACATCACTAAGTCTAAACCTAGCCGTGGCCCACGCCCACACCCTAAAACCTATCGCTAAACCTAACACTAGGAAAAAAAAGTATGATTATTCAAATATTGTTAATTGAATAATTGTTTTTGGCCGTTTAAAAAATATTGCTGCGATCTATTTAATTTCATAGAGAATGAGTGATCAGTTAAATTATCTTTTTTGTGGGGTGGGAGAGAAGCATTTTCGTTAAGTATTAGTTATATTAGCAAATAAATATGATAAAATCAAAGCTAGTTAGTTACAATACACCTGGGTTCGGGGAGAGATGACTTGCGAGCCAGATGTGTGGCTCTATTGATGGCTGCATCCAG
>MUZC01000120.1:150039-175447 GCA_002072015.1 Radix auricularia
AAAAAACGTTTCCGTTGCTTGCACCATTGGCTTTAGATATATTGAATGCACCAGCTTCGGAGGCTTCCGTAGAGAGAATTTTTTCTCTTTGTGGTGATTTGACTACTGGGAAAAGAAACAGCACTAATCAGAGTCTAGAAAAACGGGTCTTTCTCAAGCTGAACAGTCATTTGTTTTGATGTTTAGTCTTCACCCTTCAAGTGAACTGTTGTTACTTAGCTTAGTTAGTTCAGAGTTCTAGGTCCATTGAATGAATACATTTGTTACTAACGTTTTTGGTTTCTTATTATTATTATTACGTTTTTAGTTGTTGTTGTTGTTTTTGTACATGCACTGCAAGTCTGCTAGTCTACAACATAGTCAAAAATTGAGTCATGGCATTGGCATATAACACAATGTGATAGTGTGATTTATAATGTGACATTTGAGTGAATGGACTCAGTCTCAGTACACTGAGCTGACATCTCTGTGGCTACTATTACTATGCTTCAATCTGTTTCAAAAATTGGTCATGAACAATAATGTTATTAGTTATTGCTGTTTACAAGACTAAAACTAAAAGTGAAACTAAAATGAATAAGACGAAAACTAAAACTCAGGTGTTTTAGTTTTAGTCGACGAAAACTAAAATTGGCCCTAAAACTAGACTAAAACTAAATTTATTACAGACAAAACGAAATAAAAACTAAAACTAAAATAGGACCTTGGACTAAAACAACACTAGCGGGCGGTCTAGTGGTAATGGCAGCGTGCTTGTCTTTGGTCCAGCAGTGGGACGGCCACTAGTTAATTGTAATTTTTATGATCTTATCATTTTCTTAAAATTTAAACTTAACTTTGGTGTGAACAGTAAAAATCTCACTTCAATGTGTTTTTGTTTCAAGTCAGTTGTATAACATTATCAAAAGTGCAGTGGTACCTCGGTATACGTTTTCTTTGGAATAAGTCCAAACTTGGTATACGTCCTGCTTGGACGCGAGACATTTTGCTCGGTACACGACCTTTGTTTGGAATACGACCTGTGTGCTTCAGGCAATTTTGGCCGACTTTCCTCTCCCCGCACCTCGTCACATTTCGTCACAAAAAGTTAGGCACCCCTCTAACATGACATCTTCAAGCTGCCCCCGCTCGAAGTAAATGTCGTATTTCCTATATAAAAATGAGCAGTTTCAAGTCACTTCATTGTCATTAAAGTTTGTATAAAATGTGAGGCTACAATCCTATACCATAACACTCATGGAGCCGTTTAAAATGCCATTCAATAAATTGTAAGCAATCATATATTTAAGTAGAAATTTTATTTAAAGTTTCGGGGTTTTTTATGTGACGTCACAGTTATAAAACCTCCCTCCCCCACCCGTCGTCACGTGCGTGACGTCATTTTTGGACGGCTCCTATGAGTCAAAACGACACATCACGCAAGCATGTTGTTGTTCGTCTGTCGAGTCGACCAGGACCACTCTAGTCATCCGAGGGTTGCTGGGACTGGTTTTGCCTATGTGTGCGCAGATGGCTGACGAGGCCGATCCTGGCACGGAAGGTTCGGGCACAGAAGGGACATGGGACGAGTGGGATGTCTCCTGCAGGGTTGGCAGCATGGGGCTTCGGGGCTTGCCTCTTCTTACCTGTGGCGGTGATCCTGTTTGCCTCGTATGTCCTGGCACCTTCGTGGATGGATTGGCGAAAGGTGGACCGGTCCAATGCATAACTTGTAGAGAAATGACAGCACACCGCGCGATACTCAAGTGTTAGTATTGGAGTTGGAACCATACAGTAAACAACACGCGAAATAAATTAATTATCACGAGATTTTGTGTTTTTCTCGTATGTTATGAGTAATTAACTTATTATGAATCCCAACAAAGTTAATGAGAGGAGTCAAGCAACTAAAATAATGGTTAGGATCATCAAGGAGTCGAAAAAAAAAGCAGATTGTTGTAAAGAATGAAATTAACGTTGCAACAAACCTAATGCAAGACGATTTCTATGATTGTGAAAAACAGACTATATTAAATAGGCAAATGTTGCGAAAGGGTGAAATGCATTATAAATCAAAGTTCAGGGACATTAGAGGATATAATGTTGACAAATTGCTTTCGATCTGGATTACAGGAAAACAGAAAAAAAATTCCCCTAAATTCTTTTTATTTAATTATTTTTAGTATTAGGCAGTGTTTAAGTTTTAAGTTAATCTATACAATACAACTTAGTCAATAAATGTATAATATGTAAATAACAAAATGATTTTTTTGATGGGAATAGATTAATCATTTTCCCTCTATTTCTTATTTTAAAAATACGTTTAGCAGTGGCTTATCCATGGGAGGGGGAGAGGGGACAAAGTTTGAAAGTCCCCCCATCCCCCACCTGAGGGGGGCCCCCAAATTAGTGTCTGATTTTTTTACATTAAATATAACGCTACCTCCATGCATGTGGGGCCCCCAAAGAGGTTAAGCCTCCCAGGCCCCCAAATTCCTAGTTTCGCCACTGATGTTTGGAATACGTCCGATTTGGTATATGTCCAAGTGTCTGGGACGGATTAAGGAGGTACCATTATACTGAGGCCTGAAGTTTAACGACAACATTTACCAAAGACACCAGGAGTTAATAATATATTTGAAAATGCTTTTAAAGCTTATGCTTCTTTCTGCATGAGAACAAATATCAAATAAATGTATGTAATTTGTTACCAGCTAACCAAGAAAAATACATTTTACTAAGGTTGTGGAAATCCTTATTTCCCTATTTTACAGCGGAATACATCCTAAGTTCTGACAGAGGTCGGAAATCTTTTGAGACAGAAGAGCCAAAAGTTACAATTTACAACATTTCCCAGTTTTTAAAGAGCCACTAACATGAGTTTTGAAAGTAAAATAAGTATGAATATTTGAGCATGAAGCTGGAGACCACATCTTGATGGGGCTAGCGGGCCCAAGTTTGCTGACCCTGAGTTATGATCATCAGATCACCATTCTATTATACACATTTAATATCCAATTGTTCACCATACATACGTTTAATTGTCAGCTATTCCCATTTAATCCAATGTGACCACAAGTGTCCCTAATTTAATCCCCAGCCGACCACAAGTGTCCCAAATTTAATCCCCAGCTGATCACAAGTGGCCAAAATTTAATCCCCAGCTGATCACAAGTGGCCCAAATTTAATTCCCAGCCGACCACAAGTGTCCCTAATTTAATCCCCAGCTGACCACCAGTTGGCAGAAGCCAAGACCAAGTCCGGTGGTTTGACTGATGACAAGAAGTTGCCAAGTTTTTGGATCCCTGCCCTCACACCACAGGCAGAGGCAACTCAGCTTAAGAAGCCGGTATGTGTGTTTGTGTCTGTATGGCACTTGGCATGTCTTTCTGTTTGTGTTAGGCAGAGGTGAATCCACAATCCCTGATTTCTCAGAATTTCTCTTCTATTTATTGATCACATAAAATAACATATCAATGGTGGCTATAAATATTGACTGTAACTATGGGTATAACATGGTCACAAATATTGATTGTGCTTAGGAGATAACACACATAAATATTGAATGTACATAAAACCTTCCTTGTGGGCAGGCCCATAATTCAAACACATAAAGCTGTCACTGTCATTTGGGATCAATGGTCCCATTAAATCCTCATGACGTTGTTTTTCTGACCCTAGGATGAGAAGGTGCGATGTCCAATGAGTGGGAAGCTCCTGAGGTTCAAAGACCTTCACCCCGTCAAGTTTACACCAATCAACGACAGGGATGAGAAAACATCGCTCATTGCCAAGACAGTGAGTTGCCTTAGTTTTCACAGCTAGGATTTAAGACTTTACAGTCAACTCGTAGAAGTTAGATTGAACAATAAACACAAGCACCATAGACTTTAATCTAAAAAATTAGACCTGACAAAAAACTCTAGGAAATAAGACTTTACTGTTGACTATAGAAACTAGATTTAACAGAAAATTCACGCAAGTTAGACTTATCTGTAAATTCTTAGAAATTAATTTTTGCCGCCACTGTCAGGGAGTTGGGCTTTGCTGTCCCTTGTATAATTTTATCCTTTGTTGGTACTCCATGTGTGTCAGAATTTACTTTCGCTCTTAAGATGTTAAACTTTTCTGTGACTTTGTTCAATAACACTAGAATCTTCGATAAATAGCATTTATTTACATATTAAAACCAATCTTTGGTTGTTTCATGTTTTGTTGATTTTTTAAAATCATTTTTGACAGAACCGTTATGTGTGTGCTGTGACCAATGATATTCTTGGAAATTCTGTTCCTTGTGCTGTTCTAAAACCATCGTAAGTATTGACATTCTTGTAAGCTCTCTGGCATGTAATGTTCTAAATCTATTGTTTAAAAATACCAAACATTGCAAACATTGTGTCGTCAAAAGATATTAAGAGGAACTGAAGGCTTTAATCCTAACCATGACCTTTGACATTGGACAGGGGGGCAGTGGTGACAATGGAATGTGTGGAGAAGATCATCAGGAAGGACATGATGGATCCTATCAGTGGCAAGAAGATGACAGAGAAAGACATCATACCACTACAGCGGGTGAGTCAAGTCTTCTAGACAAGTACTGTGTAGTGTTATAGAGTAAGGTAGTGTAGTTGGTTCAGCACTAGACTGGGACAATCACCTGCAGTTATCTGGACAAAATAGACCTACAGTTATCTGGACAAATGTGACCTACAGGTATCTGGACAAAAGTAAGTGACCTACAGATATCTGGACAAATGTGACCTACAGATATCTGGACAAATGTGAACTACAGGTATCTGGACAAAAGCAAGTGACCTTCAGGTATCTGGACACAAGCTATAAAACATATTAATGTGGACTGTCATTGACATATTTGAAAGTTTTTGTTTGTGTGTTCTGTTATCGTCAGGTATCCACCAACCTTACCTGCTGTAATTTTAAATGTTTGAGTATTTGTCTTCAGGGAGCCTCTGGTTTCACTGGTGCTGGTGTTACCCTGGAGGCCAAAAAGGCTGGGCCAACCATCATGGCCTGACGAGATGCTGGGGAAACCATCTTGGGGTGAAAGTTCATTAATCATGGACCGGAAGACTCACAAAATGAAAATGTTCATTTTTTCAGTTGTGAACCTCATTTAATTGGTGTTTTTTTGTTTTTTTTTAAATTATCATTATTATTTTATTGCCCAAATGATGTGACTTATTTGCACTGTACAATTCTGATTTCAACAATAAAATGGCCTGAATTTATTCTTGAAATTGAAAGTAATGACTGTCCTGTAATCATACCATAAAATGTAAGAATAAATTAAATAAAAGATGTTATTGAGATTATATTTCATCATTTAATATGAATTTCGGCATCCTTCCGTCTCCCGAGACGATGGTGCATCACCGTTAGGTTGGGTTGCATTTTCTCGTGTGGCTGTGCAGTCCTATCCGTGAATGACAGTCTTTACCACAGTTTTTACACACGAGTTCTGTGCATCCAAATGTTTTGGCCTTTCTCCTAGCTCTTCTGTCTGCAGCCTCCTCCATTCTTCCCTCCTCGGCTACTATGACGCCCTCTTTGACAACCGTGCGCCACGTAGAACGGTCATCTGCCTTACACTCCCAGTCGCTTGTATGGATTTTGGCTGCTTTCATGTCCCTTTGACAGACATCTTTAAAACGCAAGCGTGGACGACCTGTTTTCAGTAATATGAATTACTGACCACTAAACTATATTTGAAAAATTGAAGGTGTTCCAGGGGCACACAATTCACCATTAGCAGACAAGAATATTTTGTCCTAATAGTGTGTTGCAAGGCAAAGAAATGACAGGTTAATAATGAGGTCATTCATTGCAGATATGATATTTAAAAAGCCAAGGTTGTATGTCATGTGGTTGACAAGAGCACTAGAAATGTCATGTGGTTGATATGAGCACTAGAAATGTCATGTGGTTGATATGAGCACTAGAAATGTCATGTGGTTGATATGAGCACTAGAAATTTCATGTGGTTGACATGAGCACTAGAAATGTCATCTAGTTCAGTGGTTCTGAACCTTTTGAGATTCAAGAACCACTTGAAAAATGTGTCTTAGCTGCGGGACCCTGCTGAAAATTTTGCTACTCCCTTGCTGAAAATGTATATATAATTATACTTTGTATATAACTAGTTACCATTAACTATTGTACATGTTAGTTATTAAAACTATACTAATATGCCATGATTTGCGTGCTCCACAAACAATATTGAAATGAAACAGATTGTAATGGCTTTCTTTTGTAATGCACTAATTTCACTTAAACTTGTCTTATAGTATCTTATTGCTTATTATGTGAAAAAGAATTAATGTCATAAATAGTAGTTGGTATTGGTAAAACTGCTATGTTAGTTCATGTAGTGCATCCTTGAGCTTGCACATTTGAGCACAGCACATTTAAATGAGGTGTAATACTTGAAAGACTGCATCTTAGTTCATCTTCAAGTAAGGAACTATGTTTTGTTTTGATTGTAACCAATGCAGAAAATCTGAAATTCTTGAAGATATGAGGTCACAAAGGTTTAAAAGTATTTTAAAAGCTTTCTGAGAACTCCAAATATTCACCAAACTCACTTTCTGATGCAACATATTCAAAACAGTAACACAAGACTTAACGATCAATTGATTTAAATTTGATGTTGGTAAATTTAATGAGCCAATGTGTACAAGAAACGGACTGGAAACACAGACAAAAACTCTGAATGCTCAAATCAACAAAGTAGAAGTTTTAATAACCTTGCTATGATTGAATATGGTCAGAAATGAAATTTTTCAACAGGTTTTTTTTCCAGTATTTTCTGGTTTATTGGTTAATTCCCACAGTTACTCAAACATTTCAAAGATGGCCTGAAATGCTCTTGTTTTCCAAAGATTAAGCTTTTTTGTAAAAGCATAAACTTTGTTGTGACTTGGAGTAATTAAATGTGCTTGATTTCCTTGCAGGGGTAAATTAGATTTATTCAGTTCTTCAAAAATTTGCTGGCATATTACAAACTCTGATCTGGGTTGATCATTTACTATGATGCATAGAATTTAATATAAACACCGTGCTGTCGTATGGCAATTCATATTTTTTTGCCCCCGGAACTGCATTTGATTCACACATGAATTGTGAGGATGAGTCTGAGGGATCATCCTTGTTGTGCTTATGTTCAGTTGTTTTCTTTACAGATTTATCCATAGGTTTAATCAATATTACTAATTTATAACTCAAATATTGTCATAATAATTTTAGGCTAATTTACTACGTTTTCAAAAAATTATTTCTGATTGTCAATATAACAATTATAGTATTTAAGAATGTAGCTAGTCTGACATGTAATTTCTGGTAAAGCTAAAAGTAAACATAGAACCAAAAAATATTATTTTCAGAGCTAAGCGATCGCCTTCAAGTGATTAAAATTAATCAATATGTTCAGAAAGTTACAAAATTCATACCTTTTTGTGTTTTTTTGTAATTTAAGAAATTAAAATTTAATCTCTGATCGGGGACCACCAGGGACGTTTCTGCGGACCACAAGTTGAGAACCACTGATCTAGTTGACATGAATACTTGAAACGTCCTGTGGTTGACAAGATCAGCTCATCACTCAGGAAAAGTAAGTCTTGTACTCGTTCATTATGGGCCCTTATCTTATAAACTGGACATTCTTTTGGATGATGCCTGTTTGCATCTAATTGAACATGCTGAAGTGAATCCAATAAATGTGACCCTCCAGGTCAGACCTCTCCTTGTGATGTCTAGGTCAGACCTATACGAGTTAGGTGGAATTCAAAAAAAAAAAAATGTGTTTTTTTAAAATTCTACCTAACTCGGATAGGTCTGACCTAGACATCACAAGGGAGGTCTGACCTACAGGTCAGACCTCCCTTGTGATGTCTAGGTCAGACCTATACGAGTTAGGTAGAATTCAAAACATGCCTACATTGTGAAGCTAACAATCACTAAGGCCAGGGTGTCAAAACTTTTTGTACAGGGGACCAGATTAAGACAAAATAAATTGGGACTGATTTACATGCTATTACTATTATGTCATTGCTTTTCCTTCGTAACTTTTGAGAGTTGATATTTTGTGTGGATAAAAAGGAACAATACTATAGTGATTTAAAAAAAAAAAAAAACAACTTTAAAAATATATCTTTATCTGCAATTAGAAATAAGTAAAATTTATTTTAAAAAAAAATAGTAAAGTTATAGAATAAAGATGTTTACTTACCTACAAATACTACAATAGTTAAAATGTCTTTCATTATAACTTGAGACGGAAATTTAGCATTGAAAATTGTGATGTAAAAACAGGATTAAACGTTTAAGTACTCCAAAGCCATCTTCATTTTTTTTTTCAAGTTGGTAAAAAAATACAATAAAAATGTCAAATTTTCTCATTGAGTGCCATCCAATTTCGTACACATAACTTAATTGGTTTTTAATAAATCAATGTTCACTTTGGAAAATAATAAAGGGCATCGGTGTTTGCCATACTTTAATATCATTGTATTTTTCTTAAAAATTAATATCCTTAATAAAGAAAAAAATCCACTAATCGATTAATTAGGCCACAACATCTGAATGTCAAATCTCGCTCAAACAGTTGATTTATTCAAGATTATTAAGATATTTAGGCCCGATGTTACTCTGCCTAAAATAAATATCATTAATTAAAACTTTCTTTAGAACTGTCTTAATGGCCGTCCATAAAGTACGTCACGCAATATTTGACCATTTTTACCCCTCCCTCCCCCTGTCACAAATCTCGGACCCCCCCACCCACGTCACATTTCCGTACAAAAATTTATTTTTTATTATTGTATTGTTTGTCCGTTGAAAAAGGCTCTGCCGAAACGTTCGCTGTTTTGTTAAGCCCTGTCAGGCTAACCCTTACCCTGTTTACGTCTTTTCCATTTACTGCCCCCCCTTGTCACAAACTGTCACACTTTCTTACACCCCTCCCCCCTCTGGAGCGTGACGTACTTTATGGACGGCCCCTAAGGCAAGGTGTTAAAATGGCGTCTATAAAATAAAGTTAATGGAAATTATTACGATCAATGATAATATCTAATCTATAGTTATTTTTGCTAATGAGCATGACATGACTGACAACATTGATACATGAATCAAGTTTGTGTCATGAGGGAAAACAGAAAACTTCAATTTTATCAAAGAAATGGTAACTTTTCTTTTTATTTCTAACATAAAAATGTAACAACTCCTAATTATAAATTTCTAATACAAACAGTATTTTCCTAACAGCTTTTTGCATAACTTTTTTTTTTTGGGGGGGGGGGGCAAATTTGGGTTCTGCCCCGGGCGGCACATACTCACGCTACGCCGCTGTGTCAGACATACCTCCCTTAAAGCATGTGTCATATGCCCCAGTACATCTTCTAACATCACAATAAATACTTTCAATTCCAGTCACCAGCCCATGAGATTTTAGCCAATGAAACAGTGCCATAGTCATTTATCAACCAACTAGCGATTTCCCCGCGCTTTGCTGTGGGAAGTTGGAGAATTAGTGATGAGTGAGTGCATAAAAAAACTATATTTGGGCCCCAGGCGCCCAGCAAGGAATATTTTAAATATTTTTTCACCTGCTGCCATCGTGGAAGTGTATTTAAAAAATCCCCAACGTTTCATGCGTTTACCTATTTAGGAAATAGGAAAAATAGTGCTTTTCAATTTGTATATTGCATATATTACGAAAAAAACACGTTTTTGAGGCCCCGGCCCCAATGAGTGTGAATTTTAAAATTATATTACGCCAATTTTCGTCGTTAGAGGGTACCCAACAACTTCCAAAAGTTTTATGTTTTTACCTACACAATGATTTGTGGAATTTGTGAATAGTCGTTTTTTAATATAAGAAAAAGCTATATTTGGGCCCCCGGCCCCCAATGAATGGGAATTTACCATTCTCTTTCACCAACTTTCATCGGGAGATTGTACTAAACAACCTTCCAAAATTTCATGCTTCTACATACATGGGGAAAGGGAGAATTATTGATGTTCAGTTTTTATATAGTTTATATTAAGAAAAAAACTACATTTCCCCCCCCCCCCGGCCCCATGTAAGAGATATTTTAAATATTTTTTCAACTGCTACCATCGTGAAAGTGTAATTTTCAATTCGCCAACGTTTCACGAGTCTACCTACTCGAGAAATAGGAGAATTAGTGATTTTCAATTTTTATAAAGCTTATATAAGAAAAAAGAGTTTTTGGGGCCCCGCCCCCCCATGAGTGTGTATTTCAAAATTCTTTTACACCAACATTCGTCGTGAGAGGGTACTTAACAATTACCTAAAGTTTCATGCTCCTAAATACACGGACAATTGGAGAGTTAGTGATAAGTCGGTTTAAATATAAGAAAAATATATTTGGGCCCCCAGACCCAAATTAGAGTGAATTTTAACATTCTTTTTGACAATTTTCGTCGGGAGCTTGTACTCTGAAAATTCAAAAAGTTTCATGCTTCTATATGGGAAATAGGAGAATTATTGATTTTCAATTTTTATATAGCTCATATTATGAAGGCGAAAAAAACGTTTTTGGGGTCCCAGCCCCCATTAGTTGAAAACTTAACTTTCTCTTTTGCCAATTATCATCGGAAGCAAGTAATAAAAAAATTTACAAAGTTTCATGCTTCTATTTATACGGGAAATAGGAGAATTAATTATTTGAATTTGTAAATAGCTCATATAAGGAGAAAAAAACTTTCTGGGGGCCCCATTATTTTTTGGCCCCCGTACCCCAATGGGTGGGAATTAAACATTCTCTTTCGAAAATTATTATCATCGGGAGATTGTACTCAACAGCTTTCTAAAGTTTCATTCTTCTACCTAAATAAATATGGGAGAATCAGTGATTTTCAGTTTTTAAATTTGGGCCCCCGGTCCCCCAGTAAGAGATATTGTAAATATTATTTCACCTGCTAGCATCGTGAAAGTGTATTTATCAACTCTTCAACGTTTCATGAGTCTACCTACACGGGAAATAGGAGAATTTGTGATTTTCAATTTTTATATAACCCATATAATGAAAAAATTGTTTTGGGGGCCCCAGCCCCCATAATTGCGAATTTTAATATTCTCTTTTGCCAATTATCGTTGGAAAAATGTACTCAATAAATTTCCAAAGTTTCATGCTTCTACCTACACTGGAAATAGAAGAATTATTGATTTTCAATTAGTATATAGCTTATATAAGGGGAAAAGAGTTTTTGGAGCCCCGGCCCCCATGAGTGTGAACTTCAAAATTTATTTTTCGCCAATATTCGTCGTGAGAGGGTACCCAAAACTTCAAAAAGTTTCATGCTTCTACCTACATGGAAAACAGGAGAATTAGTGATTTTCAATTTTTATATAGCTCATATAAGGAAAAAAACATTTTTGGGGCCCCGGCCCCCATGAGCGGGAAATTTAATTTTTTTTCCCTCCAATTATCGTCGGGAGCAAGTACTTTAAAAATCTCCAAAGTTTCATGCTTCTACCTACACGGGAAATAGGAAAATTGGTGATTTTCAATTTTTATAGAGCTCAAATAAGGGGAAAAAATGTTTTTGGACCCCCGGCCCCACATGAGAGAGATTTTTAAAATTCTTTTTCGCCAATTTTCGTTGTGAGAGGGTAACCAACAACTTCCCAAAGTTTCATGCTTCTACCTCTACACGGGAATTCGGAGAATTAGTGATGAATCAGTGAGTCGGGGCTTTCCCTTTATTGGTATAGATGAAACAGTGCCGTAGCCATTTATCAACCAATGAAACATTTTCGTCCACATCAAAAAAAAACAACATTTACAGCAAAAGAAGGAGTTACATTTAAAGCTAGAGATTAGGCAACAGTTACAACCAAAGATGAGACAATTCTTGAAATGTTTTCATTAGGGCGGGAACTATGGTGGTTTTCAATCTCAGCACGGCAGGGTCCAGTACTTTGTGGACACCGTTCTTTTTATAGTGGTGGACAAGAGCCAGGTCGTTGCTGACCACTGTATAAGTGGCCTTGCCTCGGTGAGAGTGCGTGAAGTGGATCCCCGAATTAAAAACATGCTCGGGGCGGACTATGGCCTTCGTACGGCTAGCGTACTTGTAAATCACGTTTTTTCGCTGCACATAGAGAAACGGAATAACTCTTTTGTCAGTCAGAAACGTTTCTTCCTCTCCGGTGATTGAGTGGTTCGTCATCAGATCTCTCCAGACGGCGGTGGACGGCATGTCGTGAAAGTAAGAAGTTTCAAAGAAAAACGACGCCAGTGGCGTATTTGCGGTTATATTCGGCTGCTGATAGAATTGTTCCTCGGCGGCGTGTAAGACCTCAGCCCACGAGCCGTGCTGCTTGGGGATTATGAACTCGTCCGTGTCCTGTATGACGACATACTGCGACGTCAGCCTGTTCCTGTAGACACAGTCGTTGATGGCCATGTTCTGAGCGTAGTACCAAATCTCCAAGGTGGGCAAAGGCCACTGCATGACGGTGAGGAGGCCGAGGTTGTGGTAGTGACGCAGCACGGCGTCCGTGGTGTTGGAGATGCTGTAGTTGTAGACGTAGAAGTGCTGAGCTCCTAGGGCCCGGTTGATCTCGATTGATATGATCAGTTGAGATGCTCGGTTGTAGTTAAACAACGCGGCGTAGCACACCGTGAAGTTCCGGGTCAAAGGTTTTGGGTACTCGATCTGTAGCCAGTGCTTGGGTTGGGCAGTTCCGCTGTACGTCACAGAAACGAGCTTTGGGCTAACGGATGAGGAAACAGGGCAATCAAAGAAGGCAGATATATATCTGAGGGAAGAAAGACAAAGGGACATTTTATTTGCTACTGTTTTTCAATCCAACGTTTTTTTTTAAAATACACCTAATTTATCCATGTAAACAATCTAATGTTTGTGAATACTAAGTGGTAATTGATCATACATTTAAATGTCTTTTATACATAAGGTGGATATTAAAATGTGAGTTCGAAAGTGGAATGTATTGTCTGAGGAAACCAGGAAAACCAAGACTCTATCAACATTTAAAACTCTAATAAAATGCAAGACTAGACATGATATATTGATAAGTTAGAACAAAGAAAAAAAAAAGCTGCCAGATTCATTACTGGACAATATTCAAAACTTACAAGAGTAACACCATTAGTTAAATCATTAAACCTTGAAACACTAGAGTATAGAAGAACCAAGAGTAAATTAGTAATTATACATAAGGCTATTAATTCTAATTTAGAAATACAACACAAAGATAACTTAATACAATACAATCTCATATAGACATAAAGATAAAAACACCTTTCTTATTCCGTATGCAAGAACAAACACATACAAGTTTTATTTCTTTCCGTCCGGTATTCGGGCGTGGAATGGGTTGCCTGAAGAAACCAGGAAAGCCAACACTTTATCATCATTTAAAACTCTAGTAGGAATACAGGACTAAACACAAACCATAGAAATACGTGGGACGCAATAATCTTCTGTACAGAAGATATGTCTGTAACATATAAGATAAGATAAGATATGATCTTTAATATCTGTGATAATTAAAGATAAGATTTTGTTTTTAAAGTTAAGGCCAGGAGAACAAAATTTGGTTGTAGTTATACATAGAATGTGTCTCTGTTGCTGTTAATAAATTATTTTTGTTGAGCATGACCCTCGATGTTTCTGATTCTGGTATGTTACGACTATCCAATTAATTAAAAAACTTTTTGATATGTGAGTATCTGACGTAGCTCATTTGTAACCTTTACCTTCTGCTATGACCGTCCTTGATGAACCTCCTCTGTCCTTGACCTGAGGTGACCTCGTGTCCGTTGTTTGAAAAAAGACAGAAGACTGGGTCGCGAGTGTAGCGGGCTATACCGAAGATTCGGACGAGAGTTCTGCTGGCATTTTCGGGATGTGTATCGAAGTGGGCGGAGTAAATCCACGCGTCGTGGTTGTCTATTCGGAGGAAGGCGTGTTCACCTACTGGTAAAGACGCATGTTTACCAACTAGCAGGGAGGCGTTGTCAGCTACTGAAAGGGCAGCGTGGTCAGCTACTGGCAGGGTGGCGTGGTCAGCTACTGGCAGGACGGCGTTGTCAGCTACTGAAAGGGTAGCGTGGTCAGCTACTGGCAAAGCGGCGTGGTCAGCTACTGGCAGGGTGGAGTGGTCAGCTACTGGCAGGGCGGCGTGGTCAGCTACTGGCAGGGCGGCGTGGTCAGCTACTGGCAGGGTGGCGTGGTCAAATCTAATTAATGAGTTGTAAAATTATTGTTACTATGTAACTTCCTTCTACCACTTCATTTAACTTTACAACTTTTGTTGGATGGCTGCGTGGTTAAAACTTAAAACATTATGCAAAACTATTTTTAAAATTGTGCTACACCGAAACCAGCATTTAAATACTGAGTTAAACTGATACCAAGATTTAAATAAACTGGCAGGGCCGCCGCCAGAAATGTTTGGGCCCCTGACATCTCGGTATGTGTAGTTAATTATTCAAACGTGGAGATAAGCAAAAACTTACTTAGAAAGATGTTTTCTAAGCTAACCTTGTAGGGGGCCGTCCATAAATGACGTCACGCAATTTTGGCCGATTTTTTACACCCCCCCCCCTTCATCACGCGTCGTCACAAAACCGTAGACCTCCCCTCAAATAAGATATCACAAATCTTTGACCCCCACCCCCCCCCAAAAAAAAACACACTTCATTTTCTATTTGAAATTAAGTAAGTTTCAAATCACTTTTTTTGTCATTTAAGTATTTATTTAGTGTAGGTCTACATTGTATTATCGTAACACGAGTGAAGCTATGTAAAACGACATTAAATAAATTGTAAGCCAGTGCTTCTCAAACTTTTTCGTATTAGACGAACGCAAGGATGTTTCCATTTCACCTGGTACCGGTGCATGCTTTTTCCGCTTTGACGTGATTTTCTCTGTACTGATTTGATAGCAAAATGACCCCCTACAAGGCTTGAACCCATAAGATTAAGTATAAATTTAGTGTTGTTTTCGTCGACAAAAACTAAAACTAAAACCTTCGTTAACGAAAATGTTGACTTTTTCGTCAACGAGAATTAAAACTAAAACTAAAATTAGCAGCAAGACTAAAACTAGACGAAAACTAAATCTGGTAGACAAAAGACTGAATAAAAACTGAAACTAAAACTCCCCAACGAAATCAAAACTAAAATCCCCGTTTATCGTTCTTTCCGGTACTGCGGTCTGCGGGCGAACCATCTATTCTACGAAATTATTATGAATTATGACCTAGGACATATCTAATTTCTTTGATGATCGCGCATGCGCATCAACAGTGCGATAATCAGTGCTGCCAGTGCTAGGTTTTTCAACCTAGATCTCAGTAGTTGTTTTTTTCACCTCGTCTAGGTTTCTAGGTTTTTTATTTAAAAAATAGTCATAATCTAGGTTTTTTTTTAATAATTGTTTTTTTAAATGGTAAATATCATTAAATATGCGATGTGCCGAACATACACTCGAGCGCAATAAAGTTGTTATGTCATCAGTAATTCCTGCACTTATGGACATTGAATATCATCTTCTTGAGGCACAGCCTGATCAAGCTCTGGACGCATCACTAAAAGAGTTAGCGGTCCCCTTTTTGGATGGCTTGAGGCGACGATTTAAGTTTGCGTTGGAACCAGAGTCTGATATTTTTGAACCTATACCTTCTGCAGCTTGCCTGCTTGATCCTACAACTGTGTCAGCACTGTTCATTTCAGGAAAAGAGCATCTTCTAAATGCAGCAAAACAGTTTGTGTTGCGAGAAGAAACTGCTTCAGCAGTAGCAGCCACAGTAAGTGCACAGCTTGGTCAAGTGATTTCAGCTGCTGTCAGCCTATTCCTAACCGAAATATCAATATCACTGCAACTGCGTCTCCTGATAGCGTTTGTTCAACAACCCTGACTACATCTGGACCTCCTCTCAAGTGCTTCAAATCCCTGACGCAAACATTGCGAACACCACACCCATCACTAATATTATATCTGCAGTTCGTGGGCCTGAAGACGAACTGGCAGATTATTTTTTTGCACTATCAAGAAGCTGCCACAGCAGTCAGCTGGGTGGCAATGGTTTAAGCTATTGGCAATCACAGAACGTTCAAAAAACGTTTCCGTTGCTTGCACCATTGGCTTTAGATATATTGAATGCACCAGCTTCGGAGGCTTACGTGGAGATATTGTTTTCTCTTTGTGGTGATTTGACAACTGGGAAAAGAAACAGGACTAATCAGAGTCTTGTAAAACGGGCCTTTCTCAAGCTGAATAGTCATTTGTTTTGACGTTTAGTCTTCACTCTTTAAGTGAACTGTTGTTACTTAGTTTAGTTAGTTCAGAGTTCTAGGTCTTAGAATGAATAAGTTTGTTTTAATTTTGACTTACGTTTTTGGTTTGTTATTGTTAATACGTTTTTAGTTGTTGTTGTTGTTGTTTTTTTGTTTTTTTTTTACATGCACTGCAAGTCTGCTAGTCTACAACAAAGTCAAAAATTGACTCATGGCATTGGCATATAACACAATGTGATAGTGTGATTTATAATGTGACAATTGAGTGAATGGACTCAGTCTCAGTACAATGAGCTGTCATCTCTGTGACTGCTATTATTATGCTTCAATCTGCTCAACAATTGGTCATGAACAATGATGTTATTAGTTATTGGTGTTTACAAGACTAAAACTAAAAGTGAAACTAAAATGAATAAAATGAAAACTAAAACTCTAGTGTTTTAGTTTTAGTCGACGAAAACGAAAACTAAAATTGGGCCTAAAACTAGACTAAAACTAAAATTATTACAGAAAAAACGAAATAAAAACTGAATCTAGAATAGGACCTGGGACTAAAACAACACTATATGAATTCGGCTTGTTTTATAAATAACGTCACTCACCTAGGGGAGGGGAGGGGGTCTCACTTTTGTGACGATGCGTGACGTGGGGGAGGGAGGGGGGTTGAAGAAATGTGACGTCACATCTTAAGGGTAACTTTTAATAAAACTTCCACTGAAATATTTGGTCACTTAAAATTTATTTATTGACTTTTTTTATTCAGTGCTTCTCAAAGTGGCTGTCGATAGGCCATCAGACGCCGGTTGGCGTAAGTTATCAAGACACGAACATCAAATATAATTATAATTCTTAAGTTTGAGAACCGACAAGAGAACATAAGAAAATTGTTACCCTGCGTCGTTTGATGTTGACATCAAAGCGTTTGTGATGTAACCGCAGCTTCGCTTGGCTCACTCGCGGCAGGAGTTTGCGAACTTTTTTTTTGGTCGGTTATTCCCCCCCCCCCTCCCCGAAACTGCAACTGGCGAGTTTTACAAACAGGACAATTGTCTTTAAAAAATCTAAATAAGATTATATGTAGATATTTTAAAGCAAAACGACTCGGAATATCCATTTGGGGGGTGAGTGGGGGAGGGGAATCTATTTGATACAATTATACACGTTTAAAGTTTGATATAATTTTTTATTGCTTTTTGGTAGGGCTGTTATCGATTAATTTAAATTTAATCGTTAACTTTTTAAAAATTACCGAATAATTAATCTATAATTTTGATGAAGCTAAAAAATAAGCTGTGTGACGTCATTAAGCTAAAAAATTCAAGGGATGTAACAAAAACAGGCAATTATCATTTTTTTACATTTAAATATAATAGAGCTTATTTTAAAGTTTACACTTAGAAAATATTTTTTTAAATGGAGAAGTTTGTAAATAAAAAAGCAAACTATTATTAATTATAAATAATTAAGCATTAATTAATAAATTTGAAAAATTATTTAAAACAACCTTTTCAATTTAATCGCTATTTTATCGATTAAAATTATTTTAATCGATAAAAAATGTACCGATTAATCAAGAAATTAATCGTTAATTTCCGCACCCCTAGTTTTTGGTCAAACGCCTCCGGCCCATTCTAAATATAATGATATATATGTCCATTTAAAATTAGTCAAAAATATTCATTAACTGAATTGAATGCAATTCGAGAGGAGCACAAAACAACTTTCTTCTGAACTCAGTTTTTAAGGCATTAATTTTAAATATGACAGAAAGGATGCTTGATGCAGTCAAGTCATGTTGATTAAGATTATTGTCACTTGTGTCAATATAAATAAAAGTAGGTTCGATTTAGGTGTCTTCCTATAGTACGTAAATAAGAAATATACATAGATAACAAATTTAACAAATGCATTGTCTGGAAGGAACCGGTTCAATAGTTGGTATAAGTTCCAAGCGTACACGTACACATGACGTATTTGAATATATCTAGTGGAGTGGAGTGGATGTTTTATGTCCCAAATGAGTCTGCATTACCCCCAAGAATTCCCTTTTGACCTCTTTCTTGGGGGATTTTTTAAAAAATACATTTTAAAAATATTTTTTTTCAATAAATTTTTTTTATAAACAAAGAAGTTAACAGTAATGATTTAAAGCCAATGTTTAATTTGCATGCATTAAAATAAAATATAATCTAAGGATGTTAACACATTTTTTTAAATAAATTTTTTGAAGGCCGGTTAAACGGTTTGATAAAAACGGACCGGTTCAGTAGGATACCTAAATATTAAAGTTGTAAAAGTTTATGATAACATTGCTGTTAACCCAACAGTAGCGGATTCTAGCAAATTGTCTATGCCCACAATGATTCAGCATTACCCTTAAGAGTTCCCATTTTACCCCAAATGAGATAATTTATCGCTGTTTACCGACCCCTTGGTTAGACAGTCCGATAGCGGTAGCCATGTATTTTTCATTGGTTAATAAATTCCACAAGAGAGTGCAACAATTTAAACACGCCTCGTTTAAAATGTATTTTATTAAAATCCCTCAATTGACTGACGGGCATCCCGTAAGAAAGAGATAGGCGAACAGGGGTATATTACCTCATTTGGGCTCAAAAGGGAATTCTTGGGGGTAATGCAGACTCATTTGGGACATATAACATCCACTACAATCCACTAGATATATTAAAATACGTCATGTGTACGTATACGCTTGGAACACATGCCCACTATTGAACCGGTTCCTTCCAGAAAATGCATTTCTTAAATTTGACAACTATGTAGATTTCTTACCTACGTACTATACGAAGATACCTAAATCCACCCTACTTTCACACGAGTGACAATAATCTTAATCCACATGACTTGACTGCATCAAGTATCCTGTCTGTCATATTTAAAATTAATGCCTTAAAAACTGAGCTCAGAAGAACAGTTGTTGTGTGCTTACTCGAATTGCAATGTCAAGAATTCGATGCATTCAATAAAGTTAATGAATACTTCGATTAATTTTAAATTATATCTAGAATGGCTAGGGGGTTTGACCAAAAACCAATCCACTAATTATATCAAACTTTAAAAGTTTATAATTGTATCAAATAGATTCACCTCCCCCAACACCCTGAAACCAAGTCCCTGTGGTATTATTCAACGCAAATCACCGAAGTTAACTGAAGAGCTCGAAACAAATTAATAGACCTACTTGGAGCTCTCTGGTGCTATGTTAGTTTCCTTGACAACTGGAGGCACATGACCAGCTCTTTCGTCCACCCGAGCTACACCTGCCAGGGATTGATTCATCTCCACCCTGTTAACAACATTGTCACACAACTTCATCTCAGGAGCTCTGTGTCTCGCCCAGTGCTCGACCTCGGCGTGGAAAACACGAGAGACTGCTATCAAGATCACCATGGCGACCAAAAGCTTAACCACTAAGCGGATGCGACTAGATTTCGGGGCTAAGGGCGCCATGCTAGAGAGTGACCACCGCCACGTCATGATGAGGTGGGATGGTGTTGGTCACAGCGTATACTGAATAGCGATGATCCCTTAAGAAATACAAACATACGGTCAGAGAAATTTCATAGCACATGTACTGTAAACATACTGTCAACGATATGTCTTATTTGACATAACGCCCCTTTCCAGAAATAAATATTAACGAGCCCCAATGGATTAAAAAAAAAATAATAGCAATTGAGAAAAAAGACATGTGTATAAAACTTTCGGGCATTTCGTTAATGTAGTATAGAAAGGTGTGCGTTAGAAACATTGAAGTTTGAAAGTCTTAAACTATTTTTATGAACTATTACATGTGAACTTTTCTAATTCCAAAACTTCAAACTCTACACTGAATCTTAAGTCTTCTGATGCTAATGCTACTGAACTGAAAAATCAAGGGGCTGAAGTAAAATAAGAATATGACTATATGGTGTGCTGGCACCTATAATTATTGATTAAAGTTTGTCAGCCGCTCATCTTGTAGAAGCGAAAATATCTGGGTACGTTAAATTCAGCCGGACAACCAATATAATGTCAATTACATACACTGGTAATCGATATAAAAAATTGGCCATATGTACAGATGAAAATTTGGGATCATTATAAATAAGTGAAGCAAGATTGAGTGGCCAACATATAATTTTCCACAAATTAGACACGGATCTTACACATTAATAGAGATGAGACGAGCAACCCGATGACATTTTAATGTAAGCAACATATTGGAAATTTTGTTTTGCTACTGAAAAGGTTTATTCTCCCTCTAATTGATCATTATTTTGGTTTTAATGTAGTTTATTTTGTAGCATATTCAAATAGAATGAAAAAAATTGCTCATCTTATGGTAGTGTTTCTCAAACTTTTTTGGTAACTAAACATTAAAAATATTAGAGAATTTTCGCGACACACGAAAAATTTTTTAACTTAATTTATTAAAAAATATAACATTTTTAAAAACATATTACTGTGATGTATATTACTGTGTAATATCAGTGTGATGGGTGTGTCTGCTTAAGGGAACACATCATATTCCATCGGGCTCCAAAGTTGACAAGCAAACGCGCAACTCATCATCAACCGTTAGGAGTCTCTCTCGTTTCTTAGACTTGATTACTTGATTTCAGTTATTGCCGAAAAGCCAAATTCACAAAACCAAGAAGATAAAATAGGCAACAGAGTTTTAATTTCTTTTAAAAATTTAAAGTGAGTAAATGATAGACTTTTATGTTTGCAATCCAGAATTCTTCTAAAGTCGTGTTGGTGAACGTTATTTGATAGAATTTGTTATATCGTATTTCCATCAGATGCTCCTCCTCTCCGGTCGTCAAATTGACTTCTTCACTGACTGCAAACGGATTGATTGGTTAATAATTAATCCTATTTTCTTCTTATCTTTTTTAACAGTGGGAAAACAGTCGAATATTCCTTTCGATATTTTACTTTTCCACAATGACAATTTCTCATTAGATGACTTCAACTTCGATGAACATGTAATGATGTTCTCAAATGGTCCTTGAAGACCTAAGTTTAGTGAGTCTATTTTATCGAGGAAATCGGAAAGAAACCGAACCTTCAACCAACAGATTTCGTCATGTAGTTGGAATTCAAAATTTTGATCTTCATTTTCAAGGAAAGAAATCACTTCTATTTTAAGGTGTGCAAGTCTGTCAAGAACTTTTCCTCTTGAAAGCCAGCGAACTTCCGTATGAAAAAGTAGGCACTTGTCATCGAGTACATTGCTTCACAAATGTATGCAAAGAGTCATGACTTGAGTGGTCGAGAGTTGATGAAGTTCACTACTTGAACAACCTGGGTCAGGATCGAATGCAAATCTTCGGGCAATGATTTAGAAACGAGACTTTCTCTATGAATCATGTAGTGGACGGAGACGCTAGAAATGATGAAAAAAGAAAATGGCGTACGCAGACGCCAACCGAATCTAACGTCATGCCCCAAACGAATCACGTGTGATTATTGATTTCATTGTTTATTTATTAAACAAAAATTGTGTTTTGCCTTAAAATATTTTAAAATATCATAATAACTTTAGAGTTCAGAACTTTAGCAATTTTAAACATTTTACTAAATCTTGCGACACACTTGGAAATCTCTCACGACACATCAATGTGTCGCGACACACAGATTGAGAAACACGTTCTTATGGAATTGATAACTGACATAAAATAAATCAAAAGTAGCAAGTGCATAAAATTACCAATACTTGTTTTGCAAATGGAAGTTATCAGAAAAATTGAATTTAATTAAACAACCTGTAAAAACAAATTTTTTGACTATAAATATCTTATTTATGAAACATAACTAAAAGCTTTGATTATATTTAAAATAATATGCACCGCGCAACAAACTTTTACAGCATAAACGTGACTAAACTCCCTTTGCTTTAAAACGGGGGGAGGGGGGGACTGTGATCCCCGGTGGCTGGACTGAACTACAGCAACATGTGGAAGTGAACAATAGCAAACGGCGACATTGAGTTTCATAGACATCAACTAAATGGGCATTAATTTTATTACGGTATATTCGATCGATCTGAAATTTTGATAAAATGCATTCTTAGGTGACATAAGTTTATGTGCAAAATTTCATCTCGATAGCATTACGGGAAACGGGTCATTTTTTACTTTTGTTTTTCAACCCACCCACGAAAGACAGTGAAGTTAATATAAGTGATTTAATAAACAAAATAAAAACCCAGTAAAAACAAAGTTTTTGATTTTATATATGTGACAGGACTGAAAGTTTTGATTATTTCCAAACATTACAGCTTGAACGTGCAAAATTGACGAAAAGTGGGTCATTTTTTATTTTTGTTTTTCCACCCGACGGACCAAGACAGAGAGAGAGAGAGAAAAAAAAAGAGACAGACAGCAGAGAGAGAGAGAGAGAGAGAGAGCCGACGGTGAAATTAATATAAGGGATTTAAAAAGAATAGACATTTTAAAAATAACAACGCATTGAAGTTGTAAAATAAAACAAAACAAAATGGCAAGAAGCTCGAGTTAGAATGTTTGAACTTATGAAATCATGGAAAATTAGAATTTTGCTTTGATCGGTAACAGAAAGGATTATACTGATGCTGGAACTGATTCATCTACTTCAAAAGAACGAATCTGTGCTCAGAGAACAAAGTGTGAAAATGAATTTTTTAAAATTTTAAAAATGTGCCACTTCAAATTCAAAAGAAGTTTTTGCAGAGTTAAGATATTTGTCTAATATCACTGTTTAGGTACAAAAGACCAAATATCATTCCATTGTATTCGATAATAATAATAAAATTAATAATAATACAATGATAATAATAATAAAATTAATAATAACAACAACAATAATAATAGTAATAATAAATTTCACGTAAGGATCAAACAAGTTGTGCAATGTGTAAAGATTGATAATTATAAAAACAAATGCATTGTGTGGAATCTTTCAAAGATTTTATTGAAAGGAAAAAATGATTCTGTCTATGAAATTTCTGATAATGTGTTTTAAATAATTTTCAAGCTGATGGTCGAAAAATATAGAAAATCAGAGACCCAAATTATGTATAAACTTATTAATGCCAAAGCATACTGGAAATATACAGGAGGTCAAGAAAGACTAAAAAAAATCAAACCATCTTATCTAAATGTCAATGAGTACTTTGCTCAAACATTTCATTAAAACTGCTTTGTTTACATGCTGCTCAAACAAAAACGAAGCCTCTATAATTTTTGGTACACCAGAACACTGTTACGTATTCTTGTTCATGACCATACACCGTTGGACAGATTTAATTATGTTACAGGGAAGGCATTAAACAGACTTTAAGATACCAAATAGTGAATAAAACCTGGAGCTATTTTGAGGCTAATTTGAAAATTATAGACAAACTATCAGGTGCTAGTCGCAATGAAATTTATTTTTCTTTCCTAATTTTTTAATTCATGGAAACATGTACTTTATAAAGTCAAAGACGCCCGAAATTATTTACAAACGTATAGTGTAGTGCTAAAAAACGCTTTTCAGAGGCCGCTCAAAGAAAAAAGTAATGTTATCTAATCTATTGATGGATTCGTTATCATTTTGCTTAACTGTTTTGTGGAGACCTCGTGATTTTAAGTAAACTTTCTAGTCTCAGAAGGAGACGGCAACATTTTGGCGATTGAAGTGAATATGTAGCCATGTTGTGTAAAACAAAACACAAAAAAATTAAACGCAGTTGAGAAGAAGGTTTTATTTTTAACAAGATGATATTAATGTATAAGAAATTCATGTGAGTTTTTGATAATTACAAATTTGTAAAACAGACACGATTTTCATACAGCAGCTTATCTATTGAAGTCGGAAATGTTGCCTACAATTAAAAGTATCAAATTCAAATGATATTAACCGACGCTGTAAAGCAAGGACTATTTTACTCACTTGTAAAAAATTGAAACCACTTCTATTTATTAAGGTTTATTAGGCTAATTGCAATCGAAAATGCCCTGCATTAAATAATATCATAACTTTGATTTTTTATTTTTTTGTGTGTGGAAATGTTATACTTAATTCCAGCTGCGTGAGAATACACAAAAATCGACTCATCTAGAGTTGGTTATTGAGCATCCCATGGCTGATAACACTGAATCATCGAAGGTTGTTTCATTTTTATATCAATAAATGAAAGCTTAATTGTTCATTTCCATCACAAAAACGTATAATGTCCTCATTATTACTTTCCAATAAAAAGTATATTTTCCTTATAGCATCAAAATATTTTAGCGGCCCCGGGGGGCGGTGGGGTTAGGTGGCAAACCTGAGTTCTGCCCCGAGGGGCGGTGGGGTTAGGTGGCAAACCTGAGTTCTGCCCCGAGGGGCACATACCCACGATACGCCGCTGATTTGAGCCATTCCATCAATTCTTCTTTGCAATGTATCATTGCTCAACTGAATTTTCTTGATAATAACAGATGCTGGCTTGTGTAGCTCAGTACATATTACTTCACGCACAGCCTGTATAATTTGTTCTTCACCAATAGCATGAGTATCATTAACGAATGTAAAAAGCAAGTAAGCCATCGCCATTTTGTTTGGTTGCGGTTGAAAAGATTTTTGCCAATGTCAGTTGTTTGATAAAGTTTTCTTTTAGTGTTCGAAAATAAGATACAAATCCTTACCTTTGTATCACCATAAATTTGATTCTAATTTTCTTGTAGGCTTCAAAGCTTCGTTTGATAAAATTTCTGGCCAATCAGGCACATTCGTTATGTGTTGTTTACAGGTGACTCAATAAAGACATTTTTCAAATTTTCGATTTTATAATTTTTATTGTCTACATTTTTTCAATTCAGTAGCACAACATAAGCAGTAGCTGTGCGCGATTGCACATAGCACATTGCAAGCGAGGGAGTAAGCGGGAACCGAGTCAACGTCCAGTAAGTTGTTCGACGAAAAATTAAGCGTTATGCGCGGCATACTTAAAACAATTTTTCTAAATCTTTTCTTATTTCTTTTAATGCTTTCACCGCCCCCTTACAGACATTCACCGCCCCCTTATAGTAATCCACCGCCCCCTTGCAGTTATTCACCGCCCCTTACAGTAATTTACTGCCCCCTTACAGTTATTCACAGCCCCCA
>MUZC01000120.1:175488-219234 GCA_002072015.1 Radix auricularia
CGGTCCCCCCCCCCCCCCCCCCCCCCCCGGATAGCTGCAGCGCGAACTTTGGGAATCACTGTCTTAGTTCATACACTGTAAATACAAACATACGGTCAACGAAATGTCTTAGTACATGTTAACGTAAAAAGCATTATTTATAACACATGCGTATAATCTAAGTGTATTATTTATAACACACATACTTTGTATTCACTATAGTCACTATAGCACACATACTCCGTACTGGATTTACCTGTAAACTAAACAATCTATAGCTTAGGTTCCCCACTTTCTTGGAGTCCCAAAAAATTGTTTGAGTTAGCAATTGTCTTAGAGACTTCAACATTTTGTGATTGTCGCAACATCTATTTAGTTCCAGTGGCGTCGCTAGGGGGTGCGGAGGGGGCGGGCCGCCCCGGGTGACACCATCAGGGGGGTGACACCAGACCATAAAATTATATATATTCCCGTTATTAGGCACTGGAAAACACGGAGGAGTTCTAAGTAATAAATCATGAGGGGGTGACACCATGAGCTACCGCCCCGGGTGACACCATGAACTACCGCCCCGGGTGACACCAACCCTAGTGACGCCTCTGTTTAGTTCAAAGTCATGAAAACTCTGTAGACCATAGATCAGCTTCTATAACATATCTTACCAGCAAACGTGGCTCAACAGTTGACTGCTAAATGGTCTTATCAGAACAGGTATATAATAAACGTTAGTACTGGGAAAATGCCCTGCAGCGAGTTGTGACAGTCATAATTACTATGGCTGATCGCTGTTCATCTTTCCGAGGTGATAAGGAAATAATAAGGTCTTATCACAACGGCAATTTCTCTAGATTGCTCGAACTTATAGCAAAATTTGATCCTTATGATTATATAGCAAGCCATGTACTAAAATAGGGAATAAAGGATCAGGTGTTAAATCGTATCTTTTATACAATATTTGATGAATTTATCCAAATTATGGCACCTACAACATTAAGAGACATAATCTTGGATGATTTAAGAACTGCTGAGTCATTTGAACATGATGTCAAAATGTTTGGCAATTCAAGGATATGCAAGAAATATGATTGAATATTAACAAGTATCCTATGTATATTTCATGTGCTGGCTATTTCCTACATCATGTTGGCAGAGCAGCAGCATTCCACTGTTCTTTCCAATCCAATACCAATTATCCCTTAACCCGTCGGTGGGTTGTTGGGGCACCATCATGAACGCTTCACTATCACACACCTGTGCTGCCTTTTGGGAGTCGCTGAATGACAGACCGGTCCACTATTTAATGTCGTCTTCCCATCTCCTCTTTTGTCTGCCTCTTTTTCTTCCTCCTTGGAATGTGCCTTGCATTATAGTCTTTGCGAGACCTCCATATCTTGTCACGTGTCCAAACCATCGCAGTTTCTTCCTCTTGTTTGAGGTTAGAAGGTCCTCGTAGGGGCCGATGGCAGCAGTTATTTTGTTGCGGACCGCTTCGTTTGTGATGTGCTCTTTAGATGCAATAAAAAGCAGTGGCGTAGCTATGGGAGGGGGGAGGGGTAAACATTCGAAAGTCCCCCGGACCATCGCTTTAGGGGGGGGCCCCCAAATTAGTGTCATTTATTATTTACATTAAATAATACGCCACCGCCATGTATGTGGGGCCCCCAAAGGATGTTAAGCCCCCCCGGGCCCCAAACCCATACAAATTCCTAGCTACTCCACTGATAAAAGTATTGAAATTGTTCAAGAACTATATAATTTTATTTTCATCATCTACACATATATGGACAGGACTCTTTTCATTCTTCAAAGAGGATTCAAAAGTTGAAACTACTGTGTCAAACACTAATAAGGAAGCACATTCAATGGCAAAATGTGCAATACTTGATAGTTAAGATGTGAATAATTTCTGCACTGCTTGAGCTGAACATTGATACTACAGAGAAAGGCGAAACAAGAAATCAAACCGTTAACATTTTGAATAAAACGGAAGAGTTTAAATTTGTGGTTATATTATATTTGAGGAGTTACTTTTAGATGAATTTAAAAAGACGAATCACTACAAGACTTCTATATTAATTAGTCTTGATTTATGTATGAAATGTTAAGCTTCACTCTCAGATTTTGTTAAATGTTCCAGGGATATGTTCGATCATTTTGAAGAGAGAAAAAAACAAAGTACTAATTGTCTGATTTTATTTACAAATAAAATAAACGCGTAAAAAACCAAGTTTTTCACTATAAATCCTATGTATTCGAGACATAACTAAAAGATGTTCATTATAACACGCAGGGTAAAACAATCCGAAAATACAAAATTCTAGTTATGTCTCGGACAGGGGGGAGTTAAAAATTGTAAAATTAGCGTGACATATTTATGGACGGCCCCAAAGGCAAGAAAAAATATTTTAATTTAATGTAATTCCTAAATCCTTATAACATAGTCCAGGGATTTGATGATAAGCCTTCGTAAATTGTGACTTTTAAAGGAAATTTTGTCTTTAAAAAAAGATGAAAGTATTTTTAGCGCATTTTCGAGAAGTCGAATGCGCTATTGCACCCGTTTTGTCCGTCCGTCTGTCATCACCTTTGATCACAGCATCCATAAGTCCTAGACCCATGATGTATATATGTTTTTTGTATGTCCTGACCTGCCATTTGTGCATCAACACTCAGTTACTCGATCCGTTAAAAAACCCCGTTAAAACTACCAAAAAACTTTGCGAATCGAGAGGTAACACTGGCGCAGGGAACGGCCGCCATTGCCGGAAGTCGAATACATCATTTATCAAGCATTCAAGAGTGGTGCGAAGGCGTGCAAAAGAATTAGTTTTTTTTTTTTTTTTTTTTTTGAAGTCATTAGAATATGTGTAAAAGTTTAGAGAGTTTTACGTCATCATTTGTGGTGACTTGTAGTTAGATTAAAGAGAAAATAAAAATTTTTAAAATGTAAAGAAATGACTTTTAAATTTAAAAAATGTCAGGTATATTCATTACACAAGAAAATTCATAAAAATATGTCTAAAATCTAAACACAATTACTGATAACTACATAATGCTGATATCTAACATAAGTACTGATACATAATACGAAAATGCGCTAACACGTCCTGAGTTCCAAAAGGGACCAGGCTTAACATGATTTTTTTATATACCAGAGTTAGTAGTTTAAAATTTCTGAATGAAAATGGTGACAAGTTAAAAAAAAAATATTTCACTATCCATAGACTTCTAAATTATGTTTCAGCTTTACCATCTAGATGTCCGGAAATAATATTCGATACTGACATAGACTACATGTATCTGGACTTATAAAGGGTCCCATATCTGAAATAGCTAAGGGCCCCATCAAGTCTAAATCCGGCCCTACACACACTGCAGAAGATATTAGATAATGCCCAAAGTATTTGCTTACACACACATTGTAAATAGTATCAGCTTGCAGTTGCGTAGCGAAGTGGGGGGCAGGGGGCAAATGCCCCGGGCGGCCTCTGGCCAGAGGCTGCAAATTCCTGATCGTTAATTAGTTTCTCAGAAAAAAAAAATATAAGAAAGTCAAGCTTTTTATTGAAATAAAAGTAAAACCAGATAAGATATTAATAACAGAAATAAATGAACTATCCTAAGGCATGTGAACTTTTCAAACGTCAAAACTTCAAACACCTTATTGGATATAAATTATTCTGATAATCATGCTACTGTACTGAAAAGTACTTAAGTAGTATGATAATGTAACACCAACGTAGTGGTAGCTTAAACGATTATAAAAACTTGACAGCTGCTCCTGTTGTAAAAGAAAAACTTAATGCACACGAAAAATGAGCCAAGCTCGGAGCTGCACATTGTGTTTAAAAGAGGGGGCGACTAATTCCTTGTTACTTAGCTTCAAAAATGAAAAGCGTTAAAATAATGATTATTAAAATGAAATAAAAGCAAATATAAAAAATTATAATAAAATAAAGGAACTATATTATATACGTCAACGTTTCAAATGTCAGAACTTCAACTCCCTTATGAATCCTAAGTTTCTGATACTAATGCGATTGAAGTTGAAAAAAAAGAGGTTGAATTAGTGTACGAATTAGTGGTATTTATAATTGATTCAAGTTTGATTTTCACTTAAATAAACTACTGGAAAAAATTGTAGGCTTACTATGTGGTTTATTCTACCAAAACAGTTTCATTTTTATTTTAATGTCTTTTTATTTGAAGCATCAACAAAAATAAAGAACAAAATTGCTTATTTAATTAAATTAAAACTTTGCACGCATATTTCTAAACTTATCCACCCAGGAACAAATGTTAAACATTTCCAAAGTTTTTTGAAACTGGAAAAGATCAAGAATCGGATAAAACGATTTGACAAAGAACAACAATAGGTTGTAAAAAGAAAGCAAAAACAAAGTGGCAGAACGTTTTTGTTAGAATTTTTGACATTATTAAATCCTGGCAATATTAAATGTGGGTTTTTTTCGGTAACAGATAGAACAATATTAATGCAAATAAAGGCAATATTCCTTAACCAATGCATTTGCTTGACAAGTACGATCGAGCACTCCCAGAACATTGAATGAAGAAAAAAAAAGGTTTTTAAAAAAAGTGTCATCTAAAATTCAAACTTGCTCATAGCAATTTTAAGAGATATAGATCGCGAAAAATCATCATTTTTCAGGAACAAAATACCCCTTATTGTTCTAATGTATTCGATAGCTATTCATATATTTCACATCACCAAACAAGTCCAGTTGTGGGATATGTAACGATTGAAAATAAAGAAGTAGACATTGTAGAATCCTTAAAATATTTCATTGAAGTAAAAGTGAGCCTTCTTACATTTCGATATTTAAGTAATGGGCTGCAGAGGATCATCAGGTGTTAATACTTTTTCTTCATGGCTGGAAAGTATACAGTCGTTAAAAAAAGACGCAGTAACATAAAATATCACTGTCAAATCTTGCACCAACAGTTCATTTAATTAAATCTGTTTACATTGTAATCCAACTGAAACGAATTATCTATTTTAGTACTCTAGAACGTTGTTACGCATTCTTATTCATGCCAATAACCATTTAGAATATCTACTTACTTTACAGGCAACGCTTCGGGATACGAAATAGTGAATATACGATAGAGCCATTTTGAGATTATTTGAAAGCTATAGAAAAACTGACAGAGGCAGAAATAAAAATCTCATGAGACCAACAGATGCAGGAACTTTGCTAGTCACAATAAAATCTTTTTATTTTCGAAGTTATGTCAAAGAAGCCCGAAATAATTTATAAATGTATAGAACTAGGAAAAAATGTTAACCAGGAGTTGCTCACAGAGAAATTAATAGAATACTTACATGCTGCTTTGACATTTCATAACATTTTAAGTGGAGACCTCATCATTTTAATTGAATCTTCAAGTTTAAATACCAGAGAGCAAATTTGGGGTAATCCAAAATATGTATCCATGTTATTTAGAAAAACAGTTGAGAAGAAAATTATATTATTCATAAGATGAGATAACTGTGGAAACTCATGTTAGATTTTGACAGGTATGTAGAATTTAGAAAACATATACCATATTCGTACACCATGCAATCTGCTGGACTTTGAAATGTTGCTTTTAAATTAGAGTATTCAAATGACATCGTCTGGCAAATACTATTTTGCCCCAAGGGTAAAAAATAAAAATATTAATTAAAGACTACTTGATTAATAAAAGTTTAGATATTAAGGCTCGAAGTTACCTTGCCTAAAATATAAATAATTTGAATATTGATTACAATAGTCTTAAGCAATGCAAGGTCATAAAATAGCTTCTCTAAAATTAAGTTAATGGACAGTCTTATCTTATCTTATATGTTACAGACGCTCCTTCTGTACAGAAGATTATTGCGTCCTACGTATTTCTATGGTTTGTGTTTAGTCCTGTAGTCAATAACGATTAGATCAAAATTTTCGAATCTATTGCTATTTCGATTTTGGCTAATGAGCATGGCAATGCTGAAAACATTGATACATGAAAGAGAAAAACAGAAAATTTTAATTTTATTAAAGAATTAAAGCTTTTCTTTTTATCTCTATTAGAATGTCATAATTGCTGTAATAAAAAAAACTATCTTTAATTTACAACGTAAACATATTTTCTTCGGGGCTGGGCGGCAAATTTTGGTTCTGCCCCGGGTGGCACATACCCACGCTACGCCGCTGTCAGCTCGTGCGCTAGACATTATTAGGTTGGGAGAAAATTATTTGACAAATGAATTATTTGACATTTTCTTACCATGAAAATCTGCACGCTATCCCAGTGAAGTATTATAAATACAATTAGCCTTAACTGACCGCCAATCAAACATTTCTATAGCTTGTCTTTGTTTTAACGAGCGGCCAATTTCTTCTAGTTTCTTGACCTCAGGGGGAATCTTAAGCGTGGGGTGGGGAGAGAAAGGGGAGAGAACCTCTTGGTGTTGATATAAAAATTGACATCGGTATCTATTGTCCCCCCTCTCACTTTCCGCTATTAAAATCAAACCGTGATTACTTCCTCCCGGGGTCGCAGAGGTGGGGTGAAAACATTTGGGGGGGGGAGCTTGCTAAGTGTTACACAGTGACTAACACATCGATGGGAGGATCTATTCATAACAATGATATAAACGATGTGGCCTGTGGGCTGTGTGTGGGGTGTGGGCAGTGTGTGGGTGTGGGAAGTGTGTGGGGTGTGGGCAGTGTGTGGAAGTGTGTGGAGTAAGGGCAGTGTGTGGGGTGTGGGAAGTGTGTGGGTGTGGGAAGTGTATGGGGTGTGGGCAGTGTGTGGAAGTGTGTGGAGTAAGGGCAGTGTGTGGGTGTGGGCAGTGTGGGGGTGTGGGCAGTGTGTGGGGTAAGGGCAGTGTGTGGGGTGTGGGAAGTGTGTGGGGTAAGGGCAGTGTGTGGGGTAAGGGCAGTGTGTGGGAAGAGTGTGGGGTAAGGGCAGTGTGTGGGGTGTGGGCAGTGTGTGGGGTAAGAGCAGTGTGTGGGGTGTTGATTATGTGTGGAGTGCTGGTTTGTTTGTGTGGTGAGATAGAGGGTGTATTTTTGGAACATATTCTCATATTTGTGTTTAGTTATCAAATATATAGTATGGACTATATGACTATGAGACTTTAAGACTATTAGACTATGTTTTAGGAGATCAGTGAAACCCGAAAAATAAAGAAAACATAAAAAATCTAAGTTAATTTTAAAAATGACATAGACTAGCGAACATTAAAAAAAATAACGCTAAAATTACTAAATTTACTTTTTTAAAAATTGGCATGAGTAAAGTACCACCAAGGTTAAAATTTTATAAGTTAAAAGGCTTTTTTAAGAAATGTATCTTTCTTTGTATGCAAATATTTATATATTTTCTTCAACAACGCAACAGAATGGTCTTAAATCTGGCCAATTCGATTAGAGAGAAAGAACTTAAGTGCGTACTCTGAAAATAATCAATATCCCAATATAAAAACATCGACCCATTCCCCCAATATTCTCCATCTTTCACATAAACAACAACCCATTCCGCCAAGCATTGTCTCCCATCTAACAGCAAGCCATGGTACACCCCGTATACATTGATTAAATTTAAATATCAGATACAGACGGAGGCGTTCATTTTTTGGCCTCATCAAATATTTAAAACTCGGCTCGAGGCGACATTACTCCCCATGACACGTAGCTTCAACGAATGAATGTTTGTGTTATAAGATTGTTATTTGCGGGGTTGAATGTTTTTACTGTGATCGTTATTTGCAGGGTTGAGTGTTTTATGGCACCCGGTGAAAGGAGGGAGAGATGCAAAAAATGTTGAGTTTTTTAAATTTTTTGGTACAACTTTATCATTAAATGTCATAGTGTGTGGTACAACATTTGATGACATAGTGTGTGGTACAACATAAAATTTCATAATGCGTGCAATAAACTACTATAAACTATATGTCAGAAATTGTGGTTTTCTCTAAGCAAATTATTCACGTTAAAGTTTTGAAACGCATGCCAGCGCCACAGATTTTTCCTTCGGTACATAGTATGTTAAAAAGTGCAATGTCCCGCCTTCATTAAGTCCAATTTCTCAACGATTCTCATCCATTTAAATTTAAAAAATAACGAAAGGAACATTTGTAATTCCCAACAGGAATTTTAGGCCCCAAATATCGAACATTAATGACCTAAACACCAAACATTAAAACTTTTTAAAAGTTACTAAAACGAATCCAAACATATTTATTTGCAAATGAACATTTTATTAAGTTTGAAGTATAAAAATTGGTTTGAATAAATTTTATTTTTGCTTACATCTTTTATTATTATTTAAAAATTAATAATAATGTACAATTTTAAACTTAATGAGACCGACTAAAAACCTTTTGTGTATTTATTCAAAAAAGAGTGCCAGCACTAAATCGTCATTAGTGGAAGTGCAATGGCTAATGTTAATGTATAAAATATAATCTTAATGGAAACATTCATTTCTAAAATATTAAATGACTTTTATAAAGAATTTCTATCAATAACTATAAATTATGCAGCCATTTTTTTAAAAAAAAAGCTTCTTTGAGGAAATGGGGAGAAAATGATAATACATTTTTTTTTCTAAAAGTAAACTATGTATCATAAGATGAAAGCAAACATTGTTTTAATTATATCTTCTACATTATTGAATCAGTTTTCCTGAATTTGAAACTTTTCTAATAACTGCAATAAACATATATTGTTATTAAGTCATCCATGCACATCCATTCATCATGGATAGTTTCATAAGTTTGTTGTAAACCTCTAAACTGGCGTTCCATAGCATCGAATAAAATCGACAGTCACTTCTGGGCAGCCGCCCTCCGACGGAAACTCTGCCGAATTAATGGCGTTCTTATCTATGCCCTTTCCGTACTTAAGGAATTCTTCGTGGATCGCCTTCCGACTATTGGGGCGGGTCGGCTTGCCCCCTTCCTCCTGCTTCTTCATCTTGTTAAAGAACTGGGCCTTGGCCGTGCGAATAGCCCGAGTGTCGCAGTCGTCCTCTATCTTCTGGAACATGTTGTTGGTCTTGATGAAATCCTTGAGGTTCACTTGACTCTTGGTGACGTTGGCCGCCGAGCCGTTGGTGGGGTTCTTGACGTCCACGGTGCTCTGTGTGGTCAGCACAGGGTCGACGCAGGAGCCGTGCTTGATGTCGTAGGCCTGCGAGATGATGAGCTGGGAGAACGGGTTCATGGAGCTGTCCGAGCCCTCCTGCGAGTTGTTGAGTAAGCCGACGCCCCTGGGTAACGCATCAACGCGATCGTCCCCACGAGCTGAAACAACGGTGTTCATGGTTGAATGAACAGAAAACAGTTATCAAGAGCTGCGCCACAGGAAACGGTGGATTAGCGACAGGATTCAAGATTGCTATCAAGTGGACCTCAACAGGACACGGTAGACTGGAGGCGAGTGTCGTGGGCTGATGACAAGAGATAGCAAACTTTGCGGTGTCCAACGCTGTGAGACGCACTCAATTTCACATCAGCCGAGCGGGGCAGCTTAGCAATTATCGATGACTTCACATACAAGGCAGACAACTTCCGTTTAGGAGGATCTTTTAAGAGCGCAACATTTTGGTGCGTAAAATATAAAGTGCGCTCTTGGCTTTCTTGACATTTACATTTGTTATAATCGATGTCATTGTCGTCATTTAAACATTACCAACGTGAGAGCGTGGTTAATAAGTTAAGTTGCTATGTCAAGTGGGCGTGGTTATTAAAATGTTCTATACCACGGAGGCGTAGTCAAAAGTAATAATAATCAAGGGGGCGCGGTCAAAAAGTGATGTTGCTATGGCACGGGGCGTGGTCTATAAGTTACATTATGGCAAAGGGCGTGGCCAAAAGTTATGTTGCTATTGCATGGGGGCGTGGTCAATAAGTTATGTTGCTGTGGCATGGGGGCGTGGTCAATAAGTGTTGCTATAGCATGGGGGCGTGGTAAAAAAAATTACGCTCCTATATTAAAGAGTCAACTCCGAGATAGAAATGTTGGTTATTACTTGTCTGGTTATATAATTTTTAAAACTTAATTTCTTTGACCCAAAATTCGTGTGTAACTTATTGTGATATCATTATCAAATGTTGGTTGGCCTGCTAGTTTAAACCTCTTCACTATTCAACATATTAGATGGCTTGAGTTGATCAACTGAATCAAAATGAAATATTGCTAGAACAAACAATAATAATAGGAAACAATACTAGAAAAGAAAAGAAACACGAGATATAATTGAATAGGTGCACTTTTAATGTTGGTACACATTTCAACCAATATGTTAAGGTTCATACACCTGCAAGCATTTCACGAACACAAGCAACAAGTACATCTAATATCGTAATTAGAGATGGTTCCACAAGCAGTCTAGTAAATGTGGAGTCTTGAATGGAGGCTACAAACTCATGCAGCGTCAAAGGAATTATAGAGTTTAGAATGAAGGAAAGTGTAGTTATAAGTAGGAAAATTTGTCTTGAAAGTATGCTCCAAATGTGTGCAGTGCAAACATAATGGTTGAGCTTAGAATGAAGTACAGTGAGAAAATGTGTTTCAAAAATTTTAAGTCCAATCATTCATTCACAACAGCTAAACTCAACGATACATAAAGGTACAACATATTACGGTACAAAATAATAATTTTAAAAAAAAATAGTTCAAATCTATTGTCCACATTGCCTATTATGTCCCATGCGGTTTCCACTATTGTTCTTGATTTGATGCCTTGGTTTTCAAAGTTCTTAGCTTTGTCTGGGGTCAAGACTGGATGAAATTATTTATTCTAACATTTGGAGCACAAAGTGTTAACAGGAAAAATTCAGAAAATTTATGTAATCTAACACAGGCTGAAGATCGAATGAACAAAATTAACAAAGAACTCAATAAAGAAACAGAAATATTTGAAGGGATGGACAATTTAAAGATGTATACATTGTAATAGTTTTTAATTTTAAGAGCCTCGTTGAAAAGTCTGTTTGACTGTGCAGGCAAGGTAGCTGATTCAAACAGTAATTTACAATCATTTGGTCTCTATATGTGCAAGATTGGGGGAGGGGGAGTCCCTCTATGCAAGGTGATGGTGGGGTAAGTGATCTGTTTGATAGCATTCAAACACAATCCTATGTGCAAGATGTTGAGTGTAGAGCCTTCTAGATGTAATCTCCTACCATCATTGATTGGGACAAAGGGCACTATCAGAAATAATGCATGTACAATCTAAACGTTAAATATAGGGATGGTGCATGGGAGATGGTGTTACATGCGATAGTAATTTGTGGGGGTGGTGTTTAACAATGGGATTTGGTTGGAGAAGGTGTTTGCTTGCTGTTATCTAAGTACTAGAATGTGAAACATCTTGTCAGCAGAATAGTTTCACAGGAAACAGTAAAGAATCTTACAACCAAATGAGATCCTCACCACAAGGGACTCATCTTTGAATTACTTCCCTTTCCCTGTACCCTGCTGCATCCACTAACAGCATAACTTCCTTTCACCTCATTGGAATGCCTCCCATCAGCCACTCCCCCCACCCCCAACCCCCAATCACTGTTGAAATAAGTTCAATGTCAATCTTTTTAAATGCAGTAAAAAAAAAAAATTAAATTAAAAAAGCTTTCATATCCATTTCTGTACCATATAAAAGAGAAACGATTGACACAAGTATAAAAATGGACTACACATAGCTAATATCATCAATGAATTTAATCCACACATTTTCAAGAAACCGATCATAAGCCCTGAACAAGCACAGAGCAATGATAATGTACATAATGACTCAAGTGAACATGTTGATTGTTGCCCAAACCCATGAAAACATATTATGTCATTATATACATCTTGATACACATGACTCTTGGGAAAGGGAGGAAACCACAATTGTTTCAGTAATACAATGGTTATCTAATTTTGGCTAGAGATTAATAAGTCTTGGAAGAGAGCCAGGGAAAAAACTAAAATGAAGATAATTTTGTTTAGTGATTGTATAACATCCTGTTAAATTATTCAAAGATTTTAGCATGTTTTAATTATTTTTTTTAATGATGATATAACTAATGACATTTGAACATAACTGTGTAATTAAATGAAATGATCACCAATATCATAACAAGAACTCTATTGCAAAGTTAAGTACTGAAATATCTATAAAAAAACCGATTGCATATGTAGCCCTTGTTTTTGGTGCTCAGCAACATAGACATGATAGCAAAAATCACAAACATTCAAAACTATGTTTTACAACAGGGGTCTCCAAACTATGGCCCACAAAGCCCTCCCGGTTGGCCCCTGGAGACCTTTTCATCTCAAAATAGGAGATACTATTTTTACCTGTAGTTTACCACAAAACTTAGTAGTCGCAGGTTAGTAGTCAGCCCCCAAACTGCTGTCAGACAGTTAATGCGGACCTACAGCAGTAAAGTTTGGAGACCCCTGTGTTACAGCAATAAGCCAGTGACAAGTTGAACTAATATTCATTTGTTCTTGTTTTTTTAATGTACAGTCTGGTAGGCACTGAAAACATAAGAAGCACCAGAAGCAAAACTAGTAGCTCTTAGATAAAATATATATATATATATATATACTATGTGATGTCTTGTCAGGCCTATACATACCCTGTTTTAATAACATATAATTTTATTTTTTTTATCTAAAACTAAAAGCCTGATTGCAGTCTCCCTCATACTTTGTAGAGTGCTTAGATTAATTCCTTCATTGAGGAATCCTCAAACTCATTCTACACAGGACACAATTCCTTGGGTCCATAATGTGAACCATCTGAAGTAATGCCTGTCTTTAAACTGATCTGAGTATCAGCTCAGAGCCAAAGTATGCTTACAAGACCTATACAATATACAGACCAAAAATCTTGGAAGTAGTACAGGGCTGATAAGACTTGGTTGTTAAGACATACTCTCAAACCAGACAACTTGAAAGTTATTGCACTAAACACATTCAGTACACACAAAACACATTCAGTACACATAAAACACATTCAGTACACACAAAACACATTCAGTACACACAAAACACATTCAGTACATATAAAACACATTTAGTACACACAAAACACATTCAGTACACACAAAACACATCCAGTACACACAAAACATATTCAGTACACACAAAACACACCCAGTACACACAAAACACATCCAGTACACACAAAACACATCCAGTACACACAAAACACAATAAACCCAAGTGTTTGAAGCAGGGGGAAATATCCACTATTCCAGGATCTGATCCATTTTAAAATCAGTCACTGTCTGCTAACATCTAATGTTACATTCTCAGATTAACTGATGCTAATTTATTAGATCACCAGATGCAATAAATGTCAGCAGTGGTTGTCAGGACTTGAAATAAACAAATTGAAATAAGAGCTTCATCATTCCCAGAATGCAGGTGTGTCAACTGCTGGATTTATGGCAGAAGTAAACAATCAATAGTGACAAGGGGGGTAATGGGGTCATTTGTTAGCTGGTAGAGACAAGGGTGGTAGTGATGAGATTTCTTGTGTACATTCTCCTTCATGGTAGAGTATCACTTAGCAGATAAGCAGGGGTTAATGTTTAGATTTTTTATAAGAATTATTGTGTTAAAAAATATTCCTGTTGTTATAGAAACGCAAATTTTATAGACACAAATTAATAATAATAAGGACAATTTTAAAAAAACATAAAATAAATCTTAAGGAGACTTTGTGTAAAACTATTTGATCCATCAAATTTATTGAGTTCAATGTATTGCCTGGGAATGGATTAGTTCAGCAAACTTCCGTATTGATTCACTTTCAAGATAAATGTACCTCTTAACAACGGTACTGTCAATACTCTCAGGTTGAGATAGAGCCATCTAGGATACCTGATCCCCAGATCAGATGTGGTGAAAAGGGGGGGGGGGGGGGGGGCTGGTCACATATTTTACATGTTCATATCAGTAGCTGATTTATAAGCAAAGATAATAAAAAAACCAATAGGAAATGCTTTAGCTGTTTGCCATTTTCTTGATTTTTTCAAGCCTTGCCTTCAAACTGGTCACATCCACCGACTGCTTGCGTTCCTCCTCGGGTGCCGGGTTACTTGGCCACTGAATCTCCTGAGAAAAAGATAATCTCATTAGATATGTAAAGATAACCTACCCTACACCAATCAATAACTTAAAGATAGCCTCCCCTACAGACTTAATTACTTAAAGATAATCTCATTAGGTATGTATAGATTACCTCCCATACAAAGACAATTACTTAAAGATAATCTCATTAGATAGCCTTTCCTATGAACTCAATTCAATTTTGGGTAACTATTTGTTTTAAAAATAAGGTAGTCTATTAAAATATAACATTTAATTTTCCAGACACTGATAATTTTTAAATCCTTTATAATAACTCGTGGCGTCTTGTTGATTGTTTGCCGCAAAAACTTTGGATCAATTTTTAACCCACTTTCCCGTATGTCAGCAAGCTGAAATTTTGCAGGAAGACGCATGCAGGCGATAAAATGATCCATCAAAATTTCAGAACAATCGAATGTACATTAATTAAATTAATGAATTTTTAGACTATCTATGTATCTCTATGTAGCATATAAATTTTTGTGCTAGAGTGTCTCGGTGCATATTTATATTGAGCAATCTTTTTAATATTTTCCTGTCACACTGCAGTGCGTATTATATAAATTGACTATACATTTTTAAAATATATTTCCGATCTGTAAATGTTTATGCTAGTCTGTCTTCTGGTGCGCATTATATTAAACATGTTTTTATAACCCCTTTCCCATGATCTAATGGAGCTGAAATGTAGCAGGCAGACTGTAGTATTTTTTTTTTACTTTAAATCCTTTATATATTTGAGACATAACTAAAATATTTTATTTTGGGATTGTTGCGTGATGTGTATTATAATGAGCATTCTTCTGAGTTATGTCTCGTATACAAAGAATTTATAGTAAAAAAACTGGATTTTTTAGGGCTGCGGAAATTAACTATTAATTTCTCGATTAATCGCTAATTTTTTTAACGATCAAAACTGTTATGACGATGAATCGACCCACCTCTTATAAATGTACTGGAAGTCCAAAAGTAAAATATTTCGTGTGATAAATATAAACTAATTTCTGGACAATTAAAAAAAAAATTTTTTTTTAACTATTGACTAACTTAATGTTCAAAATGTTAATAAAGGTTATTGTGTCAATTGAGAGAAATTGTTTGCCTACCATGCAATGTTCTCTCTAAGTCTACGCTTTGTGGGTGTGTATGCATAATTTAAAAAAAAAAAAACTCTTGTGCAAATTTTTACGTCCATTTTTTGTTCAATATTTTGCAAAATTTGCTGCGCTGTGATTCTAAACTCCTGCGTGCTGTCTGTCAAATATCTGCGCAGCCGTGATACTTAAAGGGAACATTGCTACCATGGTACTAACATGTCACTTACATATCACCTGCAAACCAAACATCCACTACAGTATCATAAACTTCAGCTGAGACAATTTAAAGCTATGTAAATGATTGTTGAGCTTGGCTGGTTATATTGTCAATAAGACCCACTCATCACTAGACCAAATAATGACAACACACTTGTCTGTTTGCGTTGTTGGTTAAAAGATGTCATAAAAAGAAGACATTCCAGTGTTAGTTCGATTTTCGACAATTAGGTTTAATAAATATTACTTATGACAGCCTAAATTTCAATCCTTGACTTTAATTCCTAAGATTAATTTATCGTTAATTTTTCAAAAGTTAACGATTGAATTAAAATAAATCGTTAACAGCCTTAGTTTTTTAAAAGGTTTTTGTTAAATATTTTTTTTTAAAGTTTTTTTTTTAGACAGAGGCAAATGTTGGTTAATGGAGCTATAAATTTACATGTCTCACATGTTTATATTTGGGGGGTGCCCAAATTAAGTACCACAAAGACACTGTCTACATTACACTGTTGTCTTACTTAGGCCAATATGGTCTTGTTCTAAGAAGCTGCATTTATATCAAAGGATGGTGTCTATTGTTGTCAATTCCGCTTATATTTTTTATTTTTATGTTATTTTAAAGCTAACTGATGTGTGGCTCAGTGCTGGGTTGTCGTTCCTCCCCCCACCCCCACATACCGGTTCAGCCTGGTCAGGTTCATCCACTGAGTTAGCAGAGGTAACCCCTTTGTTGCCGGCTGTTTTGTTGCTGTCAATCTGAGGGGAGAGGAGTTTATAGAAGAGATGTCAACAAGTTTTCATTGTGGTATTTTACAGTAAGAGATGTCAACAAGTTTTCATTGTGGTAGTTTACAGTAAGAGATGTCAACAAGTTTTCATTGTGGTAGTTTACAGTAAGAGATGTCAACAAGTTTTCATTGTGAGAGTTTTAATTCTTAACAAGTTTTGATTAATATTTGTTTAGTTAAAGTAACAATAACAAAAATAGACGCTGCATCATGTTGCAACAGATGAATGACCAAAGTGATGAGGACAAATTGATGCCCAAATGATTAGCACAGATGGATGCCCAAATGATTAGGACAGATGGATGCCCAAATGATTAGGACAGATGGATGCCCAAATGATTGGGACGGATGGATGCCCAAATGATTAGGACAGGTGGGTGCCCAATTATTAGAAACCTGAGACTTTCATCGACTCTTTGGATTTCACCGCAATTAAGTTGTTATTTTTTATTTTTGTTTTATTTGTGTATTGTTTGTTCGTTGAGGAAGGCTCTTTGCCGAAACGTTGGCTGTTTTGTTACGTCCTGTTAGGCTAACCCTTAGCCTGTTTACGTCTTTTCCATTTACTTAATTATAAGCCTGATTGCAGTCTCACCCCCAATTTGAAATTTAATAAAACTTGAATATCTCAAAACTACATAAATGTGACATAGCCGTTTCTTCCCTTGTACACCTCACATTTAAGAGAGTAATGTCTTGTAAATTGAAAAATTTAATGTATTCAATTAGCTATTTTAAAAAAAAAATATAGAGCTTTCTATTGGTGGTCACTCATGTGTGCAGGACAAGCTCAACAAAAGCCGATCTATACTCACCTCAGAGTTGTTAACGTCCAAGCCAATTTTGGCCCTCAGACCTCGCAGCTTCTCCCAGTAGAAGTCAACATTTAAGTCCTGGTCAGACGAACAGGTCACATTGGCCATGTCCTCATTCATGTTTTGCTGGTACCCTCCTATACTGGAGTTGTCTCCTGGTCAAGTTGGAACACACAACAAATTAACGGTTTAGACTTAATGGCTTCTATTTTCATGATGCTTTTGGTACTGGTTGTTATAGTACATCAGAGTATTATTAAGCCTTTTTGTTACTAGTAATGGTCAGAGACAAGGATGTTATAGTACATCAGAGTATTGTTAAGCCTTTTTGTTACTAGTAATGGTCAGAGACAAGGATGTTATAGTACATCAAAGTATTGCTAAGCCTTTTTGTTACTAGTAATGGTCAGAGATTGTCACAGGCTAGAGCGACGGGGAATTTTAAGTACATCAGAGTATTGTTAAGGCTTGAATGGTCAGAGACAGATATTGTTTTTTTTTAAAACAAGTTGGTATGAGTTTGAGTGTTAGTATATTTTTAACTAAAAAATTTTCTCATCTGTTGCTTCTCCAGCACTAATATGAACTAGGGAGTTAATCTCCCCTCTACTAAGATGTTGAAACACAGATAAAACTGCCACCTCCCTTTTCTCACGTCTTTTAAATGACATGCTATGATAGGGACTGGCAGGATGAGTTTATTTACTTCTTTGGTAACTGAATTAAAATATTCCCTGAAGGTGATTAGTCCAATTATTAATTTAAAGTATGAAACTAGCTCAAAGTGTTCTATATATCATTGTCACATGCAACCCAAGCCCTCTCTTCTCTGAACAAAAGTTCTCTCCCTTCTGAACAAAAGTTCTCTCCCTTCTGAATGAAACTTCTCTCCCTTCTGAACGAAACTACTCTCCCTTCTGAATAAAAGTTCTCTCGCTAACCTCCTGATTTCTTTCCTCTCCTCTCCTCTTCTATCTCACACAACATGTTGCTGATGTATTTCTGGAAGTGGGCAGAGGTTTTCTTCAAGAAGGGCTCCACGTCAGCCTCAGGATACTTCTTCTTGAAGTCAAACAAATCGTTGAGTCCCTGTATTTCATTCAACTTTAAAACATCAGTCAAGTTTATATCATGGGAAGTAATTATATTAATTACTGTATATTCCGGTGTATAAGACAACTTTTTAACCCCTAATAATCTTCACGAAAATTCGCGGTCGTCTTGTACGCCTGGTATTGTCTTATGCACTGTTCTATCTTATGAATGTTCGTTCCATACACCCAGTTGCCTTATATGCTGGAATATAAGGTAGCAAGTAGCACAAATCTGCCATTTTTAAGTGATGTAACAAAAACTTGACCACCTCTCTCTCCATACTACTGTCAAAGATATGGATTAATGATGTGACATGAAACTTAACTTTTAAAGTCGCATACGGTTTTCAATAAACTTCCGCTCCAATTACCTTAAGGATTTCCCATATTACGATTAACTGGTTATGAAATTTAAAAAATTGCGTAAAAACCATTTATAATATCATTGTCATACTAACTTCATTTCTTAGGCTAAGAATGGTTATTTTACGCATCCAAAAACACTGTTTTTGCGTTAAATACTATATTTACCTGTAGTTAAGTGCTATAATTTTTATAATAAAGTATAGGAAAATTGCTTCTTCAAAAAACAAAAACCTAAAAACTACCAAAAAACATCACGGATCGGGCAATAACACTAGCATGGGCAACGACCGCCATTGCTGGAAGTCGAATGCATCATTTTTCAAGCATTGAAGAGTTTTTACTTTCGAGATCTCATTTCTAACGAGAGTGGTATCTATGGACGCATTAAGGATAGCGGGCGGAGACGCATTACAACGCTTTGCGACTTTAAGAGTTAACTTAGAATTTTTTTTACAACTAACATGTATAACACAAATAGACTAACATATTTATATATTAGGCTTTCTATGTTTACCTCACGGGTGTTTTCCTTGGTGCCAATTTTCTTGAAGATCTCTGTAAGTAATTCATGTGTCTTGGAAACTTTCTTGCTCTTGGAAGCACTCTTAAAAATTGAAAGGTTAAAAAATCAGGCATCATTTTAAGAGTTCTTGTCTTAAGTTGCAATATTGTTAAATGACATACAATGAAATGAAGTTTTAATAACTATAATAACTTTACTCAAAACTGAATCTGAATTTAGTGACGCACACAATTTTTATTTTAAAATTACATCAAAATCTCAATTTACTCAAGATTTCCGGCAATGGTTAGATTAAAATATTAAAAAAAGAAATAGTTTCACTTTGTCTTTTTGTCTTTTTTAGTGCTCATCTGTACATAAAATATGATCACAAGAGGTGCCAAAAATAGCTTTAATGTTCTTTATCAGTAATTTTTAAATTGAATGTGTATTATTAATGAATGAAATTCATTCTTGATCGTTTCTCATTCATTAGTATGAAACAGTAATCAATGGTTTTAAGAAAAGAAAAAAATTTAACAAATAGAATCAAGGAGAACTTTACAAACCTTGACCCTTTCCCCACTAGCATCCTCCTGTTTACCACCACTCTTTGACAGCACTGTGTGCAGATACGCCTCAACCTCAGAGTTTTCTGATGCACCAATCAGGCCTGTGTGACTGAGTATCTGGAAACATTGTTTGAAATAAGTTCCATTAAGAAGACTTTCATTTTAATGGAAGGCTCTACCTCTACTTATAACAGAATGATAACACTCTCAAGATGTTATTACATTATTGTTGCTAGAAATATGTTAAAACCTTTTGTAGCAATAGCCGTCAACCATTTTAAATAAAAAACTGGCAAAATTACAATATCAAATTTCTACCAAAAAATCAGGGACAACCAAATGGAGTTTAGAGCTAACTATGTTATATTCACCCCCTTCACTGTCCAAATTCTAAGAAGATATTGTTTATGGATAATCAACTTACCTTGTGCCCTTTGAGTTTGGTCAAGTTATGAAGTAATGTTTTAATGGTCCTAATGGGCATGTCTAAATTTGGTCTGCTCTTCCAACTAGATGTTGGGAACTGCTGAAAGAATAGGTGAGCCTCGTACAGAACACTGTCACAGTTCAGCTCATTGATCTTGTCTGGCACCAAGTTCAAGATCTTCCACAGGCACTAGAAATATACAAAAAAATAGCTGTAGAACAAAAGTATGGCTGCACATTATTTTTAATAAAAATCGTAATGGGGAATTTTATTTTTAACATTTGAATTGCAGCTTACTCTCAATTTTGTGAAACTTGTGACATAAAGATTTGAGTTTGTTGTTTGATACAGAGTTCTTTACTTACCTTTATAACCAAGTCCAAAAATTTGGAGGAACATGTCTCACTCTGTAGGCACTCTCTCATCAAGGAAATAATGGCACTGGAGAAATGAAAACATTCATTAACAAGGCATCTCACAAAGTCATTCATGCATGAATCACCAGATAATTATATAACAAAGACTTACATGCAAGAATCACCACATAATAAAATAAAGCCTTTCATGCAATAATCATCAGGAAATATAATCATAGATGAATAATTACAGAATATAACGAAGTCATTCATGGATAATAAAACAAAGTCTCCAGTTGGTGGAGTCCCATGGTAATCTTATTAAGTCACTATGAGTGTATGGATCACTCACCAGGTAATGTGTGTAGGATCTGATTTGTTGATAATCTTGACCACAGTGACATTGACAGTTTTGATGATCTGCGGCCCCTCCTCCAGCTGTTCAATCTGAGTGTCCAGCAGGACGGTGAGTAGACTGTGCATGAGGTCCTTGAGGATGTGAGTTGAAGCTTTCTTGCCCATTGTAGTTTTGTCAAAAATCTGAGGCACAGAAAAAATATCAGATGGAAGAAAGGAGCCAGATACCATTGGCATTTAAGCAAGTTAGAAACCCATTGTTCAGGCTATTAGAACAGTGAATCACTGATCTCTTGTATTTTTAAAAGTGTGTTCCAAAAGTCTTGGGCACATTTAAATTACCTATATCTCAATTACTATGGATGGTAGTAAGAAAAAAGTTGTGCCATTTTAAAGCTAATTACATTAAGTTTCTTGTAAGGCTGTTGATTTTTTTTTCGTATTTCCAAGTGACGTGGATGAACTGAAGGAACGACTAACAGAAGCTGTTGCAGCCATTGACAAAGTAATGATGGGTTGAGTTTGGCAAGAATTTGACTATCGGCTTGATGTGTGTTGTGTGACCAATGGTGCTCACACTGAACATCTTTGAACATTCCATGTATAAATTGAGATTACAAGCTTTCTGAATTTACCAGATGCGTTTTTTTATATCCGAAATATTCAAAATGTGCCCAAGACTTTTGGAACACCCTGTGTTGGTTTTACAATAAAATATAATTGATCACTGAACGTAATGGAAACAACAGACTAAATTTCCAAAATTGTTTACGTTCAACACATAAGACCAGATCTAATTCAACCCTTGACCCCTCACAATTTTCTACTTAAAATATTGGCCACTCATTTAGCCAGATTTAATTCAACCATTGGCCACTGATAAGACCATACCTAACTCAACCATTTGCCACTGATAAGACTAAGGTTGTTAAGACCGCTCGTTTTTGAGGACCGACTAACCGTTCAAAAAAAGACCGGTTAACCGCTCGTCCTTATATCCCTAATGTTTTGAGACCCATTTGAGAACTGACAAGAGAATGTTGTCGCCTGGCGTCGTCTGATTGTTGAACCCCTATAGCCGTGGCCTGTGACCGCTGCATCACTTGCCAACAGATCATCTCTCATGGTCTGTGGACGCAATTATCTTCTGCATAGAAGGAGCGTCTGTATATCTAAGATAAGATAAGATAATGCATCAAAGCCCGCTTGCTTCCCCCGCTTGCGTTCAGCTCTTTCCGCATTGCCCTCAATTCAAGGCATTTTTTTTTAAAATTCCAAAGAATTAATTAAACAGTGATGGTTAATAGTCTTTTCTATATTTTATTTTGAGGACTCTTGTTCACTGTTCTAATTAAGAGGACCGGTTCAATCGTTCGTTAAAGTTAGCGAGGTATTTTTCATTAGTTTAAAAAAACCAACACCTCGCCCGTCCGCTGTGACGTCATGTTTACCTCTCTTGTGTGTGATACCGATCAACTCGCGTATTAAAATTAATAATATAATAAAATTATAAAGCTACGGAGTAAAAGATGTTAAAATGGAATTTTTGCGACCGCACGTTCCCCCTCCCCGTTTTTTTTTCCTGTTCAAATAGGGTTTGAGCTACACTCGGCGTACTATTAATGTGGTAATCAAATGCCTTTGACTAGCAGGAAAACTGTCACTAAAAGACCGAACTCGAATTTGTGGGCCGATTAATCGCCCGGTATCTTTGCTACGTCTTTCAAATACCTCTCGAAATATAGGTACATGTACTTCACTAAGCGGCGTGCGCCGATAAGTTTTTGAATGCCTGAAACAGACTATAAACCGGTGATCAGAAAATGCAGATAGATCACGGGGTCATATGCTTTTATAGCTTTCTTTGTCTTTATAAGAAACAGACTATAATTAATATAAATAGAAACAGCCTCGGCCTTGACCGTTGTTGACATCAAACGCACACTGTGTTAGCTAGCGTTTATAGAGGAGGCGGGTTTCGGGAAATCGCACGCGCGAGTCGACCCGCGTGAATTAGCGTGAGGAATGTTTCTATTTTTGCTTTGCAGGTGTTCATAGAGGACGCGGGTGTCTCGCGGCGACAAATTTGCCGACCGGCGCGGGTAATTACCAGAACTAGTTGCTAGTTCTTGTTCCGCATTGGCGCGCTGGACTGTAAGTTATCAAGACATGAAAATTAAATATAATTATAAGTCTTAAGTTTGAGAACCCACAAGAGAACATACGAAATTGTTACCCTGCGTCGTTTGGTGTTGACATCAAAGCGTTTGTGATGTCACCGCAATTTCGCTTGGTTCACTCGCGGCAAGAGTCTGCGAACTTTTTTTTTTGTCGGTTATCACGCTGATTGTTCTCCTTCTTTCAATGTCGGGTAACAGAAACTTTGTTAAACTGCTGTCTAACAATAAAAAGTCATCAATAACAGATGCAATTTTTTTCTGTTTGCTATTGCAAGGAGAGACTGGATTGCGTGTGAATTGTTTGTTGTCTCACCTGGCTTTTTCCCGCTTTTACTATAAACACCAACCGCGCGAGGGATTAGGCGCGGTTTTCTAGCGCGAGTAACCAGCTCGCGGTAACCTGCCTAACTGCCGCCTCTATAAACGTAGCCTTAGCTCTCGTACGGTCAGAGTGCCTCGACAAATAACCAGCTGGATCTTGGTATCGCTTTTACTCACCGTGACAAAGCGAGAGGGAGAGGCGCGAGGCGCGTTACGGCTTGTGTTGTTTTTTTTTCACTATCACTACGTTATCGCTAGTTTTGTTGTTGTTTTTTTCTTTTCGATTACACGGTCCTACGGTCCTGAATAAAGATGACCGGTCCTGGTCTAGGACCGGTTAACCGTTAACAAGCTTAGATAAGACCAAACCTAACTCAACCATTGGCCACTGATAAGACCAGACCTAACTCAACTATTGGCCACTTTTAAGACCAAACCTAACTCAACCATTGGCCACTGATAAGACCAGACCTAACTCAACTATTGGCCACTCACACTAAGCAAGGTACTAAGTAGACATCTGTACAGTCTGATGACTTCTCGGTTGTCCACTTGTGTGTCCAAAAGATGCTTGCTCAGCCCCATCTTACACTGCATTGTGATCACCACCAAGAGGTTGTCGATGTGGTTGGCCATAACAGCAGCTTTCCTCTCATCTTTTAATACCACATCAATCTGAAACATAACAATTGACATGAAGTGGACAAATAACTGACAGATAACTAACTGTGTAGAGGTTATCTATTTGAAAAATTCAATGAGTTTTTTTTTAAAGTTAAAATATAAAAAAGAAACACTTAAGTCATGGAGATGAAATGTTTTGTAAACACATTAATTAAGTTTTAAAAAATAATTTTTAAAGGAAATATTTTCAAGGGAGAAAAATGACCTTTGAAAGGAGATAAGATTTTATGGACATTTTTTAAACTATGAATTAAAAGAAAATGTTAAATAATTTATTATAATTTGTTGATAATTACATTTAATAAATTTTAAACTTGATTAACCGGTCTTCAGAACAGGACCAGTCCCGTTTAATCAGGATCAGTTAACCGCAAATTCAATAAGCCCGTATAAGCTAATTACCCGGACTTCCTTTTTTGTTGTGTTATGGTTCAGATGCAGGGCAGCATATGAGAAAAATAACACGAGCAACTGCGATTTCAAATGGCTTTCTCCATATTTCGGTAAATAAATAATATACATGTCATCACTATTTATTTACTTCGCCTACGACTAAAAGAATGATGTTTTTAAATTTTAATTTGCTAAGTTAGCTAGGCACTGTATGAGAGCTAGCACTTAGTGCGCATTTTATGTGAACAACAGCAAAGATCGCCGACTTTGACTATTTATATTAAGTGACAATCAGTTAAATGAAAAGGAAAAAAAAAAAGTAATTTGATAAAACTTATTTTAATTAAAAGAAAATTATTATAAACAAAGAATTTCCACTACAAACACTAAATACCATACGTTTTAAAAAATTCAAGATCACAATGAATGGGCATGATAGCAGTCCATGGGCTCACAACGTAATTATAGTCTGTTTCTTATAAAGAAAAAGAAAGCTATAAAAGCATATGAACCCGTGACCTATCAGCATTCTCTGGTCATAGGTTTATAGTCTGTTGTTTCCCCAGCATCCAAAAAATTGATCGGCGCTCGCCGCTTAGTGAAGTGCTTATGTTACGAGAGTCATTTGGTAGACACAAATATACCGGGCAATTAATCGATCCTCAAATTCGAGAACGGTCTTTTGCTGACAGTTTTCAAAGGCATTTGACTTAAAATTTCCACATTGATATAAAATTTTATGTTTTCTAAAAATGTATTTCGTGTGCGTTGGAAAAGGAGCATAGCGCATCAGAGCTGAACACAAGTGGGCGGTGACATCACATGTTCTTTGAAGTCACCATCAGACGGCGCGTTGATTCTCAAAAAATGAAGGAAAATACAGACCGGACAGTGAAACTGTCTTTTTTTAAAGGGTTAAGCAGTCCTCACAAATGAACTGACTTGACAACATATGATAACATGTCGTTTTAATACTTTTAATACATAAAATTAAATATTATTCATTACAGTTTACTTCTTTGTTGAAACTATTTTTTTTTTTTAAATTAATTTTTTTTTAAATTCGTTGTTTTGGCGGTAGCGCAACAGAGGTGAACACTACCGTTGGTACATAATTGGCACTTTCATGTTAAGTCAGACAACGCGGGGCGATGCTTTCTGCTGTTGGTACACAAAACGTAGTAAAACTTTGGACCAGCGGGTAACCGGTCTTTTTTTTACCAGTTAATCGGTCCTCAAAAACGAGCTGTCTTAACCACCTTATAAATAAATATAGTTATATCAGGGTTATACAGTTGGGATTACTCACCATATACAAATTGTTTACAAAAAGGAGGTGGGGCCATACCTGAGCCAATGCTTTAATACTGGTTCCTATATCAACGTCAGAGATGAGAGTGACGACGCTGCCGATGCTGGCAGACACATCTGCTGATCCTATAAGTTTGGAAGACACGCTCGGAGAAGCAGGTCTTTCCCTAGAGAAAAGAAAACACATTTAAATGGGGAGTGGGGAGGTAGCCGCACCTCAGTGTGCAGAGAACAGCACAATTGTTAGTTTTGACAGTCAAATTGTTTATCAATTTGTTGAGAATTTTGCTGTGTATTAAACAGTATTGAGATCTCTTAGCCAATCCTGCTATCGACCTCTGACCTACTTACATGAACTTAGGTTTTGTCACAGGTGCCATGACAGCCTCCAGGTCCATCTCTATAAGGGTCGGCACGACAGGCTCCCAGTTGTCCTCTGGCTCAATGTCCAGCTGGTACGTCCTCTTGATGGGCTCCAGCTTGTTGATGTTGGGCCTGGAAACCAGTGTTTACATTATTGAGCGTATTATTTAGTTGAACAACTTCTTCAAAGGGGATCACAAGGAATGCAATAACTATTGTGCTAGGCTGGACAAGGAGTTGTGTAATATCAGCTACCCCACAGCAATCAGTCTGTTGGGATATTACTACACATTTCCCTGTTAAAAATGCAACAAAGTTACATGTATGAAACAGTTAAACTTTATTTTTATTTCTCTACAGTCAACTAGTCCTATGTAAATGTATACTTTTAGATAAGAGATGGTAACATGATAATGTGACAATGTTCATGCACTGTCAATTTTCTTCACTCACTCGTCATCATCAACAGCCAATCTCTAGATGTGGACGACATTTTGTTGATAACACTTACTGAGATGCTGCTTTGGCTAAGTTTCCTGGTGGCGCTGTCTTTGGTCGTTGTAGCTGTTGTGGCTGCTGTTGCGGTTGAAGTGGTTCCTTAACAGGTTTGGTATCTTTGTTCTTCATGGCTCTCTTTATCCTTTCATCTAAAAGACTTTGTTCTTTGTCATTGAGCTGAACAAGATGGGGAGGAAATAGAAATTATTTAAAGAAAATATTTAAAAAGCTAGAAAATCTGGGTTAGATTATCATATAGTACTAGCTATAGGCCTACATATGACTTCAAGTAGATATTTCTTACATCATGTAGTACTAGCTTTGGGCCTATATGACTTCAAAAACTGTATATACTCGTTCTATAACCAACTTTTTGGGGGGCAAAATCTAGGGGAAAATTTTGAGGGGTCAGCTTACAAGCGGGTCGTAGGTGATTTCTGCATGTACAGTGAATATTGGTGTTGTCGTTGTAGATCATCAAGATTTTTGTCTACATTCCTCAAGAATCAACTGCTCTACCAGAAGCTATCAAATATTATTAAACCTCTGCACTTACCTTATTTTGTGAATGATTTGATAAGTTATTTTACAAATTTTGTTTTCAACAATGAATTTTACGCATGCTTGCCACTGTTTACAAAGGAACAAAAGAATACTTGTAACTCTTGGGGTCGGCTTTCGAGCCGGCTACACACTTTCTATACTATTCTCTTCCAAAAAGAAGGGGGTTAGCTTATGAACGTACAGGCTATAACACGAGTATATAAGGTAGATATGTCTTACATCATGTAGTACTGCCTATGGGCGGCTTATATATGACTTCAAGAAGATATTAATTACAAGTTGAGCCCCTTTCAAGCTGTAGACTAAGAGATTTGAATGGACCTTGAACCAATACTGAAATATGGCTATCTTCTTCTCTGTACCTCACATTTTTAATAAGCAAGAACTTCCAATCATTAATGGATTATCGTCAGTTTGACTTCTTTTTATATTTGTATGAGGAAATGCTTTTTTATAATTAGTAGAGGACATTTCATATCTGCTATAAATTACCTAAGGGCCAGTATTAGCTACAAATTTTATAGTGGGTTGCAAATGAGAAGTTTAAAAAAAAAAAAAACTAAGTCAGGAAAACAATATTAGGGAACCCCTGGTTTTATACAGTTTTTTAACTACAAAAGGACAGGTGCAACTGGTAACCCATCAAAACGACCCCGGACAAAAGGGCCCTGATCAAAATGGCCCCAAAAAATTACTTCTTTTTTTTTTTGCATTTTAAGCTTTTGTCAACTTTTTTCACACCTTAAATTAAGTGGTAAAATTGTACAATTATTTCTGGATATATTATATTATTTTTTGTCAAAAACAACCATGACTTGGTAGCATATAGAGTAAAGGCTATTTAATTCATTCTAGTGACGTCGTTATTATTGTTACTTGTGAGCTAAACCTGACACTATTACTCCATCTATTGGTCCAGGGCCGTTTTATCTGGGCCGTTAGGTCGGAGAAATGTCAGATACAATCTCCAGTTATCCAAGTTAGAGAAAATTGGAAGTGAATCTTATAAAAATTAGAATTTGTTTTATCACTTACATTGATAACTGTCTTAGTATGGTATGGTACATTAATAACAACTTTGACCTTGACGATCTATTGGGGATTGTTAGCTATCACCCACCCCTCCCCCGTTTGCTAAGAATCCATGCAGAGGCTGCCCGCAAGTCCAAGTGATTTATCACGGTGCCCCACCCATCCCTATTCACTTCACAGTCTGTCTCCGTGGGTCAGGTTACACCTCCGACACTGTTTTTTTTTTAGTGACATACTTGTATTTTTTAGAAAGTTCTGAATCCTATTAGTAACAAAAAAGGTGGTTGTTCTCATTAAAGTTAAAACCAGAACTTTCCAAAAGATTCAGTATATAAGGAGGGAAGGGACCAAATAGTTTGAATTACAGAGCAATGGCCCTCATCGCTGGAGAAGAGTACCAAGCTAGCAGACCACTATTGTTATTGTTAGCTGCTATTGTAAACGGGAACGTTAATGTTTTTATGAGTTTTTATCTCTTTTAATTACTAACTTAGGTTAATATTAGATATTGTTATATTACGTTAAGAGTTAGTCTATAAATTAAGAGTTGTAAAGTCAGTTACTGTGTTTAATCTTTCTTTTTGTTTTATGTGCCGTGTTAACAAGCCGTTTAATCATATACTCTAAACTTTATAGTAAGTTAGAGGGTCAATATCCCTTGTGGACGTAACAGGGATGTATTTGATTGGAGGCCAGGACTTACATTCCCTATGTATTTGTAAACACTCTCCCCAAGGATAGTGTAGGCGATGACGATGGTGTTCAAGGCTGCGTTCCTGACAGCGTTGTCCCTGTCCCCGATCTGGCCAGCGATGATCTTGAGGGCATGAGCTGGAGACGGCTGGCAGACATTGATGCCGTAGTTCTCTATTAGGCAACCCAGCTCCTCCAGCAGTTCTGAAATCAATATTCACATGATCAACAGCCTCATAAAGTCAGGGACAACAGTGTAGACTATTAGAATCAGGGACAATAGTACAGTTATATAATGTTATTGTTAATGTTGGTTTAAAACTGTAACATCTTATTTTCATAATATGTGACATTCTTTAATATCTAATAACTTGTTGTCAGACGAAAGGTATTTAGATTAAAAGGTAACTAAAAACTTCAACCACCAGGTGGTATGAATGATTAAGACCCTGTGTTGTTAAGGGTAACTTGACAAAGTCAGGGTTAAGGGGGTCAAGCCTAATAAAATAATTATCTGGAGTTGTGCTTATTGGTGTTATGACAAAAATGAAGAAAATACGTACAAATCTTAACATGCTTTCAGTAATAAAAAAAATATGTATCGCCCAAGCCACTATTTGGGATAACTGAATGATTTCTGCTGGTAACAATACAAGACGTTACATTTTCTAAAGTATAAACAAATAGCATTCAAGTTGAACAAACCAGCACTGTCAATGTTTCCACCAGCCCTGTCAATATTCCCACCAGCCCTGTCAATGATTCCACCAGTCCTGTCAATGTTTCTAACAGCCCAATCGGTGTTTCCACAAGCCCAATCAATGTTTTCACCAGCCCTATCGATGTTTAACTAGCTGTACCTGTTCTCTGTTTAGCCACCTTGCACTTGAGGCCTTCAATGATAAAACTGAACATTTTGACAGATGGGTAAATCCTGCACATCTGTTTTAAGATATTCCGCACATCTCGCCTAACATTGTCCTTAGGGTCACCGCTCTAAGGTAAGAAACAAAAAAATTGGCTTTATCTGGCAATGTTTTATGTCTCAAAACAAGCAGACGACGTGCAGATTTTACTCTATTTTTTTTATAAGCCCACTTATAAATTTCTCATTAATTGAACAGACACTTGCAACTGTGATGATTATATTCAATGCTTTCAAATTCTTACAATTCAAGTAAATAAATTTCTTCAGTGATTGCTGCAAAATATTCTTCTTCTTCTTCTTCGTTCTCAATATTGAATATTGAGTTTTGCGTGCCACGAGTTTTGCGCCAATTGGCCCGTGGTCTCCGACTTCAGCCTGCTGTATTTTCTGGATTTGCTTCCATAGCCTTTGGTCAGCCAAGACCATCTGCAAGGCAGCAGTTGTTTTTGGCAAGTGATGCAGCGTTCACATGCCACGGCTAAGGGTTCCACGCATTACCCCGCCGCTTTTGCCCATTTGGAGCTGGGTGGAGCTCGGGGACGCCCTAGGCCCCGGGAGCGAGTCCTTGGCTTCCCATGGATTCGAACTCGTGACCATCGGAACGCTAGTCGAGTGCGCTTGCCACTCGACCACCGCGGCCCCCTATTATTATTAAATTTAGAACAGTTTTAATGAAAGAAATCTAAAAAAACTCTCTAGGATAAAATTTCAACATTGATTATGACTTAATAATTTAGAGCCTATACCTTAAGTTAGGGATGTGCCGGAATCCGGTCCGGAATCCGATTCTGCCGGATTTTGCATTATCCGGTGAAATCCGGTTCCGGCGGATTTTCATGTATCCGGAACAACCGGAATATACCGGATATTGGTTGTGACTCACTGGATCATAATCTGAAATAAAAGTAATTCTCTTTCCCGAATTCCACACGATCACGATACATTAATCGATTGTTTCGACCGTTGAGCTTGTTTAATGTTTAATATTCCGAACATACCAGAGGCTAGAGTCAGCACCGCTAATAGTGGCCAATCGGCCCAATCCCATACATGATAGTGCGGGGATGAGTAATTATTATTCGTGATGTCATCTTAACCGCAATCACCAATGACGTAACAGAAATAATAAGCAACTATACTGCCCAAGCGCCTGGCCGCCACCTTACGGCAGATGACCATCAAATTGCGTCAAGCCAGCAGCCTGTGCTGACCTAGCCTATCTATGACTACTTTTAGGGACATTGCGCTATCTCTGATTGGCTGGTTGGTTACCACTTGGTTACCTAACGCTCTTTGGTTTAAACGACGGTATGACGTAGCCGCAGCCCACGGCGCTCAGCTGTTATAAAATATTTCGCCACATTCAATGCTTCACCGGTCTAAATATGAGGACCGGTTCAATCGCTCGTTAAAGTTAGCGAGGCATTTTTCATTAGTTTAAAAAACCAACGCCTCGCCCTGTCCGTTATGACGTCATGTTTACCTCTCTTGTGTGTGATGCCGGTCAGCTCAGTCAAATCGCGCTTTAAAATTAATAATAAAATTATAAAGCTACGGAGTAAATAATGATGATAAAATGGAATTTATTTTTTAAAAACATTATTTTTCTATCGCCAACTCGCCAGAATAATTGAATTTTGCGGCGCACACGTTTCCCCTCCCTGTTTTTTCTGTTCAAATAGGATTTGAGCCACACTCGTCGTACTATTAATGTGATAATCAAATGCCTTTGAATAGCAGGAAAACTTTCACTAAAAGACCGAACTCAAATTTGTGGGCCGATTAATCGCCCGGTATCTTTGCTACGTCTTTCAAATACCTATCGTAATATAGGTACATGCACTTCACTAAGCGGCATGCGCCGATAAGTTTTTTGAATGCCTGAAACAGACTATAAACCGGTAATCAGAAAATGCCGATAGGTCACGGGGTCATATGCTTTTATAGCTTTCTTTGTCTTTATGAGACACAGACTATAATTAATATAAATAGAATCAGCCAAAAACCGGAATAATCTGGAATCCGGAATAATATGGAATCCGGAATAATATGGAATCCGGATCCGGCGGATATCGCATAAGAAAATCCGGAACCGGATCCGGCTGGAAAAAAACGGATCCGGCACACCCCTACCTTAAGTATGAGGTAGGGTATGAATGATATGGCTTTAGTCCATACCTTAAGTATGAGGTAGGGTATGAATGATATGGTTTTAGTCCAAACCTTAAGTATGAGATAGGGTATGAATGATATGGCTTTAGTCCAAACCTTAAGTATGAGGTAGGGTATGAATGATCCAGCCTCCAAATCACTGAGATGATAATCCTGAGACGCCAACATGGCAAACAACTGCTGTATATAATCCAAGGCTTTGTTCAGCATACTGGGATTGGTGTCAAAGAAACGGATGGTCAGCCATTTCAGCAAAAGGTCAAGGTTGTTGAGAGTTTCCCTCTCCTGTGTCTCAATGCACTGATAAAAGTCAATGGAAATTTATTTGTGTTTAATGAAGACACTAACAGAAAATAATAGGGCTGTTATCGATTAATTTTAATTTAATCGTTAACTTTTGAAAAATTACCGAATAATTAATCGATAATTTTGATTGAAGCTAAAAATAAGATGTATGACGTCATTAAACTGAAAATTTCAAGGGAAGTAACAAAAAGAGGCAACTAACATGTTTTGATTTAAATATAAGAAGTCCAATATAATGTCACTGAATTAAATTTTGCTATTGTTAATAGAGTAAAAACGAAGTTTAATTTTTTATATCACTTTCCTCATAAAATAGCTTATTTTAAAGTATACACTTTAAAAATCTGTTTTTAAATGGAGAAGTGTGTACGTAAAATAGCAAAATATTTTTAATTATTTATTAATAAATTGGTAGAGGTATACAAAGCCTGTACCATAACTTTAATCGTTATTTTATCGATTAAAATAATTTTAATCGATAAAAATTTTTTACCGATTAATCGAGAAATTAATCGATAATTTCCGCAGCCCTAGAAAATAATAATTTCAATTAATATGTTTGAACATATTTAAATACAATTCAAGGATTATGGAAGCATATTTTTAATAAACTGTCAACAGACAACACAATCAAACTTCACAATTTTAAATACAATTCAAGGATTGTGGAAGCATATTTTGTATAAACTGTCAACAAACAACACAATCAAAATCTACAATTTACAATGATTCCAAGAATAATAATTGTGTCCTAAATAAGATTTTAGAAATACTACCAGTTACAATAATAAATCTACCAACTCTTCAGTCCAAACAAAAAAACAGCCATTGTGGGTTTAAATTCTTTTATCCTATTTGAAGACTGTGACAACAACAAAATTATTTGTAAAATTAAATGTTACTTTAAAAATTAACTTAACATTAACTCTTAAAGTCGCAAAGCGTCGTAATGCGTCTCTTCCCGCTATCCGTAAAGCGTCGTTATGCGTCCCTAGATACCACTCTCATTAGAAATGAGATCTCGGAAAGTAAAAACTCTTCAATGCTTGAAAAATGATGTATTCGACTTCTGGCAATGGCGGCCATTGCCCGCACTAGTGTTATCGTTCGATTCGCTATGTTTTTTGGTAGTTTTAACGGGTTTTTTTTTTAAAGATACGTTTTCGCTATACTTCATTACTAAAATAATAGTACTAAACTACAGGTAAATATTGTTTTAAACTCAAAACGGTCTTTTGGATGCGTAAAATAACCATTCTGAGCCTAAAAAATGAAGTCAGTATGACAATAATATTATAAATAGATTTTACGCAAATTTTTAAATTTCATAACCGGTTGATCGTAATACGGGAAATCCTTACGGGACTGAGGCGAAAGTTTATTGCAAACCCTTCTGCGACTTTAAGAGTTAAAAGACAGAGGAATATCTAGACCTCTTATATTTAAGAATAAACAAATGGGCATAGATCATCAATGTCAAGGACATGAACGTGTGAAGATATATGTTAAAGACATGGCGGTAAAATCAGAGTTGACGTTCCCACGTTACATGGCCGCCATCTTTGTTGCTATGCCGCGTACCAAAGAAGTTGGATAATCCAACTATTAAAATTCTAAAACTAAACCTAACCCTAAATTCACAATTATACCTAAACCTAACCCCCAAAACTAAATTAACAAATAAAAATTCTAAAACTAAACCTAAACAACAAAGGAAGAGAACACAGAATTAATTGCTATACAACCCATTTAAGAACCTATAATCGGATATAGCCGGCATGGCTGATCAGCTCTACAAACCTTGATCAGCTGTTCAATAGCCTTGATGTGGTTCTTGAAATCTGCATGGAACAAGTCCACCATGATGGCCCGGTTAAAGTTCTTCTCCATTTGACCTCTGAGCTGTTCAACAAACTCTGCACGTAACTCAATGAAATTCCACTTTAGAACCTGAAATGACAAGTTGTCAAATTCATCCATCTCCACCTTTAAGGGTAGAAAAATCTAGAATGACAAAACTTCAACATGTGTACCATCACTGTTTTCCCAGCTGTTGACCCAAATACCTTCATGGCCTTTTCCTCCTTGACTCTTTGATCTTTAGAAACTGTCATGTTCATCAGAGGTCCGCAGTCTTCCTCTTCCTTTTTCTTACTGCTGGCAGCTGGCGTAGGCTGAACGGAGTAGAGAAAATCATTGTGAAATGTGGGTGACAGATAAGAGAATGTTGGAAAACCTTTAAAGTAAACATTTGTGATCATAGTGTGAATACTGTTGTTAATGTAAATATTGTGATCACTTTTAATGTAGTGTAGAGCCATTTGTCTACATCTGATAAGAGGGATCTACCCACCTACAGTCAAGGCAAATTCTCACCTTCCCCTTTCCTTTGACGACTTTGGCTTTGCTATCTACTTTGACAGGCCTGTCTGCAGGCTCATCATCCATATCCCCATCATCGGATTTGGCTGATATGCTGGAAGTGGATGGGGCCAGCTTGATGGTAGCCTTCTGAGGCACAGCTGCTGGGGCCGCCTTCTTGGGAGCCGTCTTGGCAGGTTTAGCTGGGATCTCTAGCTTGGCTTTCTCTATTAGAGGCTGAATCTGATCTTTGGTGGCAGGCTGAGGGAAGGAAATCAAAGTCACAGCAGTCATACGCATGTTTTTGTTTTAAAAAGATATTAAATTACATAATGTTTCCATGTTATTTTAGAAATTACATCCAATGATACATCCTCCTCTTTTTTCCGATTTATGTCTTGTCCTTACTTAGCATGATTGCAACAAATTAATTATCAATACAGGAGGAATGAGTATCCCCACTTTGCTCAATTCATGTTGAGGAGTTATGTGTTTTGTATCAAGTGAACTTTCATACAACATCACAAGCTAACCTTGCACTTTCCCAAAGCTTTTAAGAAGGGATCATATCCTGTATGGATCATCATTGGCACTAGCACATCTCCGGCACGTTTGCGAACATCAGCATTCCTGTCCTCCAGACATGTCAGTATATTAGGGATTATTGCCCTTATCTCTACAGGCAGCTGTTTGTGAGTCGGCAGTCTTTCTGCCAACCATCCAAGGAGCTGGAAGAAATATTTGATTTTACCCAAATTAAAGAGTAAAATTTGTGCTGTTTAAACTTTGTATTTTACATTTCAATAAAGTACAGACAATGGAACTTATTTAAAAATTTTTAAAATCCATTTAAAGAGAATTCAGGGCTGCATCAGTTAGAGTTTAGTACATGTGAGATGACTGGCCATTGAGCTGGCATGGACACAAGCGCAACACAAGAAATCATCACCTTGAGGCTACCATCCCCTTCCAGAAATATATGTCACTGGGATGAAGAGTTTGACTTGACATCTCAGCCTTACAGGGACCCTCCACCCCCTCCCAGAAATATATGACAGTGAGATAAAGAGTTTGACATGACATCTCAGCCTCACAGGGACCCTCCCTCACCTCCCAGAAATATATGACACTGGGATGAAGAATTTGACTTGACATCTCAGCCTCACAGGGAGCTTCCTTAAAGTTTTCAATACGTTAAAATTCCACTAGAAAAAAAAAACAAGGCTCAAAATCCACCCTGACGGTGGCCAAGTTGGCTAACATTCTCCACATAAAAGTACAAGTGAGATATCATTATATATTATTTAGTACAAAATGTGCAGAAAGATTAAAGTAATGCAGTGCCAAAAAAAAAAAAGAAAAAGAAGTCAGTTAAACAAAATGTGTGTAAGAATCCCAAGCAACTCTACAAGAACAAGTCTGGAAAAGGGGAACAGGTGATAAATTATTGTAAATAGGGACAGGACTGAACTTACTTCTGCTCTGAGGAAAGGATTCTCTGTCTTGAGGGCATCTAAGAAGGCTTCACTCTCTACCAAAGGCAGCATAGTGGCATGTTCCACCCAAACATTCAAACACGCTATAACCTTCTCTCTTAAGGCTGGCTGTCAGGTCAAATGTGGACACAGAAAATTAAAATAGTTGGCCTCATTACATGAGTTTAATAAAAATATTTCCTAACATATGATACCTGAATTTAGCAAATTATTTATTTTAAGGTCCTGTGTGTTTTAAAGTTACTAAATAAAATATAAGCTCTTATTAAAAACATTCAACATACAAAAATATAATAAATTTTACTTTCCAACAAGGATACCTAGAAGCAAATTACAAAGTTTAATCATTATAAATTGATCTATTTCATCACTGTCCCTATTTTCAGATCCAGCATTTTTTTATTTTTTCCAGTTTATGAATGCACCTTGTTAAAAGATAGCTTACCTTGGAATCAGCCAAGCACATCAGAAGGCCAGGGCCAATGACTTTAAAAGGTCCTTTACAATGTGATCCTAAGGATGTGGCCAGGGTTGAACAAATCCCTATGGTGGTCATTTGCTGTGGAACCATCAGAACATTTTTTAATGCAAATACAGATTATTTTAAAATAGAGTTGAACTAATTTATTATATCTATAAGATAAAGAAGAGTAAAATCTATAACATAAACAGTGTAAGATCTACTACATAAACAGAGTTAGTCACATAGCAGAATTAGATTTACAACATAAACAGAGTTAGATATATAACTAAAACAGAGTGAGATCTATAATATAAACAGTGTTACATACCAATGTTAAGTCCTCAAGAGAGAGCAGGTAATTGGTAATATTACTCACCAGATTTTTATTAGATTCTCCAAGACGAGCCTTCAGGGCCTCAGGAAGAGATCCCAGATTTGGCGTGACAAACTTTGCTTCTTGCAAAATATTGATCACTTTTTGCAAACCCTCTCCTCGTACTTTCCAGTTTTTGTCTGTCAACTCCGTCAAAAGCTCTTCAGTTATTTTTTCACTGTTAAATAATAGAGTATATTAAACAAGGTGGAAAAAACAAGCTGGAGCATTTATAACTAGAGGTCTACCAATTATCACTTTTGCCCTTATTTGCCAATACCGATATTTCTTTTGCCGATGAGTATTTATTAGAACAAAAACCAGTGGTCATATTTGATGAAGTCATTCGTAATTTCATGACTCCTAATTATTTATATTTTATATGTAAGGCTACAGGTTTAATTAAGACTATCTTAAATTTAAGAAACAAAGTGTACAACTTCATTTGAGTTATAAGTCTTCCTGTGTTATTAGGGTCTTCCATATTTCGTTTTCATTCCTTAACACTACTTTCACTCCTGTTTCTTTCTTTTCCTAGTTAGAAATGCAGTAATAAGGTTCAGAGATTTTATTATAGATAAGTTAATACCCGTAATAATTGGGATAAAATAAGACACCAAAATATTTTTTTTAATAATAATAATAACAAAAACAATCTTAAATATAGATTTAGATTAATTTATTATTTTTACGAACTATTTATAGCACATGGCACGCTGTATCATGGCTGTACACATTAATACTAGGACTCTTTTGGTTCTTTCAATACCAGTATTGTGTATCATTATATTTATTTGTGGAGATTTATATTAAGGTTTTTACTGCTTGTTTTTGAGGACCGGTTAACCGTTCAAAAAAAGACCGGTTAACCCTCGATCTATATTTTTACTATGTTTTGTGAACCAACAAGAGGTTGGATCAAATTTTCGCCTCGCGTCATCTGATTTGACATCATAGCGCCTGTGACGTACAGATTCTAGTATTCAGCTCTCTGCTGCAATGCTGTCAAATCAGCAATTTAAAAAATATATTTGTCCCAACAGAGAAGGAAATTGTAATGAATAATGTTCAATTTTTAATTTCTATGTATTAAAAGTATTAAAATGCCATATTATCAATCATCGTCAAGTAAGTTTGTTTTTGTGGACCGGTTAACCATCAACAGAAAGACAGTTTTACTGAGCGATCCTTTTGCCTTAATTTTTTGAGAACCAACAAGAGAATGTATCAAATTTTCGCTAAGCGATATCTGACGGTGACATCGAAGCATGTGTGATGACACTGCCCGCTGGTGTTCACCTCCTTTTCCAACGCACACTTAATAAATTTTTAGAAAACATCTAATTATATATCAATGTAATAATTTTAAGTCAAATGCCTTTGATTTGCACGCACTTGGCAAGAAAACTGCCGATATCAGACCGGGATCAAATGTGAGGACTGATAAACCGTCTGGTAGGGGTAGGCCTATCTTTCATCTTGTAATATAAATAGTAACACTTGCGGCCTTGCCTGTTATTCACAATTTGACATACCACCGTGCTGTGAGTATTCTTGTACTATGCTTCAGCAACTAAGCGAATTTTTTTTTTTAATATTAAAAATCGTTCACTTGCCTGGCTCCACTAACAGTGATGATGTGTGTACGTATATTATTTATAAACCGGAATCTTAAGAAAACGCTTTAATGTCACAGTCCTTGCGTACTGGTTCTAGTATTCTATCACAACACAACAAAAAATTAACTCTGGGTAATAAGCTAAAACTGACTGCTGTTAAACCCGTCCAGGTTCAATGGGATCGGTTCTAATCTGAGCACCGGTTAACCGTTAACAACCTTAACTCTTAATGTGCCATGAGGTTTTCAGAAAACTCCGCCTCAGTGCCGTAAGAATTTCCCAAATTGCGATCAACCAGTTATGAAATTTTAAAAATTGCGTAAAATCCATTTATATTATTATTGTCATACTGATGTCATCTTTTAGGATATGAATGGTTATTTTATGTATCCGAAAGACCGTTTTGAGTTTAAAACTATCTTTACATGTAGTTTAGTACTATTACTTTAGTAATTAAGTATAGCAAAATCGCATCTTCAAAAAAAACGTAAAAATTTCACGAATCAAGCGATAACAGTAGCGAGGGAAACAGCCGCCATAGCCGGCAGTCGAAAACATCTTTTTTCACGCACTGAAGAGTTTTTATTTTCTATAATTTCATTTCTTAAGAGAGTTCTATCGAGTCACGCATTATCGCGCTTTGGTAAAAACGTAAAACGCGGATTATCTCGCTTTGGCACATAACAGAGTTAATATAAATCTAAATATAAATGATACATTTTATTTTCTGAATGTTTATTGGTCAAAATGTTACTTGTCATGAAATATCATAGACTTCAATATTGGATCTATACATACTACCGATATCCTAATATTGGGGTCGATCTATCTGTAGACTCCTATTTAAAAACTCTATAAGAGCTTGCCCAATTTTTTATTACTAATAATCCCAACAACATAAATATGTACCTATTAATGTTTTTTGGTAAAAAAATATACAATATACCTTTAATTTTCAACAAGTCTAGTTACACAAATCCATGTTTTTGAATTCTGTTGGGCCCAATTTAAAAGACTAGAAATGAAGTAGGTTGTTTTAGTTACCTTATGTCAGTCCTGGGTAATAAGTCCTGTACAACAGCATCTCCGCTACCATCTTCCTCATCCTCCCCTCCATCAGCCTGGTCCTCATCTTCATTGTCGTTACCATCACCCATGATTTTTCTTGTTGGTGCTGGTGGCTTCACATCTTTCATCTGTTGGCCACATAGAATAGATGAGTACAAAAACAGGTTATTAGACTGGTGGGCACATATAATGGATGAGTACAAAAACATATTATACTGGTGGGCACATATAATGGATGAGTACAAAAACATGTTATTAAACCTGACTCAACACTGAGTGTACAGTGCCTCCTAAAAGCTGATATATAGTTTATAACCCTAATGTCTACCTTCTGGAACTCTGCATCAATCTGCTGTAGGAGGGCTGGCTTCTCATTCTCAAAGAACATCCTGAGTGGGTCTCCCATGTACGTGTACATGACACCAAGTAGGGAGATGCCTGCCAGCCTCACACCCTGTGGTACAAGATAACAATAGTTGAAGCATGTTGACAAGAGAGTAAACATATATGTTATTAAAACAGGGTATTATAGGCCTGACAAGATGTCACAGAACGGATGACATTTGATAGGTCAGTAATTAGAGTAACAAAAGTATCGCCAATTATCCACATACTGAGTTGGTTGCTGACATTTAATCATTCAGTAATTAGTATATGAAAATAACCATTTAGTATCCACTTACTGGGTTGGTTGCTGACATTTGATCTTTCAGTTAATAGTATTTCAAAATAACCAAATAGTATCCACTTACTGGGTTGGTTGCTGACATTTGATCATTCATTAATAAGTATATCAAAATAACCATAGAGTATCCACTTACTGGGTTGGTTGCCGCTAGAGCCTTGCTGATGGTTGTGATTAATGCTTTCACACTCACTCTGTGGTTGGAGTAAAAAGTGATATAATGTTGAGGTGGAACTAAACTAAGCTAGTCCTTAACAAACAAGAGCACATTCAATACTTGCATTGTCTAAACAGGCAAATGTGTATATAATGTCCCAGTGCTGAATATCAAGAGCATCTACTGTATTAGTCCAGGTCCTCCTAGTGCAGTGATGGTGAACCTACGCCCACATGCCACAGTCGGCACGCAGAGCTCCATCAGCCGGCAAGCGATAAAAATATTACTTCTGTAATCAAACAGGCTAAGCCTAACCTATTTTTAGGTTTCTTTGGAGGGTTGTCACTTTGCTGTGAATAAGTGGGTTTTGGTTGAACTTTGGGCACGCTGCCCAAAAAAGGTCTGCCACGACTGTCCTAGTGTATCTACGGTCTATGTATAATTTATCTACAATTCCAGTGCCCTTGTTTCAAGTTTATCTAAAGTAACAAGATGTCATACATACTTGAGGCCAAACTCTTGAATAGCTGTTGTAAGCCAAGTCAGTGTCTCCTGCTGATTCTTAGGATTCTTCTGTTCGAATGCACGACTCATCACCTGAAAGTTAAAATTGGTGAAAAAACTGTAAATTTTTTAAAAATTCATTTAAAACAGTTTCCCCAAATATCATTTTGAGGCAATCCAAGACTGGGCCATATAATAAAATTACTGCATTGCTAAGCGAAGAAAAAAAACTTTTAAAATATCAAGTTTAGATTATTATGACAAAAAAGAGCTAGGCCTATAATTATTTATTTTGCTCCAAAGCCAATGTTTCATGATATTTGAACCCTATTTAAAAGACAAGGGGCGCGGTGGTCTAAGTTGTAGCGAGCTGAACTACCGAACCGCTGCAAGAACCCGTGTCGCGAGTTCGAACCGCGGATCTGGCAAGGCCCCCGGGGCATTGTGCTAACCACAAAATCCCATGCTCGTTAGTGGTCAATGAAACTTGTGAACGCTACTTCACTTGCTCCCATGGACCTTCATGGTCTGTAAGGGATTTTATTTATTTAAAAGACAGTCCTCAACTGTAGCATTGGAGTAAAACCTGATCTCAGAATAAAGCTAGATCTCTTTCCCCAAAACCATAGTTTTAGTTGGCACAAAAGAGTATCATTCAACTACTACATTCTTTACATCATTATTAAATATGAAAATTCATATTTGTTTCATGTTACCTATAGGAAAGTCTAGGCTATAAACATGTATGTGAGCCACAAACGAAAACAAATATAGTAGGGCTCTTAATGATTAATTTAAATTTAATCCTTAACTTTTGACAAATTAAAAATTAATAGTTAATTTAGATTAAAGCCAAAATTAAAATGTATGATGTCATAAGTAACACTTATTAAACGCTCTTGTTGAAAATCTAAATTACACTGGAATGTCTCCTTTATGTCATCTTTTAACCAACTACACAAAAAGACAAGTGTGTTGACATTATTTGACTCAAGTGATGAGCGGGTCTAATTGACAATATAACCAGCCGAGCTGAACAACATTCACAAGGAACTGAGGTAACTATTATGCACAAAACGGTCTTGGCAAGGAATGACATTATCAGATATCGGTGTTCATTAAGTTTCCTAAATTGCAAAGAGTTAATGGATTCAGGAACTTTCATCTTCATTTTGTAACGCAGTAATTTATCGGAAGAGCTGTCGTCATTTTCTGTCTCTGAGTCAGACTCCATTACTGCCAATAGCTTAATACGCTTTTCATTTGGTTTGATAAGTAGGCGAAATGTTTGAATCATGGTTGGCAAACTATATGAATATTTTGAACATTCCCGTCAGTCAATAGTTTAAATCCAAAATGTTTGTGTAATCGTCAGGAAATTTGTTATTATTTATCGGTCACTACTTTTTTAAAAATTCCAACAATTTGTAATTGATGTGTAGATTAATCGTTAAAAAATAATTAAATAGTTTAAAAATTTTAATCATTAATCGAGAAATTCATTGTAAATTTTCGCAGACCTAAAAAATATGTGGCAGTGTATCCCACATCTTAGTATTTTTAGAACCATTGGTGTGAGTGGTCAGTAACATGCCTAATACAGGCGCCATGACCCCGATTCATACATAACTTGAAATGTGTTGTGAATAGAGGTCAAGGGCTGGTCAGTGGTACCACAAGGCCAATTAAACAATTGGGTCACCCACTGTACCTGTGCATGGCTCTATCATGCCAGCACGCAATAAGTCTTAAGGGTGTTAGGCTATGCTGACCAATCAGCGTAGAACGCGCGCGTGCTCCTTGACCATAGGGCAGCGTACAGCGAATGGGAAGTGACCCGTGACGGGGGAATGGGCCGTTAAGATTTTGGAACTTAAAGTTGCACGAGGGAGTGTGTGAGATGACGGCCTAAGTGTAGGTGTGCTAGAGCCAGTGTGTGTAGGGCATAGCAGTGAGTAGTTAGTAGAGTATTGAGAACTGTGCTTCATGTAGCCTTAGAAAGAAGTCAAATAAAACATTATCATTATATACAACTATAGTCTCGACTTATCTGCATTGTGTTATTTGTTGTATATTATGAAAATGTTTTATTTGACTTCTTTCTAATGTTATTTTTTAACTTGTAAAAGTAAAATATCACTAGAGAAATCATTCAAAAATCTTAAATTCTCTATGATTTGTAAAAAAGATTCGACAGACCTCTATGCTAACGTAATCCAGACCAATGGCTTCTGCAATGGCTGTCAGGCACTCCTTGGCCACGCCTCCATTTTTAGCATCACCCAGCTTGTCCACAATTTCTGTTAGAACAAACTCAGCACACCTCTTTGAAAATCTGGCATTGCGTGCCAAGTGGACAATCAGCTCCAACTTTAACTTGAGAACCTGGAGTAGACCCAAAAATGCTGCAATATGAAATCTTCTAACCAAGCTTCAATGGCTCAGCCTCAACCTAGCCCATTATGGTCAAAAAATTGAAATTAAACAAAAGAAAGATTTAATGAAATATGAGACTAAGAGACTCAACAAATGACATTATTTTTATGTGCTTCTTGTGTCACAAAATGTATACATCTTCATGTTACATCTTCACAAATTTAAGACAATCCTTTCCCCATGCATGAAGTCATTTATAGATTAGAGCTAAACAAAAGACATTCGTTGTTGAACATGTTTTTTTTAAAGCGCTGTGAGCCCAGCCGTAAGCTGGGGTTCTGCTCTATTTAAGTAAAAAAAAAACAAATTACACAGACTATTTGTGTAAGGAAACAATAAATTAAAGCTTTATTATCAACTAATACAAATAATGGTAGACGTTTCGGCTCATGCCTTCATCAGTACAAAAACAATTACATGTACTTACATATATATTAAAATTAA
>MUZC01000120.1:223201-288751 GCA_002072015.1 Radix auricularia
TTAATTTTAATATATATGTAAGTACATGTAATTGTTTTTGTACTGATGAAGGCATGAGCCGAAACGTCTACCATTATTTGTATTAGTTGATAATAAAGCTTTAATTTATTGTTTCCTTACACAAATAGTCTGTGTAATTTGTTGTTTTTTTTAATAAAAAAGCTTTATGCAGTCCTATTCTGTATGCTCTATTTAAGTGAACAAATTAAATATATAATTATGAAATTAACAGTTATCTAGATATTAATAATGAAAATAACTGTTATTTAAAGATTAACTATTTCATTAAAGCTTGTCTGGTCTGATAAATTGTCATAAATAAAAGCAGGAGGAAATACCTGAAAGTTGGTTTCCTTAAGACCAGGCTTGTTGTTGAGGACTCTGATGCACACCTGGCATGGAATATCATCTTTGCTGGTGCTGCTGACTACCTGCAAGGTTAATAGTTACAACTCAATTTTAATTTTAAGCACAACTTTTACCTGTACTTTCAATATCATTTGTCGATGCTTTTTTTTTTTACACTTATAAAAAGAATCTAACATAAAAAATTTGACAAGCAAATGCCCCATACAAAAAAATATAAATAAAACTTTTGACAAATAAATTTCATCAATTCCGATGGCTTTTTATTCATAGATGAAGAGTATCTTAACTCAGATAAAATAAAAAGTTTAACAAATAAAATGAAAAACTTCAAGAACCCTAACCCTGTAGCAAGAAAATTTAAATCATGAAAGAGTTATGTTAAAAACAAAGAATCTGCTCGCAAACCTTTACAAAATTCTCCATGGCAGCCAATCTTTCCTTCCAATTGGCACTGGCCAAATTTGTCAATGTGTCACCAGGGAGGTAAATCTGTGCCTTCTCCTCTACAGCTTCATCCTACGAGAAAAAAAAGAGATTTTAATATTGATGTTTTTCTTTTCATGTTTGTGTTCCTAATTCTGTTACTGGAAGATATTTTTTTAATTTTATTATTATATTTTTTTAAACCAAAGAAGCACACATAGAATTTAACAACATAACCTAAAAAATTCAAAATGTAACTCTAAAAAAAACCACAACAAAGCAAAATAAACAGTCCGGTTCAAACTCAAAATACAATCAATTATGTTTCAAACAAATTTTTTTTAAATCCATTATAGAAAATGAAACCAACAAACGCTATACTTGTACGCTAGAAAAGCGAGACAAGGGGCTCTCCCATGAGGACTGCCTGGAAAACTGACCACAAAATGTTCGCATTATTTCATTATCTAACATCATAGTTATTTATCTTAGGGGGGATCCAAGTATTCCATAAACACCGTGGAGGGTGGTAGTTAGATTTATTGTACGGGAAGGGTTATTAACTCAATTCGCAATAATTCATTGATTTGTTGCTAATGTCAATATATAAATTAAAAAAACACACAGACAAAAACTGGTTGAAATAAATTTTGAACACAAGTTACAGCAGTGAGCCAAGAGAAACACACATCTTATATATATTGCAGGGTCCCAATAATAATTTTTTTTAAATAATGAAAATTTAGACTTAAAATATTAAATAAACATTTTGGTGTCCAGATTAACAAGGCCTGTTTTCTTGCCATAAAATATTGTGAGTTATGTCATTGTTTTTTAACTTATATTAATTTATTTTTAAAAAACGAGTGTGGTTTATTTGAAGAGATTTGTTTAATGTTAATGCCCCGCATTGTGTTTATAAGTATGTGTACGCGTTTATGTGTATCAGTATGTGTGTTTTGTGTTTATTGTGAAATAAATATGATGAAACCAGCCATTTTTATGTCTGCTAATGTTGCTCCTCTGACAAGACTACAATTATCTTTTTAAAGGATTAATATTTGTTTGAAAATTACATCTTGACACTTTTCTTTATGTATTTTCTTTTTGAGATGTATTTTATCCAACTGTTTGAAAAATTTATTTGCTATGATTTTTTGTCCAGATGTCTACATTTATGTTGAATGTTAAACTACCCAAAATGAGGGGTAGGACTGCAATCAGGCTTATAAAAAATTTAATGGAAAAGACGTAAACAAGGTAAGGGTTAGCCTGACAGCACGTAACAAAACAGCGAACGTTTCGGCAAAGAGCCTTTTTCAACGGACATACAATACACAAATAAAACAAATATAAAAAAATAAAAAATAAAATTAAGAAACTTAGCTGCGGTGAAATCCAAAGAATCGAAGAAAGTGAAGCTGAGAGATGACACAGCGAATTTATATAGGAAAGCAGAGAGTGGGCGGGGCAAACGCCTAGGTGGTCAAAGCGAACACCACATTCATCTCATGTGGGGCGAGTGTACCGTGATTTTCTATTAATCTGTTTTCAAGCTTGACCCGCGTGGGTGTATTTGTGGACACGACAATGGCTGTGGCTGCCAGGTCCTTGACACCCATATGGTCGCGTCCATTGAAGTGTCGGGAGACGGGACACTGTTTGTCTTGTGTAATCGCCCTAATGTGTTCAGACATTCGGCACGACAAAGATCAACTTTTTTTAATGAAAATACCATTCTTATACTATTATTCATGTGAAAAGAAAATGAGCCCTTATGCTTAAGAGCTACAAAACTGTTATTCTGGTAGAGCAGTTACAGAAAAGAATGCGTTATTTAAGTAGAAACACAGATATTGAAAAGTATCCTTAAATTCATCATCCTTTTTATTTTTTCAACTACCCATAGCATTATTTATGAAGAAGAGGGTTGCAGTTTCCCTATTGGCTTTTGTCTGGTGCTATTACTCATCTCTAAATTTTAAAGGGGATTATGAGACCCAAAAACAAAATAATGTAATGGGTATTGCGCTCGTGAATATTTATTAGAATTAGTGACTGATGCAACAAGGAAAGGGGTTATGTATATGTGACTTTTTTTTTTAACCAAAAGTATTACAGGGCTGGCTCATATCAGTTGTTGGACTAGTGGTTGTATTTATGTGAGGGTGTGTGCTTGGGAGACTGACAACTTTTATTATTGTTCTGACTGCTTTGCAGTATTTAAGGCCATGACTGAACAAACACTTAAGCCGGTTAATGCTATTTTCTTGCCTTGGATTACAACTTGTAATCACAAGATACATGAACAGATGCCTTATACATAGCTTTGAAAATAGTTGACTTACACTTAAAGCCGCCTCGATTTTCTCTTCAACTTTTGCTCCTTTCTTTGGTGGGGCTTTGCCAGCCTGAAAGATTTCAATGCTTTTGTTACATATTTCATTGTTTTAAGCACATGAACAAAATATATCTATTATACATCTTAGCATACATACAGCATTATACATCAAAGATTGGTGGCTTGAAAGGACAGAGAGAGAACTACTTAACTTACCTTAGGTTTTCCTTTTGCCGCTGGAGCTCCTGCAGCCGGTTTAGGGGGTGGCTGAAGTGGGAATACAAAAACATATATAAATATTCTATCAATAAAACAAACAACAAAATACTCTCAAAATGTATTTATTTAACATAGAAATTGAACAGTACTGTTGACACAACTGATCTGGGATCAATTCAGCTTTTTAAGCAAATTGTACATGAACAAAATGCAGAAACCGCTTGTATTATTCTTATTTTTCTTTTTTTTACTTTGTTAAAATGGACTTGAAAATTTTACATGAATACATTTTATTTGGTAGCCATCAGTATTGAATGTGTTTTATGCGAACACTGCAAATGGTAGCCAAGTTTTTTCAACAGCCATTTTATTTGTTAGTGACAAACATCCTTGACATGTTCTGCCCTATTTACTTGATAGCTTTAGACACAAGGCTTACCCTCTGGATTAATGCGATAAAAAGGATTCCCATCTAGTATATTTTACTTATAACTTTGATCAGTTCTCACCCAGTGAATTTAAATACTGAAGACTGCTTTAAACCCTTCACAACAGCACCAAAGTTGTTTCATTAATAAAAAAAAATCTAAATGAGCATATCACTTAAAATATTTTATATTTATGCACATACCTTGCCAGGCTTGGCTGATGCACTTGTTGGACGCTTGACCGCCTTGGGTTCCTCACTACCCGCCTTGGGTGGTGGTGCAGCATTAGCAGGTTTCTTTGCAGCATCAGCCTTCCCATCCCCACGTGGCTCACCTTTAGCATTGAGCAGGACAGCCTTCTGAGACCACTCTTGAATCTTCAATATACAATTGACAACTTGCAATAAATATAGAATATAATATATTCTATATATATATCTGTTAAAATATTTGATAAAGTTCACTCATTCTATTTTCCAATTTAAGAAAAAGCCTGACCCATTTCTTATGAACTCATGTTAGAATATGCTTGTTCCGATGATTCTATAGATCATTTAGAGAAACCTCACCCTCTAATGAATAAGAGGTTAACTTTTAAAAACTGTCCAAACTCTTATAAAATAGTTTCTTTTTACTAAAAAATCTCAACCGATGGGAAGTGGATTTCTGCTGGGTAATTTATCATGACAAACAAAGCCTTAAGTGATTGAGATTGGGCTCAGTTCTCAAGCATTATTTTAATAATGCCATCATTGATTTTTAGTTATGACAAATGCATTTCAAGTTAAGAGGACTAAGCTCTTGGATGTTAAAAAGTATGGACCTATCAAGTTACCACAGCACTGTGTTCTTGGTAGATTAAATTTGGAATGTGTCAACTTACGGGCACAATGAAGATGGTTGTTAGAGATATGGGCCCCTAAAGATGAGTTTACCTTCTGCATTTTAATGTTGTCCACATCAATAAGGAAAGGCACTATGTTTTTTTCAGTCACAACTTTCATGGCAACACCCAGAGCCTCAAATGAGGCTTCTCTAACAGATGGGTCAGATTCATTCATGGTCTGAAACGACAAGTGCAACAGATTTACACAATATACTGGATAGGCATTTAACAATTTTCTGTAATATATAAACACTTTAGTATAGCGTTTTATGATAAGATGGAGTTCAATTTTTATTTTTTGACCTCAACAAATAGTAAATTTTTTTGTTATATCAGTGCATATACAATTTCAACTAAATAAATGAAAAAACAAAATCCTAATGAAATTTTAAAAGGAGACAGTTTTAATGAAAAGCATTATTTTAAAAATTATCTATAAAAAAAAACACTAATGATCAATACGTCAAATCATTATCACATATACAAGGATGTCTAATATTTTTTAAAAATTCATCTTTAAATAAACTTCATTGTCTAGGGTTAGAACAGTAAGGATATTCAAAGACATGACACCAGGGAGGGAAAAACATGAGACCTGGGCGAAAAGATAGGAGACCAGTAGTAATCTTTCTTCATACCTTGAGGAGGGGTGTCACGTAAACCTTTAGCATTTTCTTTGGCAATGAGGCAGGAGTACACCTGGAGAAGCATCGAGCTAGAAACAAGGCTGTTTCCATTTTAATGGAAGGATTCTTATTGTCAAGAGCTGCCACAGTGTCCTCAATGATGACTTCCAAAGTAATCTGTATGATTGTTATATTAACAAAGAGTTAAGATTCATTGTGAAGTCAAAATAAATTTATTTTAAATGAGATTTATGAAATTTCAACATGAAGCAAAAAGGTTTATGAAAAGAATTCATGTCAAGTGTGTAATAAAAAATATAGATAGACTAATTCTAAAGACACAAACCAAAAATTGCTCATGTTTCGGGATTCTCAATAGGAATAATTGGAAATAAAATGACTCACGGCTTGATAGCTGGCATCAATGGCTTCCCTCAGTGCCACAACAACAGCTTGTTTCTTCTCTTTGAATTTTTCAAGAATAGTCGACACACACTTCAATTGATCAATGAAATCAAATATTGTCAAATGAGAAATACGTAGTAGTCATGTCATGGATACAAATTATTTTCTTCTTTAAATCATCTTTCAAAAAAAAAATTGTTTTCTATAATTTTATAATGAAATATCTCAAATCTAAGCACTTTTTGGAAAGCACTCCTCACACACAATTATTTTATGAGCGTAAAAGAATTTATTAACAATTGTCAAACCTGTGAAGCATAGGGATGGAACTTTTTGCGCAAACCCTTTGCAATTCCAGCTAATGTTTTTGCAGCAAGGGTCACCAACATAACATTAGTGTCTTTAGCAATAACCTGAAGAAAACAACAGAAAAGGAGATTTTAATATAGAGAAAAATTAAAGTTTGCCACTCCATATTACAAGAGCATTGTTTTTCAATATAAGAATGGAAATTAAGAAGACCTTCTAGTCTCCTGACATGAACTCATGGCAACAAACTTAAGGACCAAGAACCTATAGAGCCCAACTCAAGGCAAATAACATAAGGCTCAAATAAGCATAGTACCTGTACCATAATAAAAAAACTAGTATTGTTATATATTAACTTCATTATAAGCAATATGGTAATGACATAATACAGTCGAACCCACTTATCTCGAACTCGGTTATCTTGCCAACCCTATTATGTCGACACTTTTGAAGTGGAACCGTGAAATTCTCTCTTTGTCTAAGCATTTTCTCATCGGTTATGTCACTTCTTTTATGTCGCCGAAACCTAATATCTCGAGTACAAATGACAGCAAAATTCTCCACTTTACGTCAGTTATCTCTATTATCAATTATTGTCAAGTCATTTTGTTTTTTTCGGACCGTCAATCATTAGAAGAAAAGCCTGTTCTACAGTCCTGTCCGTATTTTTCCTTAAATTTTTTAGAATGAAGAAGGGGAAGGTATAAAATGTCCACCTCATGGTGTCTGCTGGTGATGTCACAGCCCTCTTGTCTTCAGCTTTCTGCGCTGAGTTACTTTTGGTACTATGTTTCGCTTAGTAAGCAATACATTTTTTACATTAAAAATCATTCACTTGCAAACTCCACTAATTTTTTAATTATTTATAGATCGGAATATTATTATTAAGAAAACGCTGTGATGTCACGGTCGCTCGCGTGTTGGCTCTGGTATTCTGCCGAAACACAACAAAAAATTAACTCTGGGGGATAAGCTAATATATCGACTAAAAAGGTTAACCGGTCCTTCCTGACGAAACGGATGAATAGTTGGTGCACATATGCCTTTTGTTGTTAGCAAACATGTATGTTTATTTTTATAGCATGCCAATCACTTCATCAAACAAATAACGGCAATGCTGTTTTTAAAAAAACAACTCCAAAAACACATACATGTACATTCTCAGTTATTAACACACAACATGTACATACAGAAATTTCAAGCACGTGTTAATATTTTGCCGCCATATTGGTCGTCGTTTATCTCAATCCTCGGATATCTCGACCCATTTAGGCAAACCCCTATGCCGTCGACATAACCAGGTTCGACTGTAATTTGATTATTTAATTAGCACTGTACCCCAGCAAGTAGCTCAATACTAAATGAAAATTCAAGATATTCTGGGATTGAAGAATATTTAAGAGAAGGTAATTTTAAGTAGTTTTAATATAATATGTAATTATATAACCAAGTGTAAGAAACTATTGTCTAGGTGTATAAATATATTTCTCAAAGGATTAATTAAAATTTCCGAAGATTAAAATGAAATATAGATTGCTTCATCAGGTGGAAGTATATGGCAATATCAATATTTTTACCCACTATACCATCAATGTTCCTTAAAAGCTGCACAGATATCATACAGATGCAGCGTAGAAGTTTAGATTTTTTGCACACAATTTTTTTTTACTTTGCACACAGAGGGAACATTGTATAGCACTGGTTGATGAGCCTACGTTTACAATGAGATAAATGACTTAATAACCTTTAATATTGTTCTGATCAGTGCGCTGTAGTCCCCATTCTCCAGCCTGGGATTCTCTGCCAATTTCTCAACTTGTTCAAGCACCTCTTTCCTTTCCTGCCACTTTTTGGATTCCTGAAAATACAAAATTTGGACAAAAACCACTTAAAAAAGGTTTTACAGCTTAAAAACATAGCTTCTTTTAAAAATGAACAAAGATAATGAATTAATAACCAGACATAGATCCGAAGGCATTAAACATTAGCCACACAAATCAACCATTTCACATATTGTTCTAAAATAGAAAGTTTCAAAAAGGATTGCGGCATCAAAAAATAGTATTATTTTATATATTTCAGGGAATTTTTATTTTAACTCTTAATGTGTTAAAGTGTTGTAATGCGTCCCTGACCGCTATTACCAAAGCTTTGTAAAGCATCCCTAGATGGCACTCTGGTTAGAAAAGAGATCGGGGAAAGTAAGAACTCTTCAATGCTTGAAATATGATGTATTCGACTTCCAGCAAATTGGCTTTCCTTCGCTAATGTTTTGACTGATGGTAGTAATGGCCATTTTTTTAATTACATTTTTCCTGTTTAGGGGATAAGACGGTTTTGGTCGCTATTCCCAGTATAGGGTTAACTATAGGCAAAAATGTCATAATTCACTGTCTTATAATTTGTTCACTAACTTAGAATTTGTTCAATAACTTGACCTAACAATTTGTTCAGAAATTTTACTGCTGTATTAGTTAAATAAAACTCCGCCGTAGCCGGTCCCAAGGAGGGTTGTGCGAAGGGCTAGCAACCCTTCCCGTAAAAAAATCCTTGCTACAAAAACACGAGCGAAGATAAAAATAGGAAACTCTGACCTTGGAGATGATGGATCTATTAACAGAGAACTAATTAAGCTGGGTGGCCAAAGCCAGTCCGAAACCACCTGGCAGACTACCATCCTCTCCACTAGGACCACCACCAGCTTAGGAACATGGAACGTAAGGACCATGTTCGAAGCTGGTAAAACTGCCCAAGTTGAGAAGGGAACTGGAGACAGACTCCAAAAAGAGTGGGCACAGCTGGGGACAGCTAGAGAGATTGGCACAGGACAGGGATGCCTGGAGAGTCTTTGTTCGTGGCCTATGCCGCAGATGGGACGACAGGCAATGATGATGATGATTAGTTAAATAATAAAGCTTAAATTTATAGCTTTCATTACACAATTTGTATGTGTATTTTATTTATAGGCTTTATCGCAGTCCTATTCTATATGCAGACCTGCCAACCTGCCAAGAATAAAAATCTGTATAGGGGTCCACAAGCTGAGTCGCGGCATCCCCAGGCGCTGGTTTAAGAACTACATACTAAATAAATATAAAGTTAAATCCATTATCTCTGTCTACAGAAAACCACAGAGTATGAGAGAAATATTACTTGAATGTTTATATTACTTACAAATATTTACACAACAGAATAACAATATTTTTTTAACATATGAGCAGAAGTAGACGCTGCATTGAGTTCAGCTTTGAAGCATTTCCCTTGGGTCTAGTGGCTTTTTTGAAATTGTCAAAGTTCTTTTTTCAATTAAAGTTAGCTTTGCAATTGATTTTAGTTAAATATTAATATCAGTTTATAGTTAGAAACTTTAGAAAGAGTATCAGTCATCTGAATTCATGATTGCCGTTGTTTGATTTTATTTTTCTGGAAACATTTCTTTGACTATGGCAACAAAAGATAGCCCTTGGAAACATTTATTTCTTCCAAAAAGAAGGATGGTAAATAAAACTTTCGATCTCATAACGGAAACTGAAATTCCTATTCCTTCAAGAAAACAATTGGTAACAGATGTAGATTTAATACTTTTAATAGGCCTAACTTCTAAATTACTATATCTAATAAGCGACAGTTGTAATTTTTGCGTTAAACTATTTTTATTGTTATCATTGATTAACTGAACACACCACTTTGGATCTGGTTCAGATTGCAAATGTTTGCCACAGGGCAATGGCCAAATAAATTAATTTTTTTACCATGTTTCCGAAACGAATGACGTCTTATCTTTAACTTTGTTACTATTAGTTAGACTAGTTTTAGAAATAGTACTGGCCCACACACTCAAGCTTAGTCACTGGAAACCCGTTTTTATCAGCTTACTTTAAAAATGTATCCAATCTTATCAGAATCCCAGAAAATGGGGTAAAAAAATCTGTTTAATTTAGGACAAATTTATTATTACTAATTGTTGACAGGTCTGTATATGATTTATTACAATTTGTTCAATAACTTGCTGTATAATTTAATCTTACAACTAGTTAAATGTCTAAGACTTACAATTTGTTCATAGAAGTTTTTAGGCAGCCCAGCAAGAAGATCTACTGGTGTCATGAGATCATACGGATCAATGGCTTCCTCTTCTGGAAATGGATGACAAAGTATAAGGTTAGCAAATCTGATCAACACTACCAGCTATACATAAAAAATTATTTATGTATTGTTAAAATATTTATTCAGACAAAATTATTTTTTTTAAATATAAATTTATTCTTGCAAAAATAACATGGTTGGTATGTTAAATACAAAAATATTATATAGTTAAATGGTAGCAACTCTACAGCTTGTTTCTACTTTAGTTCTTGTTATTTCAAGACATTCAATAGTAAATTTTGTTCCATTTCTTTAATTAACTTAAGGTCTTTTTTAAAAATAGAAATGTTTAAAAACTAGCTGTTGTCCTAGTTGTATATACAAAAATAAAATAAAAATTCAATGGGAAAAAAGTGTTTTTTAAAAATAATATATGCTGATTTAATAAAGGAGCTCTAACCTGCAGCATTGTCTACTTCATCAGAGCCACCTTCAGCTGCCACAGCAGTCTGCTGTTCCATTTTGGCCTTCAGGTCTTGCTGAGATCTCATAAACCTTGTCTGTTGTGCTTTTCCAGGAGGAAGTTTCTCAAACTCTGCTTCAAGCTCCTGAACCTATTCAAGATTTAAAAAATGGGAAATTAGACTCAAAAACACAATTTTTTTAAAAGGGCACTAGACTGAAAAACTCAATTTTATTAAAAATGTCACAAAACTCACTTTGATAACACACAATAACCCATTTATATTTGACAGCATAACAATTTTAGCGCAGCCGTGTTAACAAACTGAACATCATTCTGAAGGGCCTGACCACCACTTCAAACAGTGGCAATTTTTAAAAATTACTCAACAATAAACTGGAATGGGTTTAAATTTTTCATCTGCTGCTTTAGTGTCACACCCATTCTAACAGATTTTAAATAAAAAACCTGAATGGGTTTAAAATTTGTCATCTGAGGCTTAAGTGCTGCCCCGATCCAGCGATAGAGTTCAATGACCAACTGTTTTGTTTCCTCCCTGACAACTTTGTCTCTGTCATCTAGCAGCTTGGGCAGAAATTTCAGCAAAGGTTTAACCTGTATCACCTTTGTCCCAAACTCCCTAGGGAAAGGAACAAAGTCTTGGATAGAGATGGTATGTTAATTTAAAAATCTGTTTGTAATGCAGTGCGATTGAAAAACAAAAAATTTTCCTATCAAAAATATTTGTTTTACAGCCAAGAAAATTCAGTTGTACAAACTATTTTTTCATATTCAATTATATACATTAAAATTTTATGCTTAGTATCAACAAGTAGTAATTGAATTTTAATAATGGCTGGACATGGAGTAGGCAAGATAATGCGTGCCTCGCCTCTATTACCAAAGAGTGGTTAAGCACGCCTCAATAGAATTCTCTTTAGAAATGAAATTACAGAAAATAAAATCTCTTTCAGCAATGGCAGCCGTTTCCTTTGCTAGTGTTATCACTCGATTCGCGAAGTTTTTTAAAAATAGTTTTTACAGGGTTTTTTTGTTGAAAATGTGATTTTGTTTTACTTTATTACTAAAATAATAGTACTAAACTACAGGTAAAAATAGTTTTACACTCAAGACAGTCTTTTTGATACGTAAAATAACAATTCTTATCTTAAAAGATGAAGTCAGTATGACAAAAATAATATAAATACAATTTCAGCAATTTTCTAAAGTTCATAACCAGTTGATCGCAATTCAGGAAGTTCTTATGGGACTGAGGTGGAAGTTTTCCAAAAACCTTATGGCACATTAAGAGTTAGTGGCTTGCACTAGTTATAATAGCTATCTGATGTAGATTCTTTTTCACTTTGGTCAGGTTCAACTGGAAACTATCGTAGCCTTAGCTTAATTTCAAATTATCTCCTTCTTACTTCACACCTATTCAACCTGGACCCCACCACTGCAGAGAATTTAATTAAGTACAGTTGACCCACACAGATAAACAATTTTTAAGTTTTATAGGCACATAGTTTGCCTACTGTAACCCTTGGTTTAATGAAAAACTAAAAACTGACAAGGTAGCCATTTTTTTTTTTACAAAAAATTTATTGTGAAATGAAAATGTTGTTGCTAAAAAAAGGGGGGGGAATCTGTGCATGTAACCTTATCTGATACACCAGCTCAGAAACACTAAGCGGTATATATTCTCACAGATCTGAATCATAAGTTAGGCACACCGAATGAAACAGAATATGGGAAATGATAATGATAACCCTGAGTAAGAAAAAGATTTGATCATATGGTATTCTAGAAAATAAACGTAAAATACGTATTTTATAGAAAGACCCCATATATTCTTTCAAGTTGAAATACATTAAATACTTTGTCAGTGTTATAACATTCACAGAATGAATTAAAAATTGAGCTTTAGAAAAGGTGTCATTTATTTAACAATCTATAGGGGGTCTACTATCAGGATATCAACAATATTGAAAGAACCATAAGAGTCCTAGTATTAATATGTATTGGCTTTGGCTACACGACATTATTGATACAAGCCAATGTTTTTTATCTTAACCTCCCCCACGCCTTTCTCCAAACCATTCTTTTAAAACTCACCATAAATTAACAAAATTAAATGTAGGGGACTGGGTCCACAGAGGAGGGAAAGTCTCAGAGAATTTGGTTAATGAATACAGTTGTCAGCAATGACCTAGAAATAACCCCCCTTTATCACTAAAAGACTTTGTTATGGCCCCCCCCCAAAAAAAAATCACTTTATCACCCCTCTACCTTCTAGTCATTGTTTTTACACCACTATACTGAAGCAGTATTTGAATGTCATCATTCTTACATCGCTGATTCATTGCATCTAAATTTGCATTCTCATGATAAACAAAGATGTACATGTATAATATTAATAGCAGGCATGACCGCGATAGTTTGTGGTGTTTCGACTGGGTAACCCAGGTACCCGTTCAAAATTTGGGTTGTTACCCTGGCAGCATTTTTCAAAATTATTGACAGCCCTAGTCCTAAAAAATACCCATATCTGTAAAAAAAATATAGGTAATTTTGGTATCGGGAATATCTGCAAAGATGCGAATTGTTAGATCCCTGTCACGGATGACCAATTTGTCCTTGTAACCTGTTGTGAGTTTCTCATGTTGGTGTGTTTGGTGGTCGCTTTAGTGTTATTAAAGTTATTGTTTAGTGGTGAGAAAGCGTGCAAAAGTAATTGTTTTAACGATGTCATTAGATTATTTTAGAAAATGTGTAAAAGTTTAGAGAGTTCTTGGGTAGACGTTTTGTTGTGGCAAGGAGGGTGGCCATTAAAGTTTGTTTCTGCTAGCAGTGTAGCTATTCATTGTATAACAGTAATTTTATGAATCTTGGAGCAAGCGGTCCAGATATAATTATTAGGACGCTTGTGACAATCCCTTTAATTTACAATAAAATTGTCATTATTTTTTTTAAAAATATAACCTCTAAAAACTTTGAATTATTCTAAAATAATACAATCTGACACAGAATTTTAAAAAGTAAGGGAGGAGTACATGTATTTTAACATGTCAAATTTGCTGTTATTCTACTTTACACCTACCTCAAGGCTAACGTCACTGTCTGAACACATCCAATAACAACTTTAGGTTGTTTGTTTTCCATCCCCGCCATCAGACATTCCTGTAACATTTACTGTAATCTTAACTTCAAATACAAAATATATAAGGTCCAGAATTAAGCCCTTTTTATTTGTTAATTAATCAAATACCAAATTTATTAGAACTTATAATTCTCGTGAAAACACTACAGACTTTAGGTCATATATATATATATATTTAAGCTTGTTAACGGTTAACCGGTTAGCTGGTTAACCGTTTAGGAACTTGAATGAAAATTTCTAATTAATTTTATAAATATAAAAGTAATACAGCTGTGTTGAAATTGTTTAACTGTTTAATGATTAGTAGAAATATAAAGATCATCTTTTTATCCCAAGTGGTTCAAAGGTCATGATTTTTTTCTAAGACCTCATAATCACTTTTTTCACTAAGTTGTTTTCCTTCACATTTAATGCCCTTTTATGGCATTTTTTAAAATGCCCATAACTTAAGTATTTAATAATAATAATAATAAAATGATAATTTATATAGCGCTGTATCTTTAAAAGATATGATATTGTTAGGAGATATATTAAAATATAATTAGTTCCATATAATGTCTATGAATTTAAATTGTGTTATTGTTAAATATTTAAAAACAATGTTGTTTTTATTTTTATTTCATTGTCCTTATAAAACAATTTATTTTAAAGTTTACACTTTCCAACTTTTTTAAACAGAGAAGTTTGTACTAAAAAAAATAATAAAAGAAATATAACTATTTATTCATTTTTTATTAATAAATAGATTTTTTTAAAAAAACATTTCTTTAATTTTAATCACTATTTTATCGATTAAAATAATTTTAATCAATAAAATAATTTACCGATTAATCGAAAAATTAATCGGTAATTTCCGCAGCCCTAATTTAAAGTGAAACAGTCAGTAAAATTTTGCAGAAATACAAATACTGCAGTGTAGTTGTAGTAAAAAAATTAATTTATACTGCACCAAATTTTATGAAACTCACCGAATTTAAAAGTGCAAATATTTTTTTAAAAGAAAAAGAAAACAAAGCTACTTTAAAACAGAGAAAATAATTGAAAAGGTTATGAACATTTACTTGAACTATATCAGGTTTCTCCGCTTCAATGTACAGCAAAATGATTTCTACACCTTTGTCTTTGGTCTTCTGTCGGCTGGCATTAAAACATTTGGCTACAATCCCACTCACAACTTCGTTACAGGTTCTGATGGGGTAAGATTATTAAATTTTGAAAAATAAATACCGGTTAATTCAAACAGCACTTACGCATCATTTTCTTTTTGGGTAAAAAAAGTCATGCGTTACTTTCCATCATCTACAAAATATTAAGTAAAGGTTGCTAATCAATTACCTTTGTTCACAACAACAAACCTGATTGGTCTAGCAGTTAACATAAGAACATATTGTCATTTCATAAGTCTCTTTTTATTTTGAGTATCATATTTTTAAATAATGAAATTTTTAAAACTTAAATTTATTGTGGCTGTAAAATGTTTGTGGATTCTTGAATTTATGATGCTAAAATGCTTATTTTTTTAAAAAGTATCTCTGCTAACAAAAGTACTAAACTTAATTCGATAAATATTAAATTATAATCAATAAGATTTTTTTTCCTAACCTGCCACAAATGGTAGTTGAAGCATTTTCCACAAATGCATAAACAGCTTCTAATCCTTTCTCTTGTGCCACAGCGTTTGCATCGGTAACAAATTTCTTCAGTAACCCACCATAGCGATTAAATTCTGGACTCTTTTCATCAAGACCATTAAACAATTTAGTCACTTCCTCATAACCCGCAACTCTTGCTTTCCATGCCTGAAAGGTATACATTTGTAAATAAGCTTTAAAGAAAAAAGGAGAGCATAACATTTAATTAAATTTAAAAACAGAAATTATAGTGTTAATTACTTGTTTTTTGTGTAAGGCAAAGCAGCAAAAAGATTTTTTTTTGTGTTAAAATTTGATTTAGTCTATTAATGGTTAAGCAAAACCATTTACCTTGTGTTGGCATTTCTCCTCGGTAGGTAATTTAAGCCACTCTGTGTCATCCCCCATGTTTTAGTTGTCAAAATGATATTTCCTGTGGTTGTAGATCAGTCTGTTGTATTTTAATGGTAATGATCTGAGAAAATAAACCAGTACAAGATGTTAAATTAAATACAATATCTGATAGAACTTGTTAGTTTCTTAAAATGTGATAATTTTAAGTTTTACTGTTTTTACATTGTGTAATAGCTATTTTTACAATAATCAAACAGAATGCAAACATTTGCTATTTGAATCTTGAGCATAACTTCTATTCACAGACAAGCTAAAAACGTTTAGTCTATCTAAATACTTTGTTAAACGTAGGTGACACTAATTTCAAAATGTCAATAATACAGCCAGTTTAGTCATAAGGAATGATCAACAATAATCAACAACAAATTAAATATATGGCCATAAACATGAAATTTTCACATATATTTTTATACAGTAAACATATATTTGCACCTCAAAAATTATTAAATTTGCATTCCCCCTTCTCCTTGCTACTATACTATGCTATACTATATATTTAATAGGGGCATGGTGATCTAGCGGTAGCGCACTGAACTGTCGAACCAAAGCAAAAGAGAGTCACGGGTTCAAGCCTCTGTGCCCCAGGGGCATTGTGCTAACAACACAATCCCTTCTTCGTTAATGATGGCTCACGGAGTCTTACTTGTAAGCGAAACACTCATTAAAAAATGCAATTATTTTCCCCAACAAATCAATGTAAATTTTTATGATAATGCATTCCACGCTGAAAAAAAATACTCATCTTTCAAAAAAAAATTATTAACAATTATTCAAATAAAATTACTTTTATTAATTGTTGAAGAGTCTAAAAATTAAAAATATAATTTAAATTTGAAGCAAAAAACGTAAACAAAAATATGAATGTATGAAAAATGATGATTTCCTTTAAAACTATAAAACTGTCTTAAGGACGAAAAAGTGTCATAACCATTTTGTAGACATTCTTGACACTCCCTTTGAAGCATCCATCTTCTTAATTGTTCTCAGAATAGTCAAGATCATTGATGCTGGCAGATTGTTAGTAATTTGCCACGCTTACACCTTGTGTTTACATTTCATCAGTTATTTTATTTGTATCTCTCTTAGGATTGTCCTCTTGTGTTTGATTTTTTTTGTCAAAGACATTTTAGCACAGGTTATTACACTATGCTTATAAAAAAATTATGAATACTGTCTGAATACAAAATTTGTAAAAACGGTTGATCACAGATGAAAACAATACGCTAACAGACCAAGTGCTAAACACAGAATAATACATCAGGGCGGAAGTGCCGGCTCACAAATGATTTTCCAGGAAAAAGGGACTTTCCCTTTCCGCCTCACTGTAATTAACTTATAGGCTTTATATTTTATCAATAGTAAATAATAATAATAATAGTGAAAATGGTACATAGTACATCAAATTATCTCCATTGTCAATAGTACATGAAACAGAGCTTTTAGCAAAAACAACACATATTTGGTATATTATATTATTATAATATAATATTAAAATTCGAAGTCAATTCAATTAAAATCAAAGACAACAAAGATTAAAGAACACAAGAAGACTTGACTTGCTTGTAATTGATTGGCCATCATTGGCAGCAGGGTCACTGAATCACTATCTAAGGCAGTCTAAGCTTAACTAACTTTAGAGTTAGACTTAGACACTGACAAAAATATTTATTGATCTTCTAAAACTTACTACGTAACTTACTAAGACTAAGAACATTAAATTAGATAGATGAAACTTTTTTTTAAAAAACATCCAGCAAGCAGGGTGCTAGATGAACAAAATGGATGCATTCCACTCTGATTATGTAGCGCCCAGGGCCGAAAAAAGAAAAACAAGCCTTGCTAATAAGCGTTATACTATAAAAATAGCTAAAGTCTAAAGTAAAACTTATATTAATACATTAAATAAATTAAAAATGAAAGCTCTCTGACTCTCTCTCACAAGACAATTAGAATTCGCTCCAAAATAATATACACTTAAATATAGTAATATAGGTGCTAAAACTGTAGGATTACTAGATAAAGATGTATCGTGACCAGATTATGAATCATAGAGACCTAAAAAAAATGCCTTACAATGTACAAATTAATAAGACTTACAAATTAGCGCTGTAATTTACTGTAATTACACAGCACGTAATAGTAATAGCTAAAATATGACATATAATAAAATATAATGCATTTAATTTTAATAAATTAAAAAAGTAAGTTCTCAGGAGAAAATTAAAACTTTGCTGTGAACTAAAAATTAAATGGCTGAAGCAAAGTATGTCGACCGTGATGTCACGACGCTACTGATAGCTGGAAAAGTGAGTTCTATAAATTCTAAAAGGATTATAAAAAATGGAAGGTTTTAGGGTTTGGGTTAGGTGTAGCTTTAGAATTTTTGGAAAATTGAAGGTTTTAGGGTTTGGCTTTGGGTTATGTATAGCTATAGAATTTTAATCTTAAAGCTTTTTAAAGGACATGCTATAAGAACAAAGAAGGCCGCCATGACCGTGACGTAGAATGTCCATCTGCTGGTAATTTGCCGGGACAGTCCCTAAATTTCACCTCTGTCCCGGAATCCTGTCAGGGATGCAATTTGTCCCGGAATTTAGAAATTAAAAAGTTTTTGTATGAAAAGTAAGTATTTTTTATGAATAAAGTCAAAAGTGATCGTTAAAATTTAAATGTCATTCATATTTTTTTAAAACTTTTGTCAAGCACATCGATCCCAATTTTTGGAAGCAAGAAAAAGTATAAATTTTGCTATTTCTAAGTGTTTAAGGTGGTCCACGGCGGGAAAAAAATCGCATTTTTTTCTAATTTTTATCAAAAATGAGATTATAGTAAATTTAACTAAATTAACCTTTTTAGAATAATTTCGTTTTTACAAAATGCTTTTAAAAAAATGTTTTAATATGTTTAAAATGTATTTTAAAACAGTATGGTAAGTATAAAATTGTAAAGATTTGCGAAAATCATGGGAAATTCTCTTTTAGATATATAACGTAACTGAAATGCTAGCTCGACAATTTTGGTGACGTTGGAAAGCTTATCCTACCGAATTTGTAATGGTATCGCCCACTACAACATCCAAAAATAACCTGGTGCGGAATACTTTGTTCCGCTAAACCATACAATCGATAATACACGCATTCTTATTGGTCAATATTTATATTATCCTCAATTAACTTCATTTGGTAACTATCATTGGTCAGCTATATTTAAAAAAGGCCCTGGCAGTAAAAAAAAGAATAAAACTTTTTTTTTAATTAATGAATGGCTATTTTATGATTTAAGTGAGCTATTTAAAGAAATTTTTTAGGTTTTTTACTCATTTTTAATTTGTCCCAGAATTGAACAAAAATGTCCCGGATTTTTTCGAAAAACCTCTGGACAGTCTACCGTGACGTCACGGTCGACATACTTCGCTTTTACCAATTAAATAATATCAAAGGAAGAAGAAGAGTGTAGACTAGGAGTTACTAGTATACTAGAAACTGCACACTGCAGGATTACCAAATGACAAATAATGTCAAATAACATAATTTTTGTTAAAATATTACTATTATTAGTCTATTATTAACTATTAATTATGATTACTATGATTATGAATGAATGAATTGTTTTGAATAATGATAATCTATTATTATATTTATATGATTCAGTATGAATATGAGTATGAGATTACTAAATTTACTAAAGTAAAGACTAAAGTGAAAGTCTAACTAAATATAAATACTATACTTACTTTTAGTTTAGGCTTTTAGACTATTACTAAAACTAAATAACTAAACTATTACTATAAAAATACTATAAAATAATATTTTAATTAAATGATAGTATTAATAATTATAATTAATGATTTAACAGTAGACAGTATTAATATTAACACTAACTAACAGTACTAACACTAACAGTAGTGAGTAGTCAGTAGTAACACTGAAGACTGAAGTCTCTGAACTTTGAAGTGATACTGATTTGCCCAACAAAGCTTAGACTTAGACTTTGATTGAGTTCGAAAACTTAAATAACACATCAGTCATCAGTCAATAACGGAGTTAATTTTTACTTTTGGGGGGATTTTAGCTAGTTATAAACAAGAAAAGAAAATCTTTTAAAACAACCACCTTTCTCGTCGGGAGTTTAACTTTGTCGGGCGAATTCCTAGATCCTAGCTGTTGAGATAACTTTGTTGAACTTTTTTGAACGGAGATTAATCCAAGATTTTAACATTTTGAACTAATCGTAAAGCGACATCTGCCGTTAGAAATTTCAAATAGTGACATTTTTTAAAGGAAGTGTCTACGTACACTGCGATGGTACACCCAGCTTTAGATTGCGTATACATCCGCGGTATACCTAGCTAAATCATTGATCATTGGTTTTTGCGTAATTACACGGCGGCTAAACAAATGAGCTGGTATGTAATAATGTAATTCCTATGGCCATGGCCTATGGCATATGCTAATGTAGTACTAAATATTAGTTCTCAAATAATCAATCTTGGTATTCCTTTTTCTTACTTACCAAATTTTTAAAGTAGCATGGTAAGAAAACTTGATTAATACTCATTTAACTTAAAAAATAATTAGTTAGTTCTCAAATAATCAATCTTAGTATTCATTTTTCTTAATTACCAAATTTTTAAAGTAGCATGGTAAGAAAACTTGATTAATACTCATTTAACTTAAAAAATAATGACTATTAAAAGCGCAACCGACCCTACTCCATAAATATAATAATATAGATACCCCCCCCCGCCCAAAAAAGAAACTGTTATTATTAAAATGTGTATTAATTTAAAATTATTAACAATCATACATTATTCAAAAGTTTACCTTATACCTATGTCTTAACACAGTTAATCACTATTGAAAAGTAAGATAGCCATACAAGCACAAGTAATTAATGTGTACGTGTAAGCCTAGTGGCCGTCCATAAAGTACGTCACGCTCCAGAGGGGGGTGGGAGTGTAAGAAAGTGTGACAGTTTGTGACAGGGAGGAGGGAGGGGCCATGTGTGACGTCACGGTTTTTTATATCAAATTTTAATTATTCTGTTATTATAAAATAAAAATATTTGTTCTTCGAAAGTGTGACGGACTTTAGTGGGGAGGGGGATTCAAGATTTGTGACAGGGGAGAGGGGGTGACCAGTAGTCAGTAGTATCAAATGTTGCATTTTATCAAAAGTCATAGAAAAACTTGTCTGAGAAACTATCATGGAATCCACATGTCAATGAAGTTGTAAAAATATAAAACTAAAATGCTACCTCATTGTCGTGAGGCATGTACTAGAATAAGCATCTTCTGTATGGGACACATCCACCAAATAAAACAATGATAAAATTAAAACAAATTTAAAAAGAGCTGCCAGACTAATTACTAGAGATATTAAAAGCTGTCAAAAATAGCACCATTATTTAAATATTTAACCCTTGAAACTCTAGCGGATAGAAGTACCAAGAGTAAAGTAGTAATCATACATAAAGTAATTAATTCTAATTTAGAAATAAAACACAAAGATAACTTGATACAAACCTCAGATAGACATAACGATAAAAACATCTTTCTTATTCCTTATGCAAGAACAAACACATACAAATTCTCGTTCTCACTGTCCAGAATTTGGAAGTGGTATGGGTTGCCCGAAGAAACAATCTGAAGCGCAATAATGAAAAGACAGAATCACTGCTCTTTTGCTATAATAAATCACACAGCACTTGTATCTTCCGACTTCTATTCATGTAGCTAGTTCTGATAGGCTACACGGTTAACAAAATCAACAAGGAATTTTGGCTTCAATTATATCTGATAACATCTGTCGCTCTGCCTACATCGCCATCCTTCAGATCTGCTCTGTCAACACTGAACAGTTAGGGTAAAGAAAACTCTAGTATGTGCTCTTGTTCTTTCTCATCTTGATTCCTGTAATGATCTGCTTTCAAGTTTGCCAAAGCAATACATTGAACAACTATAGAAAGTTCAAAATTCAGCTGCCAGTCTGGTTCTTAAGTTTAAATACATCATCATATTACCCATGCCTTTCCTACCTTACTGAACTTCTCAATGTCTAGGCAACTGCTCGTCAGCTACGCTCTTCTGTGTACACACGTATTCTCTCTTTTCCTAAGACACAAACTAAAACATTTGGGGGAATGTATTTCTCTTTTGAGCCCCTAAACAATGGCATTCTCTACCATTACACATTCACAGTATTCCAAATACTAGCGCCTTCAATACTTCACTCAAAGCATATCTCTTTAAACTAGGGTTACCATCAATGTTCCCTTTAAGCTGCGTTGCTGCTCAGTTATCTGATCAATGCCGAGCAGCAGTTTAGAATTATCGCACAGCATATTTTGTAAAATATTGCTATAAAAATGGATGCTGTTCAACTTTGCATTACTTTGCACATGGACCAACAAAACATAGAGGGAACATTGGTTACTATTCGTCCGAGTTTCCCCGGAAACTTCTTCTTTTTATTTTATGCCCCCCTCCGGGCGGCTTTCCAGAAAAATGACTTTTGTCCGAGCTTTTCTCTGTCTCAAGTAAATCACCTGCTGTGATCTATGATCCCGTCAATTTTCTCAAATTCAGCCGATTTTGATGATATTTACTTAGCATAAGTTACTTTCACTACTGTTTGGCAAACTTCAGTAATTTAGTTACTAACTTACTGTTTCTTTTTAGTCAGCTTGTGTGGCGCACTGAACACTCAGTTAATACAAGTTTATAATAAAATAAGAACAATATTCTATGTAATTTAAATATAATTTTATTGGGACAAATTTAATACAGTTCGATCTCGTTAAGTCGCGCTTTGTTATTGTGCTAAATCGATATAAAGTTGCTGTAATTCCATGGCTAACACATTTTGTGACGTATAGCAATAAATAATACGTACCTATAATTAAAGTTCTTTTAACATATTGTATTTTAAAAGTGTAACAGTATATGTATTGAAATATTCATATGCAAGTAAAAATTTAATTTAAATACATATTATAGGGAAGAAAACAGGTATTTATTTGGATCATTTATTATCGCTCAGTAAGTTACACTGAAATCTGTACTAAGCGACGATAAATCGCAATTCACCTAAGTCCGAACGACCGCGACTTAACGGGTTCTTCTTCCATCTGACAATTATGGTAACCCATCTTCAACCTTAACTTTCAAAATTAATTAAGCAACATCAAACATTTATGTTAATTATAAACGTAGCTTATAAAGAATGTAAAGCCATTATGTGTGATATTTAAGATATGAATGTTTTAGCCTACATTGTTACATCGAACGAACTGATAATTATTTGTGTTCCTAGCTTTATGTAAATCAATGGGAGCCCAGTTGTTTGCTGGGGTACTGTGCAGTATAAATTATCAAATTATTATAATTATTTAGCCAAATTTTTTTTTAACGATACTTGAGGATTATGTTGTCAATTTTCAATGCTCAAACTGAAAACTATCTGGAAGAAGGAATAAGTGGATTTCCTCGTTGAATGAAGAAAGATAGGACGAGAGAGATATAAAGAGTCAAAGATGGAAGATGGTATAAGTTACTAGACGTATAATGCAAATTAAATTTGTTGTACGTATGTACACATTCAGTCGAGACCCCCTCCCCCATACGCATCCATACGCAAAATGCCGTTAATTTAAGACCCCCCCCCCCACTTCATGCGTACGTAATATATGGAGGGTCCCTCATGAAAAACAACTAATCCAAATAAAAGATGCTACATATTTAGGATTCATAATAAATGATAAATAACTTTTACAGATGTAATAAGAATATGAAACTGAAATGTTACCTTAGGGGCCGTCCATAAAGTAGCCTACGTCACTCTTCAGAAGGGGGTGGGGTGTGAGAAACTGACCTTTTGTGACAGGGGGAAGGGGGTCCACCAATGCGTGACGTCACGGTTTTTTATATTAAATTTTAATTATTTTTTAATTTTAAAAATTGTTTGAAAGTGTGACGCACTTTAGGGGGGGTCAAAGATTTGTGACCCGGGGGGGGGGCGGTTAGTGGTCAAAAATAGCGTGACGTAATTTATGGACGGCCCCTTACTTTGATAAGACCTGTACTAGAATGTGCATCTTCTGCATGGGACCATTCACCAAAGAAAACATTGAAAGACTAGATTTTTTTTTTTAAGAGCTGACAGATTCATTACTGGAGAATATTCAAAACTGATAAAGAGTAACATTTCTAGGTAAATCGTTAAACCTAACACAAAGATAATCTAATACAGGGGTGCGCAACCTGCGGCCGTGGGCACGAAAATGAGCGGCCGTGGAGATCTGATTAAATTATAATAGTCTGCGGCCGTCTAACATTTGCAATTTGGCATTATATATTATGTAAAGGAAAGGGGCCATCCATAAAGTACGTCATGGTGTTTTTTTTATCATTTTTACTCCCTCCCCTCCCCCTATCAAAAACTGTCATAAATTCCTAAATTACGTCACACTTTAGAACACATTTTTTAAAAAATCATTGACAAATAATTCAAATTTTATTTTTTTAAAATACACGTGATGTCACACATGGCCTGACCCCCTACCCCTTTCACAAACTGTCACACTTTCTTACAACCCCACCCCCATCCTGAACGTGACGTATTTTATGGACGGCCCCAAAGTTGTAAACGTCAAAGTAATATTGCCGAGCAGCTAGCTCTCCCTGCAGGCGAAGATTAACAAGAATGACTGGCTGTTAATGAATCTACTGACACTTCAGATTCAGCGCAGCTGCTCATATTCATTCCCTCCATATCCCCAACATTTCAATTGCGCAAGGATCTGCTCTCCACGGAGACACTCGTTACTCAAACTGGAGGAGAATACATATTTTGGCAGTTGAAAATGCTTGCATCGACTCGCACGTTGATCTGAAGAACCTGCGATGCATCTGTACATTCGGTGCGTCTGCCATGGTTGGTAAGCAGAGTGGCTTCGTGGCCAGATTTTCCGATTATGTGTTGAAGGATCACGGTAATGACCAGCTCATAAATCTGCACAGCATTATTCACCAGGAGGCGCTGTGTTCTAAGTCTGTTGATTTGAATAACATTCTGAAGGACGTGGATCACATTATCCTTTTCATTCGCGTGAATGCTTTTCACCGCCTCCTATTCATACATATGCTTCTCACAAATATTCGTCGGCTGAAGATATTCTGTACCACACCAGCGTTGGTTGGTTGTCACGGGGAGAAACATCTCGATATGTTCTGCTGCTACGAAAAGAAATACTGGAATTTTATGTCCCGAAAAAACAAGGCCTTCTTAACATCTTAAGCCTTCCCTGTAGATTTGTTATTTTAAATCAACTGCCCCAATCAGTCTCTGCAAGGCAAAGGAACACCAGTTTTCCTCATGCACAGTAAAGTACAGGATTTCTATGACAAATGTCGTCTGCTAACAAGTCACATTCAACAGCTCAATCTCTATCATTTCCCGCAACTCACCGCTCTAATAGAGAGCCATGAAATGAGAAAATATGAAATTCCAGCTATATCCTTTTCAGGCGTCATCGAAGCGCTGTTTTTGGAATTTGCAGAACGTTTTCATGATCTCGACAAGATCTCAGAAAATATGAGACTCGTTACTTCTCCAAATTTGATCGAGACAGAGAAAGACGTTGGATGTCCAAATGGATCTGATCGAGTTAAAAATAACGTGCAGCTTGTGAAGAAATTCGAGAACAAAAACGATCTACTGAAAACATGGAAAGTAGCTGTGGAGTATCCCAAGCTTCGCGAAATAGCAAGAAACACTCTAGTGCTGTTTGGAAGCGAAGCGTCATTTTCAGGAATTAAATGTCTCAAGAACAAATATCGAGCCCGACAGGTGGAGACCAATCTAGAGCAAAGCCGTCTTTACACCATTTTGGGCCTCTGGGCAAAGAAATAGTGGTGGGCACCTGGGCCAAGAAAGAGTGCGCCCTTAACCGGCCCCCACAGGAATAAAAATAAATATACATAATATATAAAAATAAACGTATTCCCATGAGCCCCTATGCTCGTGGGCTCCGGACAAATGCCCAACGGGTCTATGCGTTAAGACGGCCCTGACGTCAGGAATACTACTGATTATCTCCAGTGAATGCCCGGACTTTGAGCGACTCTCGGCTAACATCCAAGAGCAAGCCAGCCACTCGTTTATGAACTCTGGACTGCCAAGTTACATGGACAGCGTTAGTGAAGCAGCTTATCACTTATTATTGTGTTCTAAGTGTACTAATGCAACTTAAAAATATAATATAAGAGAATATTGATGTACATCTTTTTGTTTGTAACTAAGCACTGTGTTTTTCTACAATACCTTATGATTATGTCATAATTATCTCGCGTTGACTATTACGAGATGTACATTTTTTATTGTGACCGTTTCGTTTTCAGTGAAAATCTTTTGGCGGCCGTTGCAAAAGTATTTTTAAGGGTCCGGCAATAGCCAAAATGTTATGTGCACCCCTGATCTTATACAGCCCTCAGAGTAATCAATGTGACGATAGGGAAAAAAAAAAAAAAAAAAAAAAGCTTCTCTAAATTCCAAATGCAAAATTTTAAAAAATCTCGTTCTTCCCGTCCGGAATTCGTACGTGGAATTGGTTACCTGTGGAAACCAGGAAAATCAACACTCAAACAACATTTTAAACTCTAATAAGAATGCAAAACTAGACACAAGCCATAGATAAGCGTGGGACGCAGTAATCTTCTGAAGAGAAAGAGCGTCTGAAATAGATAAGATAAGATTTTTAAAAAAATTGTAATGTTAAGTACGTTTAGTTCCTTCGTAAATAATTTCATAATTTTGAACGTTAATGAAATTATAAAATAAAGGTTGATAGAGGTCCAAAACCGGTGATTTTCTTGCGTCTTTTCGCGTGTTTAAGTTAATCTTTTGATTTTTTTTTTTAAATATCAAAATCAGTCATGTGTACGTATATTTACAAAAGGTATGATTTATTGATACGAATTTTCGCTTTTGCAAGAGAGAGGAATCCCGAAATTAGAGTTAACTACTGTATGACCCATACTCTTGGATAAGTCTATTCTCCAGACTGACTCTCCTGGGACTCTTGCATCACATCGGATGAATGTTGTGTTTGCGCTGACCATCTAGTCGTTTTGCCCCACCCACTCTATCCTTTCCTATATAGGCTCGCACTGCTCTTTTCCTACTTTGCTTTTATTGACTCTTTGAATTTCACCTCAGCTAAGTTTTTATTATTTATTATTATTTTATTTTTTATATTTGTTTTATTTGTGTATTGTTTGTTCGTTGAGAAAGGTTCTTTGTCGAAACATTTGCTGTTTTGTTACGTCCTGTCAGGCTAGACCTATACTAGAATGTACATCTTCTGTATGAGACCCATCCACCAAAGAAAATATTGATAAACTAGAACAAATTCAAATTCAGATTCATTACTGGAGAATATTTAAAACTCACAAGAGTAAAACCATTCATTAAATCATTAAACCTTGAAACACTAGAGGATAGAAGAACGAAGAGTAACTTACTAATTATACATAAAGCAAATAATTATAATTTAGAAATACAACACACAGATAACTTAATACAACCCTCAGATAGACATAAAAAACACCTTTCTTATTCCGTATGCAAGAACAAACACATACAAGTTTTCTTTTTTGCCGTCCGGTATTCGGGTGTGGATGGGTTGCCTGAAGAAACCAGGAAGGCCAACACTTTATCATTATTTAAAACTCAAATGAGAATACATTACTTAACACAAACCATAGATTTACGTAGGACGCAATAATCTTCTATATAGAAGGAGCGTCTGTAACATATAAGATAAGATAACCCTTACCCTGTTAACATCTTTTTCAGTTACTTATTTATAAGCCTGATTGCAGTCTCACCCCCGTTTTGTTCACAACAAAAGTATTACTTCTTTAATCAAACTACTGTGCTGGCACTTTGCTATGGCACTTTGCTATGTAAAAGTAAGTTTTAATTGAATTGTGGGCACGTTGCCCCGAAAAGGCGCGCCATCACTGATGTAAACTAACATGGTTTAACGAATTAATTGAACAAGGCACCAATACAACATGACTCATCTATAGTTGTTGAACACACGTAGGTCTAAGCTTTCAAATCAATACCGAAGAATTATCTTACGTTTGATCGCTGCGGTCCATAATATATACACCACCAGCGTAATGCTTACTGAAAATCTTTTCAGAAACGTCGTTTGCGGTTTCCATTTATTGTTTAGTTTACGTTGTTTTTTGTTTCAGTGTATCTTTGAGATATTATTTAACTTATATTTTGTGATCTTCAATCTTGACGTATGGCACGACTCGACTTATTTGAACTTAATATTTCACATATGGAGTGCTATCGAATATAATTGAATAATTTTTTGTCTTTTGTACTCCCAGATGATCAACTGTTATGTCGGTGTCTGTGGTGATGGTGAGTGTATGGGGAGGGGGGGGGGTCGAAGAAATAGTAATGACGTCATTTGTGAAAAAAACCTGTCTCGTTTTCATTCAATTGGATTCATCCGGGGAATTTACTAAACATGGCTGAATTTGAGAAAATGATCTAAGCGTGTCGATTTTCTCATGTCGCATCTACAGTTGAAGGTGCTTATTGAAACCATTTATTATATATGTCAACTTTAACGTTTTTATGGTTGGATAAACACATGTCTCATTCTCAATGTGATGATTTATTTATTAATTTTAAATACATTGAACCGCTTGTTGCTTAGGTTTGTTAGTTTTAAGTTTTAGTTTTAGTATAAATTAGTACATCAACTTCAGTGTTCAGTACGAGACAGTACGAGTAGTAATAATTAGTAATACTAGTGACTAGTGTAGCTTAACACTTGCACTTAATCAGCTGGTGTTAATTTTTTCTCTATCGGCATTGGTTATGTACTGTAAACATAATTCAAATTTGCATTTGATGATTGGTTTATTTTATTGTAAATTATAAATTACTAGAGGCAGAGGGCCAGGGCTAATAATGACAATGACAATGGCCTTTAATGGGTAATAAATTAGTAATAATGGTCAATGGTATAGGTATAGTAGTATAATATAAGTATAGTACTAATACTAAATGGATTCAGAAACTAGTTAATGGGTCTAAGACTAAGGCAGGTGACTTTTTCTAGTCAATTACTATAAATTGATTGGAACCATTAACTTTAACATACCTATTTAAAATTTACTATTTCCAATAGAATGCTATGTTAACTATGTAAATGTAGTGATGTGGCCTTAGCCTTTAATTTAGATTCAAAATCTATTGAAATCTGTTGAAAAAACTGATATGACATGATTAAAATAAACATACCCAGGTTACCCGCACTTGTTCTGAGGGGTTCTTTCCCTGGTATATTTTAATCTTAAAAAGGTTTCTTCTCACTGCCAGGCTACACAGTAAAAGTAAAGAGAATATCCTTCACTGTCACTGTCCAAACATAATAACTTTGTTTGAATACTATTATTCGTTGTCTCAATACACTAATACTAGACTATCTCAACTATCTAATTTTTAAAAAATAATGATTTTAATTTTAGGACCAAAAGATTTGTCCCAATTATTGGCTTGTCGGACTTGGATAGGCTAAAGGCCAAAGTTATGCTGATTTAAATTAGTTTGGTCAACATTCCTGCTCTACTGTGGTTAAATATCTTGTTTAACCATAAGTCTTAAGAATGCGTCTGCCTCTTCAGTTTAAAAACAAGTTTATTAGAGATTTTTTCCAAGCCTACTTTAACTTGAATGATAGCATTGTATTAGTTATTGATTGGCTCATTATTGATTAGGACCTAATTCTAATGAGAAATTGTCAATTAGGTTTCAATTACCTACTATAGTCTATATTTAAAAAGAAGTAGCCTATAAAGGGTATATTAGAGCTGATTTTGGTGCCAAACTATATCAAATGGACAAAATAGAATAGATATTTATTAGAATCTTAAATACAAGTATGTATGTAACTTAAATTCGAATTGAGAATGAGACAGAATCCTCTCCAACTATTTATTACATAGCTAAACAAATTTTTGTTCTTGTGATGAATTCTTTCAAGTGATCTCAGTCATTTTTTGTTTTGTTTATGGCACATTTGCTTGGGTTACTTACTCTTTGCAAAAATAACCGTAACACTTTTTTTATGGAAAAGTATTTCCTTTCATTTGTTTTGCGTCTCTTTTGCTGCCGCTGGTTTGGGTTTGTTACAGTGTGAAGATCCTGTAGGCCTTTTTTCGAAGCTACAGATCATTAGCATGATTGATAAAAACCAGGCTATTTACAACAATCATCAGAATTTTTGGCACTTTTGCCTTTTCCGGTCCGAGAGTTTTGGAGGCTGTCCAGTCACACAAAAAAGATAATGCCAGTCATGGTCTAAGAAAGTAAGTATCTAGTTTGTTCAGTTAGTTCAGTTTTTTTCATTGCCAAATAAAAATTTAGGGTCAGATTATAACTTAAAGTTCATTATGGAACTACTTTTGCAAATTTTTTTTTTTATAGTAACACTAGAAAATAAATGAAAAAGATTACCAAAGATTGACCCTAAATATTTTGTTTTAATTTTAAATAAAGCAGAATATTTTTTTAAAGACACCATAGAGACACTGACTGAGCAGTCTTTTTGTGTGACAACAGCCTCAGCCTCTTTCATCATCTTTTGAGCTTTACTTTGTCTATGTTTTGTCTTGCTAGTTTTATGCTGGAAATTGATGCTTAGGTTAAAATATTATTGCTGTTTGCAACAAAAAGACATCCATTTTAAAATAAACAATGGGTTTGCTTAATTTTTTTATTTATCATGAACATTTTTAATATATCAGGAATATATTTTTGCTATTATGTTTAGAAGGAAAATTAATAAAGTGTAATATAATATTTATTGTTATTAAAAATATAGCTAAAAATCATCAAAAACTAATTGTTTTGTAAAGGAAAGTGAAGTTTTTTATTATGAATTTGTCCATGTTGTGAACAGAAAAAATGTCCCGCAAATTAAAGTTGTATGTGTATTCATTCTCTCCCTTGTTTCAGATACTCCTTTAATTATTTTAGCAGTACTGGATATTGCTTGAATGAAATGAATCATAAACAATGTAAATCGTTAAACACAAAATGAAGTGATCAAAATATTTCTTATGGCGAAAAAAGTTTTAATGCATACAATTTTTTAAAATCACAAAGTTACATTAACTTGGTATTTGAAATTAGAAACACTATTTACATTTTATCATCAAATTTATGTATGCATAAAAAAAAAAAGTAATCAAATAAAATACTGATAAAACATAATTTAATATTTGTCAAGACTGCATTATTATTTTTACCCATTTTTCCTCTTAAGTGATTTCGCTTAAAACATATTTTACTGAACTTACACATTGTTAATGTAAGAACTTAACGACAGATAAAGAAACTTTAGACTGTTGGGAAGCGTCTGGGTTTCACTAGTTCCAGTTAATTAAAAAGTGGTTGTTTTGAAAATTTCTTTGCTGCCCTGCAGGTATTTGAAATTCTTTTTAATACATTTTTGCTTGCCAAAGTTATTTTTACTTCTATTGCACTAAAGTAATTAAAAAATGTATATGTCTTGCATGAATGAAGATAATACACTTTTATTAACCTTTTAGACAAATTTATCTCTGTACATATTCGTGAACTATGAGGTTAGTTTTATAATAGCATATGTTGTAATATACAAGGTCATATTTGGCATTTGCTTATGTTGATTTAGGAGCGCTTTGGCATTTAATCTTCAAAATATTAAGGGTAGTTTATATGATATTGTTTACTTTTCATACTGGTGCTCGATGTTCCCTCTAAGGATCATTGGTTCATGTGCAAAGTTGCGCAGCATCCATTCTTTGTGCATTAATTTTACAAAATTTGCTGGGCTGTAATTCTAAACTGCTGCGCTGTGCCGGTCAGATATCAGCACAGCCGCGCAGCTTACTGGGAACATTGCCATGCTAGATACCTTGTCATCAAGTGAATTTGTGTATATCTTTTCTCTGGATGTTTAGAATGAGTTTTCAGTGGATTGTGTTTAAATAATTTTCTTTGGATTATGGTTGAATACATATCAGTGGATTGTGTTGGAATATTTTTCAGTGATATAAAGAAGAATAAAGATCAAATTTAGTGTGTTTTAGATAGTGCGCACATTTGAAAGGTAATAAATGAGCATTGTAAAAATATAATTATTTATTTTCCATTCAGATGGTCAGTTCGAATAGCATTTAAATCTTGAATAGTGTGGCCGCACAATAAATCTGAAATTTGGAGTACAAAAGTGAACAAAATGTCAATAATAAAACTTACTTTAATTTACGATGTAAAAATATCAAATTGTGGTCATTTATAAAAAAAATCAATCAACCTTAAGTTTGCAAAATAAAACATGGATTTTCTCAATTAAGCAAAGCAAAAAGTTAGGGAATGTTAGTTCTTCAAGTCAGCTCTGTTGTGTACTTCATCTTCTTTAAATTACTATTTTGCTGCAAGTAACTGTTTTGGTGTTTTGGATCTAGACATGGAACTGAAGTAACAAACCTAAAAAAAAATCATTACAATATGTTATTTTTTAAAAAAATTTTAGTCCCATAACCTCTTTTTTTCGAGGTCGTAGAGGATTCTAATGTTTCCATTAGAACATTCTCGGGCATAATAGACACTGGCGGCGCCCATCCCTCTCCAGGTCAGCGGAGGACTTTTCTTAGCGTTAGTCATTTCTCAATATTTTTATAGTGGCTTTTCGTGGGTTCGATCCCACGCCCCTCAGCTTAGTTATTAGTTCAGAATTTTTTTTTAAAGAAAAAAATTTATTTGAAAAGAAAAGTTATCAAAAAATAAAAGGGGATGTTTACAACAATAAAAACCAATTACAAAATTTCAAATATTTAGTACGTTGTTATATCATTTTAGAAAATTTTATCTCGCATGATGGTAGGCCAGATTTGATTTTCTTTAAATGGTTACAAGTTATATGGTTTAAAGAGCCCTTTGTTTTATGTGTGACAAAATTGTGAACTTGTGGAAGGATAACTTTGATGCTCTAAAACTTAAGTATGTTTATTTATTTTATGAGGTATTAAACATTTGACTTTTACAAAAAAAACTTTCCAATTATTTAAAAAGTGGAGGATAGGCCCAAATATTTTTTAAAAAAAATAATTTTTTACATATAAAGTAATGCTATGACTTTAAATCTCCAAAAGAAATGTTGAAAAAAAACAAGACATGAATTAGAACAATGTATGTTAATACCAACCCTAATCAAAACATATTTTGTTTGATGTGACTTATTAATTCTGCTTAAGTTTTGGTTTTTTCCTACTCTTGTAACTTCATTTGCATTTTCTAGTCATGTAACTGCTCAATCAGTAGTCTGAAAGTGGTGTTTTAGTTCATTATCATCATTGTTAAGAAAATAGTCTAGGATAGGATACATTTTACCCCCCCCCCCTTTTTTTTTCCCCTCATGTCAGGTGTAAAGATAAAAGTTTAATATTAATTCTAGTAGTGGAATTTTAAAAAAACAACAACAAAGGAGCATATTTAAATATGTATACCCATTTGCCTGCTTTGTTTCTATTTTAGTGTCATATTGTTTTAAGTATATATATTAAAGATATCTGTTTGTAAATAAAAGGAGTGAAAAATTTATAGACAGTTATATGCAATTTTTCATTCAAGGCAAAGCATAACATAAGTAAACTGTGAACTTGGATTGTTTTTTAAAAAAATATTTAAAAATTTTTAAAATAAATTTTGTCATCAAATTTTAACTTGCGTTTCAGATGTACTGATGCGACTGTGAGTTATATCTAAGTTGATCAATTTTAAACAGCCTTACCTGAACCATTGATAAAAAATGGATTATGGATGGGATACATCAGATGAGGAGGGCGGTATGGCCATTGATCTTGATGCTAAACAAGATGAGCATCGAGATGGACATATGAACACACAAGAAGGTAATTAACAGCTGCTGGTTCATACAATAAAATTTTTAAAAGATTAAAAAAAAAATCATCTTATGAAAATAATAAAAAATAAAATATTTCTTTTACTTTTAGGAAAAAATGTTGAAGCCGATAAGAATAAAGCTGATCTCAACATTGAAAGTTATGACCCATCAGAGCCTACTGATGATTACGATCCAGCAGAACCTACTAATGATGCAGAAGGAGATCCTTGCAATTCTCAGAAGGGTAGTGTGAGTCACAGCTTACAACGGATGAAATCGGGAGAAGAATCTCCTGAGTACGATCCAGCTGAACCTACATTGAGTGATGAGGAAGGGGGTGGAACCCCCATGAGTAAAACTGAAGACTCCCAAACTGAAGCAGTCGGTGAAAGTGATGGGAGATGGGACTCACAGTTATATTTATCACAGAATGAACCTGTGAGCCCAGAATCCGATAGAGAGAATGGGGAAGAGGATAATGTTTCTGTACAGAATGATGGTTGCATTGAAAAAGGTAATGAAGACAGGGACGCTGAAAGGGTTCTCCATGGAGAAAGCCCCTTAAGAGAGAATAAATCTAAAAGTGAAAGTCCTTCAGTTGGTAATTTGGACACTGATGACAATACCCAGAATTCTGTCATGGATGATATCAATAGTGATGTTCCTGAGGTTTCTTTTGATGAAAGTGATTTTGTACTAGAAAAAGAGCCCTTTGCTCCTGAGGGGGATCAAAGGGAAAGTATAGGCAGCCCATGGTCGACAAAAGACCCATCGGAAGACCCCCAGATTCTTTCAGGCCAGCCAGCACATGGGCTTGATTCGCCCAACAAGAGCAACACACGCACAGATATGGAGGAGAAAGAGGAGAGAGAACGTTTTAGGAGGCAAGAGGAGGTGGACAGTCGGAATGAAGAAGCTTTAGTAGATTTGTTTAGAGAGGAGAGTGAGCCAGACAGGATTGAAGAAGACCTAGAGCAGCCGATAAAGAAAAATAAAAAGAAGGCAGGCTCCAAGAAAGTAAAGAAAAAGGGAAAAAAGCTAAAAAAAGGAATGGGCAAAAAGGGGCAGAAGAAGCATGATGGAGATGGAGAAGTGGAAGATCAGAGGTTTGTTGAAATAAGGAGAGACAGAAACAGTGTGGAAAGTAGAGAGGAAGGGGAGCTGGAAGGAGAAGGTGTGAATTTCAGCCACAGAAAGTCTTATGAAGACAGGTTGCCTATGGATGTCTATGAAGAGACATTCAGTTTGGTGAGCAGCAGACAAGAGGAGGAGCAGCGGGAACCAGGTGAAATCATAGAAGAGGGGAAGAAAAAAAGCAGTAAAAAGAGGGAGAAGAAAGAAAAGAAGAAAAAGAAAAGTAAGCGTGAGGTGGCTACCATTGAGGAGGGTAATCAAGGGGATGACGATTCACAAAAGTTCCCATCCTTTTTAGCTGGATTTTTTGTTCAAGATGAAGGGGAGGAGGATGTTGATGAAAATATTGGCCTGTCCAGATCCTTTGACGAGGAACCCACATTTCAGAAAACTGGGGTAAAAAATTACAGAAAAAGGCATAGTTCTGGAGCCGAAGACTCTGTTAAAAGTTTTGAAGATGCTCACAGGGGAGAGACTCTGGAGGTGAGAAGTGAAGAACCTGAGCATAGAAAAACCAAAAAGCATGATGATAAGAGGCAAGAAGTGAGGCAGAGGGAAGCACGTGAAGTCCGACATGAAAAGGAGCACAGGCATGCAACACCAAGAAAAAAGGACAGAGAGCGGGAAAGAGAGAGAAATAGGGGGGACAGAGATAGAGAAAGGGGAAGAGACAAGGAGAGAGAAAATCGGGAGAGAGAAAGAGACAGGGAAAGGGAAGTAGTGAGAGAAAGAGAGAGAAGTAGAAGGGCTGAGGTTGATGAACGCAGGCGACGTCATACCAGAAGTGGATCTCGCGAACGTAGGAGGAGATCAGTCTCTGCAGAGAGAATTCGCCGTTCAAGATCAAGGGATAGAACAGCAAGGCACAGGCGCCAGAGATCAAAATCTAGAGAAAGGTCTGTGGAGAGAGAGCGTGAGAGACCAAAGAGAAAGCACAGAGAAAGGAGTAAAGAAAGAGAAGTCGATAGAAGAGCCAGACGGTTGACACATTCACGATCAAGGAGTCCACATCGGCGATTAGAAAGGGCAAGTTCCAATAAAGAAAATAGAGAGGACAGCACTCGTAGGAGGAGAAGGCACACAAGAGCAGTAGAAGACAGTGATACGGACAACAGGGAAAGTTCTCGGAGATCTCAGAGAAGGCAGCGAAGGGAGAGGCAAAGAAGTAGCAGCTCTTCCTCTTCCTCTGGCAGCAGTAGCCAAAGCAACATTCGAGGTCGAACAAGTAGCCATTACCGAAACTTCCACAGTCATCATAGCTCTGACGAGGGTGCTTCCAGTGATGTGATCCTAGTGGAACCAGAGAGGATAGTAATTAACTTAGATGAGGAAGAGGATCCACCTTCAAGAGTTGACATAACACATCATAACATTGAAGATGACAGTACAAAACTTGTGGATGGAGAAAGTATACCCCCTCCACCAGAACTTTCTAGAAACGCAAGAGGCAGCGCCCTTATTCAGATAAATCCAGCAGAACCAGAACATGAAATGAGTGGATCTGCTGAAGAGCCAGAAGGAGATGCAACTCCAACACGTGATGAACACACTGATGATGTCCCACATGGACGTGGCCAAAGAAAGTCAGTGGTGGAGTCGGACTATGATCCTGCTCATCCAACAGAAGAAGTAGAAGAACATGAAAACCGCTTACCAACATCAACAGCCCCAGCTCCCACAGCGGCCCCATCAGTGACTCTGCCAGCCCCAGCTCCATTGCCAGTCTTTGTCCCAGCTGAATCGGGTCCTGTTCCCCCTGATCATCCACCACCAGAAGAGGTTCGCCCCTCACCACCACCTGGGCCGTCATTGGTTGAAACACAGCTCCCTCAATTTCCTGGAGCTTCTTTACCGCAGTTGACTCTAATAAATGCACAATTTCAACAGCAGCCGCCGCCTCCTACTCATCAGCAACCTTCACCACAACATCAGCCAGGCCTCCTGCCTTTCCCTGGGGTCCCACTTGGCCAGGCTCAGAGATTCCCTCCTTGGCCTCATGTTAATGGCCCTAATGCCAGTTTAATGCATCCTAATGCTGGCTCACTTCCTGGGTTTGCAAGTCAACGGGGACTGCTGCCAACCCCAGACACCCGTCCACTCTACTCTTTAGACAGTTCAAGGCCGCCACCTCCATTTGGTTCTGCACTTTTATCCCAGCCACCTCCTCCAAGGGAAGCCATGCCCCATATGAGACCCCAAATGCCGATATCGGCCATGGCACCTCTAGAACAATTAACATCTCTGCTTCCTGCTTTGGACCGTGCCAAAATGGCACAGCGCCGAGAAGATGAGCAGAGTATGGTGCAACAGATGTTTAAACATCCTCTTCCAGTAACAGCACTAATGGGTAAGGCACCTCTCATGAGCAATTCAGCCTCCAACATGTCATCAGGGGCAATGCGTGTGTCAAGAAGCAGTCGTGGCGGAGGGGACTTAGCAGAATCCACTGAAGTGGTTGATATGGATATGAGCCCCGGAGAAGATGATTGTGAACTTGAACTCCCCTCACCCAACTCGTCTGACAGTGACAGAGATGATAGAAGGAGAAGAGGGAGAAAATTAGACTCCCGTACAAATAGGACTGCAAATGACATTTCTAAAACTGCTACAGGTCTTGAAAAAGGCATTATACAACCATCTGTGTATCTCAGGGCTTTAAGTAAAGTTATAGAGAAGTTAGCCCCCAAAAGTCAACCACAAACCTCTGAGTCTGGTGGAACAGCCATGCAACACCAAGACAAATCAAAATCCCTCCCCAGAAAGAGAGGAGTAGAAATGAATGATGATGATGTACCGGCTTCAGCTGTGGAACTAACAAATAAGGAAAAGGTAACTGAAACACATATTAACTCTCTCATGCACAAATATCTTGTGCTTGATTTTTAATATTGTTTTGAGAAATATGTCTATGAAGTAAATCTTTGAAAAATATTATTAATTAATAAGTGATTCTGCAAAGAAAATTCATATTTAGTTAGATCATTTTCTGATCATTCAAAACATTTAGCTAATTTTTATTTCCTATAAATCTTTTCTCAGTATTTGAAAAAGCTTCACCTGCAAGAGCGTGTGATTGATGAGGTTAAGCTGGCCATTAAACCATTCTACAGCTCAAAGAAGATTACAAAAGAGCAGTATAAGTTAATACTCAGGAAAGCTGTACCAAAGGTTTGTATATTATTTTCTTTTATTTAGGTTTGGGAGATTTCAGTTGAAATGAGACCAGCTTTGAGCAGTAGGTGTGAATGGGACACCAGCATAGTAGAAATGAGAATTATTATTATTAAACACAATGAAAAGAAAAAGGTCACGCAAACTCTCACCATAGTGATAGAAATCCTTTGCATAAGCTGATGTTTCAATCATTTAAAAAAATTTTCTAACAATATAAAATGAGTCATTCCATAAATTAAAAAAAATAATGGAGAAGGGTAACAGTGTTCATTTTTAAATATATCATTTAACAAGATAAACTTCAAATACTATGACCTTTTTACACATAAATATTACAGTTACAGCTTGTAATGGTTGCATCTTTACTTTTTAACCTGAAGTTAATTAGAATTATGTCTTAGGGTTCCTTTCTTACATGTTATTTTGTCTTTAAAAAGAAGGTGATATGTCAAAATGTTTTTTTTTGTGTGGTAAAAACTTGACAAAGACCTGAAATGTCATATAAATATATTTCATCTTGAAACTGATTATGCATTTCATTATTTATTGTAAAAATTGGAGCCCAGTAGAAGAGCTTTTGAAAGCCTATTGTTAAAATAATATGTGCTGCATACAAGCATGAAATAAAGGGTTTGGTAATGGAACATTTTTTGCAATCACTATCTGAAGATAATGTATGTTAAATGTACATGTCCTGACAGGTCTGCCACAGTAAAAGTGGTAACATCAACCCTCAAAAGATTCAGCAACTTGTTGAAGCTTACGTTGGCAAAATGAGTAAAGGTGGGGCTGCAACAAGCAAGAAAAAGAAATCGCATGCTGCTAAAGATCCATCTTCTGGTCCCAAAGAAGGGGGCGTAGCAACATCTGCTGCTATTAGGCAAAATGGAGATAGGGTTAAAAAGCCAACAAGATAGTGAGCACTGATGTTGACTGATTTTGGAATTTAAAATATTGTAATATGATGTACATAAACATATTATTGTCTAAGAGGTCCTCAAAAATAGTTAATTTGGTTAGGGGGGATTGAAGAAAAGCTTTTAGGTGTATAGTTTTTGTGTTTGTACTTAGTCTTCGATTTTTGTTTAAGATGCTAGTGTAGTATTGTATTTTTATACACCACTAATATTATGTCTTCATAAATCTGCAATATTTGGTTAAATTGGCATTTTTGCATTCATCTCAGCCATAAGCATAATGACCAACACTTTGTGTACCCCAGCATTCTAGGTTAGCACATCCATTACTACCAATTAGGATTTTCCATTTTTCTGAACTTATTATTTTATTTTTTTGCTTTAAAGAAAAAGTGTGCTGTGAAATATTAAGTTAAAAAGAAATTATATTACTTCATGTTGCCTCAAAAAGGATGTACAGATAAAAATAAAATGACCTCATTTTAAATGATCAAAATTTCTTCAACAATTAAAAATTTTACAAATCAGATGACTGAAAATAAAAGGCAAACTATAAATTGATAAAGAATTTCAAAAGGGAGTACTGGCCTGAATTTTTAACAATGATTGGTTACTCCTATTTTTAAAAGTTAGATCATGTTAGTAGAGATTTTAAAAATTTCTTTGTGGCCAGATATACTATTTGATGACATTACTTTTACATGGAAAGGCAAATCATACAACTGGCTCTTAAAAGTTTTAAAAATGCAAGTTGGCTTTTCCTTTTTTAACCATTGACATTAACAGTGTCTTCAAATTTAACTTTTGAACAGATAGAAATTTCATTTATCTAATACATATATGTAAATATTGTGGCCTATTTGCTGTATAGCTTAACTAGCATTGAGCTACATTTTAAAAAAAAGAACAATTTCAGAGATTAGTAGATTTTAGGTTGGTATAGCATCTTCTTGAAGACCAATTAGTTTGAGTTCACAAACCTGTGTTCCATCCATCCTTGTGGCGCTACAGCCCATGTAGGGCTTGGGCCTGCCTATAAACCTGTGTTGATGCTGTCAATTTATTGAAAATAAGTATTTTTGACAGCTCTAACCCCTTAGTCATTCTTTCTGTTACTTACTGAGCTCCCTCATTACCAGTTTATTTTTCAGTCATGTTTTGAAACTCGATACATGATACTTGACATACTCAGTAATTAACAGAAAATTGCGCTTGTCTTTTATCCCATTTGAGACATAGGGTATCAGATTTTTCTAGTTCTGTTCTTTCATTTCCTGTTAATTTCATGTGTCGCCAATAGTTCAATTCCTTGTATTTTTAATCCTTCTTTCTTTTGTCCTGTGTGTTCCATGTAAGGGATATTTAGATGTATTCGGTTGGTTGAAAAGAATTGTCCTGTTCACCTGTATTTATTCATTTTAATGTCTTTAGCAATAGACTTGAGGTATGTCTTGTCAAGTAAGTCTCTTGTACTTTGTTATTTAGTTACACTTTGCACTTATATTATCTAATTATTGTGAAGGTTTGTACTTTCTGGATATCTGTACTCAAAGTTGTTTTTTTTCAAAAGATGTTTGTCATTTAAAATTTGTGAAGGTTATCCATTAACTATTATTGATTCAGGACACTGAAATACCAATAGTTAAAAAATATACTTTTTTTGAAGATTGTTTGTTGTCCAGCCTGCTTTCATTTCGTTAGAGTATTATGTTTTTATTCTATACATTAAAATTTGAACAGCCTGCAGTATGATAAATCACTGGATCGGCCCATGTTGCTGAGGTACACAAGGTGTTAAATTCTTTGAATTTTAAATAATTTTTGTCAAATTATTTCTCACCAGATATATTTAGTTTCCCCTTTGAATTTAAAATAATATTTGTCCAAATACTTTCACCAGATAGGACTTTTTTTTTCCCAATTTAAAGAATAGATATATTTAGTTTCCCAAATTCAATTTAAAATTGAATGTAACTCATGCAGATTACACACTAAAAATGCATACATTTAAAATATCTACAATTAAAATAAAACAAATTTCAAATGTCGTCAGTTTTTTTTTCGTATTCAAATAAAGAAGGTGAAAAAGAAAGTTATACACCAAAACATTAACATAAATTTTAAGAAATTTTTTTTCCCCTTAGTTTTGGATGCAATTAATTTTGAGAGCAAGCTATGTAAATTCTGAATGAAGTAGTGTAACAAGTATCTATATCAAAGAACACCCCACCACCTCCTCAATATAAAAGAAGCATTGGAATGTGAGGTCTTTGGATCAAAATAGTGAATCCATTAGGAGAAAGTCATAAAAACATCAGGATAATTGCTGGGGGATCTTAGTTTTTGAATGTGTGGTGCCAAAGAACAATCATCTCCATTAATCCCCACTTATGAAATGTAAAATATTATTATGTACCATGATAAATAATGTAATTTGTCTGTAGAATAAATGGATTATTTTCATTGGCATGTTCCTGCAGATGGCGATATTTTTACTCATTGAATATTTTTGTTATAACTTATATTTGTTAATTTAATAAAGATTTAAGTTTAGGTGATGAACAAGTTATGCTTGTGTATGAAGAGTTCTGAGATTAAGATTTGGCAAGTTGGGGTATGCTGTTAGTTGTGCATCCACATCAACTGTAGATAATTTCTTGCCCCCATGTTCACTTGCTTGTTATTTGTATGTGATGACTATTGTGTATTTTATTTTGTCTATACAAATAAAAAAAATGAATTTTTTTGATAACTCTTTTGTTTTTGTTTTTTTATCAACTTGTAAACTACCAACTGTAACCAAGGGATTATGTTAAATAGTTGTAGATTAATGTCTTGAGAAATTATGAAAAATTGTTGTCTCCTCAGCTTGCTGCCATGGTGTAACATGGGTCTTATTTCTTTACTTTAAGAAAGCACATGATGATTTCAAGGCTTTATGCATTAAAGTTAAATATGATTTTACCAACGTCAAGAAGCAGCATGAGTGTGTTTACACAGACCAATAAAGTTATCTGACCTGTATTCGATAAAAACTTGAGCTTTAATAAAAGGCCAAGGTCATTATACATAAAGTATCATGATGCTATTTTCAGTTTCAAGATGGTTTGAAGACAGACAGGTCTTAACAAATTTTTAATTGTTAACTAAAGATGAGAGTACATTAAAAAGCATAATTACTATGTTGAAAGTGTAATGAACCAGTGTTTCAACTGTCCTCTCTTAAAAGCAGCTTCTTAAACAGGATTATAATAGAATTTTATGTAGCCTAACCAGATTTTTGCACGTAATAACATTTTTTGCTTCTGTAGATACGGCACATCGAAATTCAATTTTTGACGTGGTATTTTAATGTCTATAGATTGATGTTAAAGATGGTTAACAGACTTCAGCCTATGATAATAGTATGAGATGATATAAATACTGTATGTAAAGATCTGGATTTTTACTGCCTCCTGGAATTCTGAGATGTCCTGGAATCCTTTGGAGTTTGAATTTAAGAAGAGCCTTGTTCACTCATACCCTGTTTGCATGTTTACAAATCTAAAAGCCTGATTGCAGTCTCACCCACATCACAAGAAACAGTACACAACTCCTCATTAAATGTCTGAAATTTGATTTTGACTTGAGGGTGTGGAAAAACAATTCTCTTTTTACAAACTTTTTTTGTTCTTAATTTTTTGATAAAGTGACATATGGCCTTTACTTTTTTAAAAATTTGGAATTTTTTATTTTCTGCTAGAAATCTCCAGGCATTCAGTTTCAGATTTTCAGCTCTTTGTGCAGTCCAGATAAAAGTCACACATTAACCGTCTAAAACCACTTTAAAAAATAAATAAATTTTGCTGTTACTTTTCTTGTTAGGTTGTTGTATTGAATGTATTAGAAACTTTTAGTTGACAACTTATTAACCTTTTCAGATGGTGTGATTTGCATGAGCTTAACAGTTGATCATGTCAGCCACAGAGGAACAGATTACAACTCTCACACAGGAGAGGGAACTGGAGGAAGAAGAGGGATCATCTGAGGAGGAGGGCAGTGAGGACGATGATGATGAAAGTGATGATGAGGAAGGAGAAGAGGATGATGAAGTAGCAGGTGAAGGTATGTTGGCCTCTATTTCTCACATTGCATATTGATATTCCCATGCATCCCAATAATTCACTTTTTTCGTATTTGGCTGTACCAGTTACTTTACAACCTAAAAAGCTTTCTGGTCACAAATCCTGCCCTTTTTTTCTGGAGGACTCAATGTGTTTTTCCATGTGCAAATTAAAAAAATCGTGCTTCAAAGTTGCACAGCATCCATTTTTTTGGTATTATTTTACAAAATTTGCTGCACAGTAATTCTAAAATGCTGTGCGCCTTTGATCAGATATCTGCACAGCACCGCAGCTTTTAGGGAACATTGATGACTGTCTTGCTAATGCTATGTGAACTTTCACCGAGCAAATTAAGCATTTTTTGTGCATTTTAACAAAATGGTGTCATCTTTCAGGAAAGTAGGGCAGAGTTAGAAAGATGGGGAGTAAAATCAGATTTTTACGGTGAGAAAAAATATATAATAAAACTAGAAAAAATAATAATAGAACATTTTTAATTTCTAAACATTTTTTAATCCTTGTCCTCACATAAAAATTAAAGAGATCTCTTGCAGCGTTGTTTACGTTTTGGTGAGATTTCCTATGCGCTGAAATATTAGCTAGAGGAATTTTACAATTTTATAGAGAACTATTTTTAGTTATGCAAACCCTAACTACATAACGCAAAGCAAACCTAAAAACTCTTACATAGAATTATTTATTTCCTCATCAACTCTCTTAAATGTTGATATAACCATTTCTATCCAAATTATGATATCCCAGGAGTATGGCATTACCTTGGCATTGCTACTGAAATGATCTTAGAATGGCTGTGTTAGCAGCACTTTCCGCATAAAACCTTTAATTTAATGTCTGGTTTACTTTTACCTTCCTTACTGTTTTTTTATTGTTGCCAGGGCTTTGTTTTGTGACCTACTAAACTATAATAAAATCACTAAATGGATGATGTATGTTTTTTAAAAATTAAATTAAAACAGCAAAATAATGATGAATTTGTTTCAATTGTAATAAAAACTGCAAAAAGGATGATCATGTATGTGTTTCCTTTGTAATAAAAAATGCGAAAAGGATGTTTATGTATGCGTTTCATTTGTAATGAAAGCTGAAAAATGGCAATGTATGTGTTTTTGAGCTTTCCACATATTTTTCTTTTAGATGAAGAATGGGAGAGTGAAGAGGACGATGGCGAAGATGAAGGAGAAAATGATGGAGAGGAAGATGGGGAAGCGGATGGTGAAACTGGGGATGAAGATGATGATGAAGAAGAGGATGCAGATGATGATGAAGAAGGGGATGCAGATGATGCTGAAAGAGAAGGAGACCATGTTGTTGATGACTCTTCAGGGGATGAGAATTGTGACAGGTGTCCAATCTGTCTCAATCGTTTACACAGTCAAGACATCGGCACCCCTGAGACCTGTGACCACTGCTTCTGTTTGGAATGTATACAGGAATGGGCTAAGGTTGGTCTCCTCTAAGTTCTATTTGGAATGTATACAAGAATGTGCTAAGGTTGGTCTCCTCTGTTTTGTTTGGAATGTATTCAGGAATGGGCTAAGTTTGGTCTCCTCTATGTTCTATTTGGAACGTATACAAGAATGTGCTAAGGTTGGTCTCCTCTCTGTTTTGTTTGGAATGTATTCAGGAATGGGCTAAGGTTGGTCTCCTCTGTTTTTTTTGTTGGTTTTTTAAAAATGTTTACTGGAATGGGCTAAGGTTGGTCTCTCTCATCTGTTTGAATTGTATTCAGGAATGGGCTAAAAGTTGGTCTCCTTTATTGTCTGTTATGAGAATACCATTTAGGCTTTAAGGATGAATGTAAACCCTTGAAAGGGCGAGCTATTTCTAATTTTTCTTGCCTGGAATGGACATTTATGGTTTCGCTAGTGAAAGTTTAATATTTTATGGTGTTAGTGAGTATATTTAAAGTAAATTAAAAGCAAGGTAAAGAGAATTGAAGAAAGATGTAGTATGTTCTTACTGGAGGTATCAAAGTCTTATCTGAGAATGTACACAAATATTTACAATTAACGATTTAACAGATTGTCAAATTTCAATCACGCCCCCAATATACACACACACCTTTACCACAAAATCTCTATCTCTTCTGTTTTTATTGGGAATGATTAGAAATAAGCCAAATTCAGATGCTTATAATGCCAAAAAAATCCAAAACAAAGAAGTAATTTATGCCTTTAGATGTCAATATTCTGAGCTTTCAGTCAATTTATTCCTCATTTTTTACCCTTTTTAGTCTTGAAATACATCTCTTAACTTAAGTTATATGATAAATAAAAAAGTAAAATATTTTAAAAAGATTCTATGTGTTGCTAGAGAGTAAAAGGTTGAGGCCGGAGGATGGGGGACATTTCCTTCAAGTTATCAATTAGATTTTATTATTTTAAAGAACAAATATTTGTTAAAACATGTTTTATGTGCAAAAAATATTTATTGTTTAATAAAAAAATAGATGATCCTCCAATATAACTATTTCACATTTCTGGTACTGTGTGAAAAAATTCATCTTCTAACCAACATGGACTGTTTTACTTCCTTGTTTCCCCAGGTAACAAACACTTGCCCAGTGGATCGCCAGGTCTTCCGCATAGTACTTGCCAGACATGCAGGAGAAGAAAAAATATACAAGCAGGTCAGAATTGCATGGTGTGCAAAGTGGGGAGGGGGAATCGTTATTAAATTAATAATATATAGATTCATGTACTAAAATCTTTGTTCTTCCGAAGTTAATATTAATGAAGGCAGTACAGACAAATAGACTGAATGTTTTGATAATGTCAAAAGGGAAAAAATAAGGTTGAACTTAAGCAGCATTAATTGGAACTAGACAAATTAATCTCCCCTAATTGGAATTATCGGACTTTAAAAGTCTGATAACATAATCATTAAAAAATTTAATGCAAAAAAATGTAAATGTTATGTACATGCCATTTTAAACATGTGGTATAGTGCAATCTTGATGTTTGCCTGTAGTTAATTTATACAAATTAAAATTGAGAAACAATAATGTAAATTTAACTGTAATAATGTAAATGAACTGATAACCCATGATAAAGCTAGCAACTGATGAAAGTGAACACATGCACATCAATGTCCAAATGTTATGTCAACCAAATGTTGCCCCAACAAAAAGCCAATAATTATCAACTTCCACTTCTTTTTTTTCATTCTCAAAATTTTTTGAAAGAGGATTTAGATAGCAAGTTCTATATTTGTGATGAACTGCGTTTTGGCTGTCAGTTGGTCCAGTCCACCGTATAGTTTGTCGTCGAGGGTAGCTTCCTGGGGCCATATGTCTGTCCGTCCAGGTATGGTGGTCCAGGGGGCAGTTTTGAAGAACATGTTCCGTATTTTCCGCTGCTGTCCCGCAGGGGCACATTTCGCTTTCTCCTATTCGAAGTTTGCGAAACATGTGCAGAAATTGACTTACTTCATTCAATATACATTAGTATATTGTGTTTTTATTTTCTACTAATTTTAACTTTAGCTTGATTTGACATTCTAATTTGGATTTGTGCAACAGTTCCCCATAGAGGATAACAAACAAGATAATGAAGAAGAAGAGGACCCAACGTACTGTGAAGTATGTGGACAGTCTGACCGAGAGGATAGACTACTGCTTTGTGATGGATGTGATTTGGGGTAAGTACTTGTTAATGGTGCAATAACCTGATGAGGACAAATTCTATGTGTTCCACACTGCTCAGCTTGGTGCTCCCCACCCCGCAGAGCAGTGTGTAATGGAACAATTTACAATACAGTCAAACCCGGTTATGTCGACGGCCTAGGGGTTTCCAGAAAAGCGTCGAGATAATAGGGTTGGCGAGATAAGTGGGTTCGACTGTACTAATGAAAATGCTGGTATATTGTCTATATCCTGAATATTCTTCCTATCTGTTGCAATCATTCAATATTGAGGCATTGTCAGGGAAACATTATTGAGTTATTGGGTTTTCCCTGACATGTCAATGTTGTTACTTGTGTTTGGTGCGGTGCGCACGGTATGAAAGAGGATGACGTAATAGTGTGAGCATGACGTAGGAAGAAGCAGTTGTTGTGAGCGAGAGATAGGTCGTGTTTGTAAATGGAGGAACTTTCGACATGCTTTTAATAAAGTTATAGATGTTCAAGAGTGTTGGTGTTATACCTTGAGTTGACATGTCCGTTTGGTCATAACAAATAACCTAGACAACGACGTAACAGGCATGTCTTATATTTTATTCACTGCTAAATTTCAATTGATCAGTCCAGCATTAATGTCATAGGAGCGGCTGGCAACCTGACATCCACTGGCAAGACTCACAATTCTGTGGGTTATTGCAATTAAAATAAATTTTAATATTTTAATGTGATGAAGGTATTCCAATGCTGTATAATTCCATGCCATAAATGTTGAGGACACTTCAATATCTTCATGGTCTTCAGAATTGTTGGTAACCTCTAACTTAAAGGAAACAATAGTAATTTTTGTTTTCATCTCTCATTGGTCCAGACATGTTTAGTTAGTGAATTAACATCATCTTTAAGCTGCTCCTTTGATTTCTCACCAACTTTCATTACTATCTACATGTAATTGTGAGTGTTCAACCCAATGCTTTCCAGATACCATTGTGAGTGTTTGGACCCACCGCTGGCCAGTGTTCCTGTCCATGAGTGGTTTTGTCCAGATTGTCAAGACAGGAGAAATGCAGGTGAGTCTAATCAGAAACAAGTTTAGTTTTATTCTCAAATCTTCATAAAAGTCTTTTTGTTATTGTAGCCACCACAAATAATTTGGTTGCCTTAAGTTATGGTCTGTAACCTTTTTTTGTTTTAGTTACCATTGATGAACATCAGCATTTAGGCAGACAGATTGCTAGGACCAGGATTAGTGAGCGTGTACGGAGAATCATTGCTGATGCCCGGGCAGAGAGGGCGCAAAGGAGAACAAGGATAGCTCAAATGATTGATGATAATGAAAGTTTCTTGGTACGTTTGAAATAATCAAAGTGCATAGATTTTCTATGGTACAGTGCTAGTGAATCTTCTGTGGGGCAGTGCTATTTAGTGTTCTGTGGGACAGTGCTAATGTTCTATTGAACAGTACTAGTTGATGTTTTATGGGACAGTACTAGTTAATGTTCTATGGGACAGTGCTATAAAATGTTTGGTCTTTGTTTGGAAAGCAGGTCTTTGTTTAGAAAGGTTGTTCTTTCGTCAGGATCAAGAGCCCGCCGCAAGACCATCAACTTCAGCCTCTACATCAGTTACCAGAAAAAAAAGAAAAACTACACGTAAAAGGAAGACAAAGAGAAAGACGACTAGGAAAGGGAAGACGACTAAAAGAAAGACAAAGAAAGGAAAGACAAGAAGGAAAAGGAAGACTACAGGTAAAAGAAAGAGGAAGACAAAGAGGAAAACAAAAAGAAAATCTACATCAACTTCACCAGGACTGGTAAATATTTGTTCTTATACACATTATTGCAGCTAGCTCTTTTGTTATGATTCTTACTCTTTATACAACTTGACTTATTATTGGTTAACAACTGATGGTTGTAATTTTCACAGGCCCGCACTGTTCGTGTGTCTTCAACCAGTGTCAAAGCTCGAATTGCTGACAAACTAGGGCTCTCAAAGCCTCCTGCTGGGCGCTCGATACCACTTCAGAAGTTACCCACGAATACTCGGCAGGAGAGTGTTGCTGCGCGGGCAGCGGCAGAATATGGAGTGGCTTCATTCTCTATACTGGGTAGCAAGGATGAACTCTATCTTTTTGCAGAGTATGTTGAAACTGTCAGCATTTTGAAATTATTAACATGTTGTGTCAGTATGTTGAAAACTGTCAGTTTAGATCTGTCAGTTTGATGAAACTGTCAATTCTTTGAAGCTTTCAGTATGTTATTAGTGATCATCACAAGCTGTTATTTCTATGCCTTTGTTAACTTACCAAATATTTTAAAAAAGCTAACTTTTGTTTCAGCCATGAAGGAGAAGAGCGCCAGATAGTTAACAGGCCGGCCATTCCAGCAGAGAGACTGCTGTCCAGTTCTGCCAAGTCTTCTCATCTACCTCTCAGTTTCTCCCCAACCAAGAGGTGACTGGCAATGAAGTGGCAAACAGTGCAATATGTAACACCATGGACATTTAACTGTGATGCTTTGAACTGTAGCACCAGAACATTGTTTGGGTGTTAACAACAAGTGCTTTCAGAATATCATTACAAATTTCCTGGGAAATTATTCAGGATTGATAGAAATTATTCAATAATACGACTCCCTTAGCATTTTAAAAATTATCTCTTTAATGAATGAAAAACCTAATAAAATCTTCAGGTCCATTCTTAAATTAAATGTAAGTCCTTAATTCTGAAAATACGACTCTCTATTGCAGAAAAGTTTTAAAAGAACCACCAGCAGCTTCTGTAATAAACACATCAACATCCAGTGCAACCTTTGATCTCTTGGGCTCAATCATGCAGAACCAGGACCTGCTACATAAAGGGAGTCGTCATGTTACTATTAATAGAGATGGTAGGACAATCTTTGTGTCATTGCATTTTTCTTGCGTTTTGTTTTTCCTTTTGGAATATTGAGATAATAATGTTGACCTATTCCATTGAAATTTTTCACTATAATTTGAGCAACCTAAGGTGCTAGTTTACCCTCAAGATCCCTATTCAAGTATCTCTGATACAACCAAAGGTAGTCGTTTATCCTAAAGCTCCCTATTCAAGTATCTGATACAACCAAAGGTAGTCGTTTATCCTCAAGCTCCATAGCCATGTTTTTGTAATTGTTTTTGTACCAGTTAGTCTTAGTTGGACACTTAAGTGTTTTGTCTTCTTTACAATGTTATTTTGTTTTTGTTTCTCACAGGTACCCTGAGTGCAGCCAAGTCTGAAAACACACATTTGAAAAAAAAGTTGCCAACATCTGATCAGCCAGCTATTTTAACATCCCAAGGCTCATCATTAGGCTGTAGTGCCACCAAAGTTACGGCTACAGTTTCGTGGTCTAGTAGAAGCCCTCAAGTATCCAGTTCTCCTGGGAGTGGTTCAAAAGCCAGATCTCCTGAAACAAGCTTGTCCAACCTTCAATCAGACATTTCAAAAACCTTGATCTCAATGTCTTCTCAACCTGCAGAATATGAGGCCGATTTCCAGGCTGTGGCTGACTCTGATGAGGAGCTGGTAAATGCAGAGTCAGGTCTTGCAGATGTTAAACCTAAAATCAGAACAACAATAGGGAAGGATATTAGTGGAAGCCAGTCGAAGTTGAGGTTAAGTAGTGAATCAAAGCAAGAAGTCAGGGATGGCCAGGTCAGTGATGAAGTAGGGTTGAAAATAAAAGAAGAGGTTGGAACTTGTTACCAAGGGACCACCGGTGGATCTGTGCTTTCTGAACGGGTGTATATTAAAGAAGAAGAGGACCTCAGAGGGAAGTCAATACTGAAACATACAAATTCTGAGCCTGTTGACAGAGCAGGGGACATTACTCAAGTGGGAAATGTTGGGCAATTTAATGGGAATTTTCTAAATTTTGATAATCCTTCATGCATTGATGTTCACAGGACTTTGGATAATGACATAGATAATAAATGCACTGATGTAATGGTGACTTCCAACTCATTGCCAGCCTTGAATAACTACAGTGAGTTGAACCAGGAGCCTCCCTTTGGATCTGGTCATCAAGACAATATTAGGACCCTAAATGGTTCCATTGGAGGGAAGGAGAAAGCAGACTGGTCAGTTGATAAAGAGGAAGGTGAAGCCAGTGACACAGACGATGAAAGGAGGCAACAAGAGGAAGAGGAAGGAGATGGTGACAAGGAGGAGGGAGAGATTGTGGATGAAGGAGATGATGGAGAGAAGTTGAGCGCAGAGGTCAGTGGACAAGTTGGCTTTCAGTGGCAAGGGGAGAATGTTAAGATGGATGCAGTAAGAAAACGATGTTTGTCTGAACTAGAGGTGACAGAAAGCAAGAAAAAGATACGGCTAGAAGATGTGAGATCAACAGGGACAGAATCCATGGCTGATCCAGTCAGTGATGATGACAGTGACGATGATAATAGTCCCGACAAACCTGTCAATGCATCCTTCATGATGGCAAATTTCTTGCACAGTCTCAAAACTAACGAGTTTGACAGAAAGAAAGAAAAAGCTCTTAGAAAAGAAATGAAGAATGCAGAGGAGGCAAAGAGTAAAGAGGAGCTGGAAAGAGAAACATTGGAGAAAGATAAGGCTAACCATGTGATTAGCATTTTGGATTTCATAGGCAATGAGAGTGCTAGGAAATTTGGCCTCCCTAGTGTTTCAGTGAAGGAGAATAAACCTCGGGAATACCGTGGCCCTGCATATCGGAACAACGGTGGGGGGGATGGCGGGGATAGGTTCAATTACAGGGACAGGATACAGAACTATTGGTCAGCAAGATGGAAATCTTCAGAGGATGGCGAATCTGTCATGGATGATGGTGACTCAGCTAATAGACCATTTGACAAAAGGTGGTTGTCTGGACAGCAAGACTACAAACATAGACCAAGGTCAGGGTCACAGGACAGTCGAGCATTCAGTCAGCGGTCAGGGTCACATGACAGTAGGTTGTCCAAGTCAAGGCATCGCAGTGATTCAACAAGGGAAAGGGGTGGCAAGGAGAAGCGTAGTCCTAGAAGGAAAGAGAAAAGAAGAAAAAGTAGAGATGACGAGGATGATAGAAAAAGTAAACAGAAGAAGAACAAAAGAACAAAATGGAGTAAGAAGGAAGAAATGAGCGAGGATGACTCCAGCGATGAGGAGGGAAGTGAGAAAAATATAGAAGTGGCTGAAGAACAGTTGAGTGAAGTCAATGAGAGTTTGACCAATGGTCAACCTCAATCCTCCGAAGGCCCCCCTTTGATGCCTGGGCATTATCCACCTCCAACTGCACCCCACCCCCCCTATTACCCCCCACCTCCAGGTGTCTATCCAAATCCACGTACATCTATTCCCCAGACACACCCATTACACTACGGGCAACCACCTTATATCCCCAGGCCGACTGAGGCCCCACCTCATCTCCATCTTCCTCGTCCTGCTTATGGTCAGCCAGGTTTTCCTCCTGCTTATGGCCCACCTCGATATCCACACCCCATTCATGGCCAACCTCCGCACCCTGTTCCTCATCAAACACATCCTGGGGCAGTACCACAGCATTATGTATCTTCCTATTACCGTCATCCTAACCCTACGGCAGCAACTACACTTCCAACAACTGTAGGATCAGTATCACGACCTCCCCTCTCCCACGCTCCACCACCACCTCACACAATTACACAGAAGCCTTCCCATACCTCCCAGCACCATCAACATGGACCACCACCTCCTCATCAACCCCTAGGAGCTCATACACCTCACGGCTCACACCCCCAGGGACCTCCTCAGCGCCATCCAGTTTATGCAGCTCCAACTAGGCACCCATTACCACACATTCCAGTAACAACGCACCCGCATGCGGTTTATACAAATCAGCCACATCCAACAGTGGCTGCCCATCAATATGCTTCTCATTTGTCCTCAAACTCGGCCTACATGCAGAGACAACCGACATCACACCAAGGGGCAGCACCGCACTCCTCATCTGTTGTAACAACATATCCTTCAAGCCACCCAGCCAATCATCCTTCAAGCCATCCAGCCAACCATCCTTCAAGCCATCCAGCCAGCCATCCTTCAAACCACCCAGCCAACCATACTTCAAGCCATCCAGCCAGCCATCCTTCAAGCCACCCAGCCAACCATCCTTCAAGCCACCCAGCCAACCATCCTTCAAGCCATCCAGCCAGCCATCCTTCAAGCCACCCAGCCAACCATCCTTCAAGCCATCCAGCCACCCATCATCCATCTCATTCTGGAACAGTGACACCTGGTGTGGCTGCACAGAGAAATGCCTATCCAACCACTGGCAAGCAGGAAATAGCCCCACGCAGCAACCCCACCACCACACATTTATCACAGCAACGATCAGAGACCTCGACCCAGTATTGGTCTGAATCATCATCAAATTCTCGTTCAGACTCTCACCGTAAAAAAGACTTTTCAAGTTTAAGCCCAAGAGAAGAGAGGAAGCCACACAGTTATTGTATATCTCCACCCAGAAGTACCATCAAGGGAGTGACTACCTATGACAAAGTGGATTCAAGTATTCTCTTAAATGAGGTAATATAACCAGAAATTAAAGCTTCTCTCTGAGAACTTGATCTCAGATTTTTTCCTTCCATTAGTTGTAAGAGTCAAGTTTTTAAATTAAATGACAAATCACACACACACACAAATGTTCCCATTCAAATAGTTTTTAAAAAAGCACCATCTAGTGAACTAGAAAAATGTGAAACAAAATATTAACAGCTTATGACTAAATTCCAAGAAAGTAAAGAACTTACTATCTAATTTCTATAATCTTAAATGTTCCACTGACAAGTTCCTCGAAGTTAAATGAGATGATGAAAAACTTGATTTTTTTAAAAACCAGTCAAAATATTTGTGTCCAAAAAATCTATTCTAAAAATCTCTTAAGGCATTCCATTTTGTTCCAGTTTGCATGAGAACAAAAAAAGGAAAGATGATAGTCAATAAAAAAATATCATAATATATTGAATTTCTGTTAAATTTTCCTTTAAAAAAACAGCTTATTTTAAAGTTTACACTTTAAATATCTTTTTTTTTTAATGGAGAAGTTTGTACATAAAAAAGCAAACTATTATTAATTATTAATAATTAATTGTTTATTAATAAATCAGGATGAATTGTTGTAAATACTTTCTTTCGCTTTAATCTGTATTTTATCGATTAAAATAATTTTAATAGATAAAATCTTTTACCGATTAATTCAGAAATTAATCGTTAATTTTTATACATTTCTGTTGCCTTTTTTTCTTTTTTCTCTGCTAATGATGGTCTGCTGATTTGTTTAATGGTTTGTTAATTAGAATTTTACTATGAATCACAAATGAATCACTCTGATCTGTAAACATCTCAACAACTCACTGTACCCAACACTGAAATCTAATTCTGAATTTATACTAGAAATTTGTTAGTCTAGAATTCCATGAAGAAATAACAGTTGCTTTTCACTGTTTATATCACTCTTATCACTCCATCTCACTTTCTACTTTCTATATCTGTCCATGTCATTCTCATGTTTTCAGAACTTAATTCAATTTTGGACAATAGGTTTCTCTATTGTTTTTTTTATATTAACACAGTGGATAGTCTCATGAGACACATGATTGCTTTGAATTACTAGGTCCAACCTGTCCCAAAATGTGACATTTGATTCTTTGAGTTATTAGGTCCAACTTGTCCCAAATAAAGTGACTTATAGTTGTCATAGAACTACCAGGTCCAAACTGTACCATATAATGTGACACATGGTTGTCATAGAGGCATTAGGTACAACCTGTCCCACATAAAAAGTGACATGGTTGTCACATAGCTACTAGGTACAACCTGTGCCATGTAATGGGGCACATAGTTGTCAGAGCTACAAGGTCCAACCTCAATTCATTAGTCATACATATATCAACTTACCCTTCCATACAGGATGGCATTCAGTAGTCTGTCATTTGTCTGCTTTTTTTGCTTACAGGTCAAGAAAGGATTCCGACAACTTGTTGAAGATGCTGTTCGCTGTGCCCTGAAACCTGCCTGGAGCTCTAAAAAAATTACCAAGGATGAATACAAGGATATTTTTAAACGAGCTGTTGAAAAGGTTTGTTGCATTTTTGTTCTTTCTACCCTTGAAAATTTGCGTGGAGGAAGTGATATCTACCTTGCTATTTGAAAATCTTAACTACACAATATTAGAAAGTGAGATTTTGCTAGTCCCGCATAAATATCTAAATATATAATTCTCATCATGGTCCGACCATGCGGAACACGAAGTAGCAAGCTGTCTGACCTCTGACCTCACCGACCAATCAGATTGCAAGAAAAGGTAGTAAACATTCAAAATTTCGTTGAAGTCAATTACTATGTTCTTTCAGAACAACAAAATAGCATGTATTTTGTAGTGTAATGGTTATATTTCGCCTAAGAAGCTCAGGTCACAGGTTAAATCCCCAGCTAAGACATTACTTTTTCAACTTTTCAATTTTTAACTTTGCAAATAACTTTGTGCTCTCCATTGTGCTCAGTGATAGAAAAGTAGTCATAAACTTTACTCAACAATTACTTTCATAAAATAAATACTTTAGGCGCCCTCCCTCGCTCTCCAGGCATGCGCAACTGTGTGTACCCGTAGTAATGTGTACTTCATCACTCCTATGTTCTCAGTCGCTTTGGTATCTCCTACAGTCGTCTGAGCCACATTGCCTTTCTATTGTTCTCTTCGATTCCGGAGGTTGCAGGTTCAAACCCCAGCTAAGACATTACTTTTTTAATTTTTAAAAATTTTTGTGTTTGTCACCGTTATTTCCCACTATCTTTTCGATCACCATAACAGGCACACAAGCTTAACGAATGACCTTTGTCAGGTTATGCCAATTAGTTTATGGTTGGCAAGCAAGGGTGATGCGGGGTGGCTAGTGGCTAACCACAGTGCACATGTTTCAAGATCAACCATGCGTCACAGTTATCCCCTCATCTGAGGTTCATTTGCGTTGTTCTGATTTCATTGTGATGTAGTTGTTTGTGTCTGTTCACCCCCCCCCCCACACACACACACTTTCTTTGCACTATCTATGAGCAAATCTGCAGCGTATGCTACGCCATGGCCATCTAGTTATAAATATTCCTTGAAAAATTTTAAGCCTGCCTTTATTTTCAGAATTATTTTTTTAAAAAGCCAATTGTTAAAAACATTTTCCAAAAATGAAGTCCTTGTGGGTGACTGCATTAGGAAATTGACCTTGAAAAAAGAAAATAGAGCTATGTTGTCATTGATGAGTATGATGTTGACCACAAGTTGAGTTTTAATTTTTATCATTATCAGGTTTGTGGCTCCAAAGAAACAGTTGTGCATCAAGAGAAAATTCAATCTTTAGTCTCAGCATACGTGATTAAGGCTCGCAAAGCAAGGACTAGTTAGTCACGCCTCTCAGTTTCTTCCTGTGATGAGATAAAACCTTGTGCCTGCCATATGGTGGAGCTACTCTGGTAACAGGACACCTTAGCTGTGACAGGACCTTCTTCACTGGTCTTAGCTTTGATTTGTTTTGATCACCTACTTAATTTGTGTAAATATTTTAGTTACCTATTGATAAATCCAGTGCTGCCTTACATTTTGTTGATAGTGATAGTGTCAGCTGCACAGGACATAACCTCACTGATGAGGGTATTTTATTGCTATTGATCAGCTTTTATAGCCAGGTCGCCCTAATGCCATGGCCTGCAGTAAATGATGGCTTGCAGTACATGGCCTACTTTTACTGTGTTCTCCTGTGAGGTACATCTTCACAGATTTCAGTATAGTTTTGTGTTGCAGTTTGATGAGGGGGGGGGGGGGGGTATGGATCACAGATTTATTGTATACACTAGTTTATAGGTTAAAGAAAAACATTTTGAGTTGAGAAGTGAATATTTTGATTTATTACTTGTACTTGAAATGTTTACCATGTGCTAGTTTTGTTCCCTTCACACAATGCTGGTGATGGAAATATTTATTTAAAAAAAAAGATTTTCAGCTCAAATTTTAGAATTTTTGTTTGTAACATTCTCAGGTAAAATTTTAGAATTTTTGTTTGTAACATTCTTTGATCAAATTTAGAAAGAGAGTAATGGGTTCTAGCCTAGGTGCTTGCAAAGCCCCCGGGGCATTGTGCTAACCACTCAATCACTTGCTCGTTAGTGGTGGCTCAATGAAACTTGCCCCACAGGCCATCATGGTCTGGAAAGGGGTTATTTTTATTTATTTATTCTTGCCTCAAGTTTTATAAAAATTGTTTACATAGACAAAGATTTGTCTCACTGTATTTTAGTATTGTTTTAGTTTGAAATTAACTGTGTTAGCTATAATTTTCTACAGTCGTAGACATTCAGCTACCAAGCAATATTTGGGTTAGCTGAATTATAAGCCATATTTCGGTTAGCTGAACTATTTTAATGTAAACAAAGAGGTTAAATATATTTAAAAAAAAAAAAAAATTGTTATCAGCATTGAACAAATGTTAGCAATATCGTCAATGACATATCAGATGTCTGGTAGATAAAAGTGTTGTGTGTGAGTTGATCAAGTCTGACATGATGATGGAATGGGTGTGCTCTGTAACAGTGTTGTAACATTTCATTGTAAATAGTGTCAGTACCCGTGAGATAGCATCTTCTATTGTGTTCAGGTATAAGAAGCTGAAGTCAATATCAACAATACTTTGACTTACTAATAAATTTTTAAAAAATGAAACACATTATTTTTTTATATTGACGTCTCATCTGTATCTCAGTTGTTCTGCGAGTCAATCTTCATGTTTTATGTTAACCATGTAACTAACATCATATGTAACTACCATCTCATAGGAAGAAAATATTTTCAACATTAAAAAAAACAACATACATACTTAAGTTCCATCTACAGTCCTATCACTTAAGTAATGCATTTTAAAAATACATTCATTTCGTTTTCTGTTTTGTGGTGTCAACCCATTGGTGATACACTGTTAATGTTTGTTTTTTTCAAATTAATTTTAACTTTTTTATTTCACATTTTTAATTTCAAGACTATTAACATACAAGATATACATTGGAATGGGCATTGTTTTAAAAAAACTTTGAAATTACTACTGAGGTAAATGACTAATTTAGTGTCATTTTACTGAGTCCTGACATCAATATCCTACCATCAGTCTTGCTTAAATTTATTTTATTAAAACAAATTTCGTTAAGTGTAAACAATACCCTACTTTTTCCAAGACAATAAGATTAGTAAAATATATTTTTTAAAAAGAACTCGCATAATGTTTGAGCAATGAGTTAGCACAGCAAACCTTTGGTAATGTCAGCAAACATTGTGTGTGATGTTAGCAAACCTTTGAAGCGTCTTCAAACATTTGGTGATGTTAGCATTTTAATTACCACTCTCAAAATCACACTCTTTCACTCTCAAAATCACCACTCTCAGAAATAACAAGAAGTTAAAAAAGAATCTTTAGAGAAGAAATTTTGAAAGAAAAACAGTAGACATGTAAAGGGAGGTAAGTAATAGAATTTTATTTAAAACAACTTTTTTTTAGTAAGATTTTGGCGCATTTTCGAGAAGTCGAATGCGCTATTGCACCCGTTTTGTCCGTCCGTCCGTCTGTCATCACCCTAGATCTCAGCATCCATAAGTCCTAGACCCATGATGTATATATGTTTTTTGTTTATCCTGACCTGCCATTTGTGCATCAACACTCAGTTACTTTATCCGTTAAAAAACCCCGTTAAAACTACCAAAAAACATTGCGAATCGAGAGATAACACTGGCGCAGGCAACGGCCGCCATTGCCGGAAGTCGAATAGCGTGCAAAAAGTATTAGTTTTTTTTTTGTTGTTGACATCAATAGCATATGTGTAAAAGTTTAAAGAGTTTTACGTCATCATTTGTGGTGACTTCAATCAAGATCTTAGCGGCTCAGGGGCAGAAATTGAAAACTTTTTCGAAACAAGATTCAACATTCAACTTCTTTCAACAAGATTGGCAACCACGATCTATAAAACAACAATTGACGGAGTATTTGGGCGATTAGCTGATTACAATTTAGAATGTTTCATTTATGAGTCCTATTTCAGTGACCACAAACCACTTGTAGTTAGATTAAAGAGAAAATAAAAAAATTTAAAATGTAAAGAAATGACTTTTAAATGAAAAAATTTCAGGTATATTCATTACACAAGATTATTCATAAATATATGTCTAAAATCTAAACACAATTACTGATAATTACATAATGCTGATATCTAACATAAGTGCTTATACATAACACGAAAATGCGCTAACACGTCCTGAATCCAAAAAGGGACCAGGCTTAACATGATTTTTTCTTTCATTATTAACATTAAGTAGTAATTAATTATAGCCAATAACTTTTTACTTTAATTTAAGTATGCATTTCATCTGTCACCCAAACACAAGAATTTAAATAAAGTAGTTATATATTTATTTAAATTCTTGTGTTTGGGTTATAATAAGTTACATGAATTATATAGCTGAGGGTTACCAAATACAAAAATAATTCTAAACATAAAAGAACATTGAAAAAATATGCATATACATATTTATATTCTCATGATGGCTGATGTAATTATTGTTTTCAACTTAATATATTTGATGCCATTTTATGGAAATGCGGGCAAAAGAATTGAGAAAATATTCTGATGGTTCTAGAACGTTCTTTACTTAAAAATTACAGAGGCTCCTACTTTACTTTTGACGCTTATCCGTGGTTTGTAGCTAGTTTCTTGGGATACACAAGGATGCACACAAATCTACACTTAAGACGTTGGACATGACTCCTGGGAGGTACAGCCAGTGACCGAGCCCCCTGGCGCTCTATGATACGGAATGGCGCAGCAGCTGTCTGTGAGGCGTATAGACAACAGGCTGCTAAGACTAAACTAAACGCCAGGAAGGGCCATGTACAAAAACCTCCTCAAGGGATCCCATGCATCTCTTGTCCGACATGCGGATGCGAATTTCGTGCAAGAATAGGGCTAATAAGCCACGTGTTAGCCTGGCACTGGACTAATATGAGAGTGGTCATCGTCGACTACTACACTACTACGGAAGAACAACAAGCTAGTGTCTTTTATTATAAACTAATTAACACCTGTAGAAATTGGCATACCTTTACACAAACTAAATACCACCTGAACTTATTACATATATTTAGATAACTATTAACTTCAGCAGAAAGATACATGTTCAGAAAAAAGATCAGTGCTATTAGTAAATTATACCTTTCACAGACCAGTAACACTAACGCAGGGGTGGGATAATTTTTTAGGGCGCGGGCCTCATTAGTAATACATAAATAAGTAAAATTTAATGTAAAACACAGTGACGTAACACATGGCCGCACACCTCCGTCCCCCATGTCACAAACTGTCACACTTTCTTACACCCCCCCCCCCCCCCCGTACTTCATGAACGCTCCTAATATCTTTCACAGACCAGTAACACCTACACATTATATCGTTCACTAACCAGTAAAATTAACGCATTGCATCGTTCACTAACCAGTAAAACTAACGTGTTATCATTATATCTTTCACTGCCAAGTAACACTACCACAGTATATCTTAAATTGACCATTTGACTACACAACATATATTTTAATTACCAACCCATTAACATTTTGTAAGATAAGATCTGAATGGCCAACCCAAGTTGTCGACATAAGATTTTTTTTCAAGAAAATAAAAATTCGTTGAACTGAAACCAAGAATGCAGAAAAAGCAGTCCATCTATTTTTTTACTTGTTTACAAAGATTTCAATACTTAACGTTAAACGTCAATAATGTATGCAAGCACCATGGATCGATTGTTCCATTTTACGAAAGATATTGATTTTGGCAGACTACAAGAAGTTTGGAGACACCGGTGACACATTTAAGGTAAGAATTAATTCGAGTATTATGTCAGCTTGACTTTCAGAGTTAAATGGCATTTTGAGTTGTTTTCAAGGAAAGGTAATTCTACACGGCCTACACCTTCACCCTCCTTCACTACTCCCCTCAACACAACAGTGATCTCATAGGACAGTTTACTGATTTCTGAGGAAGAAAGTGGCCTGTGGGGAATTCCCGTTCTGTCTATATAAATAATAGACAGGAAACTGCGAATCTTAGTGCTTACTGCAATTGTGAACTTGAAACCGAACAGGCCTACAAACAAAGTCTCTGCGCATTTAACAATGGACAGGCTTTTTCAGTGAGTTTATCGACGTCAAATGTGAAAGTTATATTTAGAGCATAATCATTTTAAATCCTTTATATTTATATTAACTTGTGGTGCTTGACGAAAAATTTTTGGATCGATTTTTAACCCACTTCCCCGTAAGCTAGCGAGCCGAAACTTTGCAGGCAGAGTCGTGCCGATGATAAAAATGATGCATCAAAATTTCAGATGAATCGAATGCACTGTAATTGAATTATTGAATTTTAAAATTATTTTAATTTTTCTCTATGTATCATGTTAATTTTTTAGAAGAGTGTCGTGGTGCGTATTATGTTCAACAACCTTTCTTGTCGCGCCATAAGGTGCGTATTATATTGACATTTCTTTTTAAAAAATGTATTCACGATCGGTGCGCATTATATTAAACATGTTTTACGAGACATGACTAAAATTTTGTATTTTGCGCTGCGTATTATAAAGAACATCTTTATAATTAATAATTATGTCTCGTAGATAAAAGATTTATAGTCAAAAACTTGTTTTTTTACGTTTTTAAAAAAAAAAAATGTTTCTATTGTATCGTTAAAGAGACATAATAGATTTTATGCAAAAGTTAGAGGTAATTTTAAAAAAATAATAATGTCAAATAATGGGTACAAGAAGATATTATACAGTGACGTAGCGAGGGTGGGTCACGGGGGTTTTTGGCAAGGGGCGGATAATTCCTAGTCGTTAATTAGTTTCAAACAAGGAAAATTTAATAAGAAAGTGCAGCTTTTAATCCAAATAAAATTAAAGCCAAATACGAAATTAATAAAAGAAATAAAGAAATTATACTAAATTATGTGCCAAAACTTCAAACCTCTCATTTGCTATAAATTCTTCTGATACTAATGTTACTGTAAAACTAGAGGCGTATGTAGAATGAGAACTTAACACTCATGCCTTGGTAACTTGGTTGATAATTCAAATTTGTCAGCCGCTATATGAGCTGGTACATATAATTGATTAACTTAATTAAACAACTGAAAAAAATGTTGGCTTACTAAAATAGTTAATTCTTCCAAAAAATCATTATTTTAATTCTTTGTTTTGTGGTATATACAAAAATAATGAACACATTTCTTATCACCTTGAATTAAAACTTGGCATCCATAAATCCAAAATTTGCCACACGTGAGCAAGGGCTCAACATTACCAAAGTTTTTTTCAATAGGAAGGAATCATATTTTTAAAAAAATACTGTTATATTAATAGAGAGCAACAATACGTTGTTGTAAAAGAAAACAAACAAAGTGGTAAGAAGTTCTCGTTAGAATGTTTGACATTGTTCAGTCAATGTAAAAAAATATTATGGCTTTCTGAAGTGACGGAGAGGACAATACTGTGACAAATAAAAAAATGCACTTTTCTGAAATCAATGCACCTGCTTGAAAAGTACGATCGAGCACACTAAGAATATCATGTGAAATAGGGTTAAGAAACGCGTCATCTCAAAGTCAAAATGAGCTCATAACAATTTAAGAAGATATAGTTCGCAAAAAATCACCTTTCAGGATCAAGATACCAAATTTTATTAATTAATTTCGATAGCTTTTCATATGTTTTTCATAAGGATCAAACAAGACCAGAAGTTTGATAAGTAAAGATTAAAAATAAAAAAAGTAGACGTTGCAGAATCTTTCAAAGATTTCATTGATAATTGATGCAAAAGGGAATCTGCAAGCGACATATCTGAAATGATTTTAAATAAATAATGATCTTAAAATAATGGAAAGCAGAGGCTTAATGTATGTCAATACTTCTTCATGGCTGAAAAGTAGATACAAGTTCAAGAAAGACGCAAAAACATAAAATCTCAATGTTAGATCTAGCTCAACGATTCATTAAACCTAATTTGTTTACACGGTACTCCAATTGAAACGAACGCTATTATGTATGTAAAAACTTACTTTAAAAGCTGGTTATGTATTTACACAGTACACATCTTTTAAGTTAATTGAAATAACGATTTCTTGGATTTGTAATTATAAAATAACTATAATTATAATTCTAAAAAAGTTTGAAGAAAAAAAGTTAAATAACATTTATATTTCTATCAATCAATTTTTTAAAAAGAAATATGTATCTCTTGCTTTCTCATTAAAACTCTCTACAATATGTAAAACTATGCCTGTAGCCTAACGCTCTCCTAAACATAGCATTGCAGGTGAATATATATATATTCACCATTCGAGTCACTTTACAATTAAATATATTAATTATATAGAAATCCATGTAATTAAAAAATGCAGATGTTTGCCTAAATTTTAATATACTTTTTTTTCAAAATATATCAAACAATGAACAAAAAATGCAATTCAAAACTATTAAGTTAATAAAATAATGGGAAATAACTTGGATCATTAAAATTTGTTAAAGGGAAATAGTTTTGCCACTAATTTATAACTTTAATTTAAATTAATATATTAAATAATGCTTTAATTTTATATTAAAATTGTCAATATATTTTTGTTTTAAAAATACTTTAATGAAAATCATTAAAACAATGTTTTTAGTATTCAAAATTTAGTTTTTAATAGCTGTTTTTAAGTTTATAATCTTTTTTAAAAAACTTAACGTAAAAAACTTTCATTTTTTAGAGACTTCAAATTTTCTATTGTTACGAGTACTCTGGTTTCTCTCCAAAACGAGTAAATCTTTCGATTTTATGGGTGCAGGTCCCAGGCAGGAGGGTACAATGTTTTCATTGTCAAAGCCTGGATCACTGGTCCAACCAGTGTGACAAAAAGAAGGCCCCTGCCAGTCAGGCCTCCACCGTACCAGCTCCTCCCAAGAGCTACGCTACAGCAACAGCGGGAAAGAGGACACCCCCTCCACCCCCTCCACCGATGGAGAAAATCACAATAACAAAAACAGTGGAAAAGGAAACCAAACAGCAACCAAAGAAAAAGGAAGATACAAAAGAGAAGAAGGGGGAGAAGAAGGAACTATTGAAGAAGGTCACCGACATGAGGACGGGACATCAAGAAAACCCAGTTGAGGAAGGGTTTTCTTTAGTAATAAGGAGAAGTCGGTCGACCTCCCCCGCCAAACCTTCCTACAAACGACAGAACAGCCAGAACATGGAACAAGCTAAAAATAAACTCATGAGAAGCGATCTCAACAAAAGCTTCACCAAACAAGTCTAGACACCTAACCTGAACACACAAACCACACCCACTTACCTACACACACTATCATGGCAGACACTACACTAGTTATTATCTCCCTTAACATTAGGGGATGCAGAAAGAAGGGAGACTGCATCATTAAGTTAATTAAAGAGCACACACCTGACTTTATATTTTTACAGGAAACAAACATTAAAACAGAACATGAAGCCAACACATACACAACAAAGTTAGGCTTAAAACACGCACACTACAGCAATAGTCAACACCAATGGAACGGAACAGCAATTATTCAAACGTCGGACCGATGGAAAATTACTAACAAGGGAAATGATCAAGAAGGAAGGATAACCACGGTTAACATAACCAACAACAAACAAAAGTACACTTTAGTTAACATATATGCACCATCAGATAGGCATAAGAGGAAACCCTTTTACAACAATCTCACACAATTTATTCCATACATACATGAAAGAGAAGAGCTTATCATAGGAGGTGATTTTAATTACATTAACGAGACAATAGATTCAACCAACCCAAATAGATCTAAAGATGAAATAATTCTGGAAGACACTAGTCAGATAGAAGTAATAAAATACATTACAGAAACATACAATCTAACCGATGCCTATAGGGAAAAACACCCTAAAGGAAGTGACAAAACACACCAGAGCATTCTACGCACGACTAGTGCTAGGCTGGATAGGTTGTATGTACCAAAATCTTCCACAATTTACAGAGCCATACATATCCCAGATACACTTAAATACACAGATCATAAAGCAATTAAAATACAGATAAATGGACCGAAGGAAAAGACATCAGGTCGATCCCCACATTGGAAACTTAACAATACTTTGCTAGAGAACAATCAATATTTAGAAATAATACAGCACATTATTAAACAATACACAGATACAATACCTACCATTAACGTAGGGAGACACTGGGAGCTCTTCAAATCAACAGTGAGGAGAGTTACCCAGACAATCGCTGCAAACTTACAAAAGGAACGAAGAGATAAGGCAAAAGAACTCAAACATAAAATACCGATTCTCAAATTAACTGACCCCACAGACCCAGAAATAATAGAATTAGAAAAAGAATTAGACGCGATACAACAATATAAATATAAAGGCGCCCACATGAGAAGCAGAACATTAATAGACAACTTAGAAATCCCCACTAAACATTTTTTAACAATTGAAGACAACATTCAACGTAGCAACAACATCAACGTTATCGAGGATAATGAAGGAGTGCTACACGACGATAACGAAGGAATAGTACACACATTCACTGACTATTACACAAAACTATACACACACGAACAAACAAACCCAGATATTCAGGAAAGGTACCTGGCGTACACAAAGACGCTACACGACGACCAGAGGAACGAGCTAGACAGACCAATAGCCATCACAGACATCAAGGCGGCGTTGGACCAAATGAACAATG
>MUZC01000120.1:291827-302282 GCA_002072015.1 Radix auricularia
AAAAAAAAAAAAAAAAATAAATCTTTCGCCTTTTACTAAAGATTTCCGTGGAGAGGAGCAAATTAATGAGTCTAAAAGACTATTTTTCAAGCCCTTCTTTGAAGAGTAACATGCTAACAATCATGATTGGGTCTCAAAGCTACTAGATACAATCATAAACGTAAACAACCTTAACACATTAATAGGGACATGCTACGAAGGTAATTCAAATTAAGAATAAGAAATAAAACACTAATGAGTATTAAAATCGATGCAATTTTTAAAGAGACTTTACCGGTATTTCTTTGAAGAAAGCAGATGTATGCTAGAGTCTTTGTATGAAATTGCAGACAGTAAAAATAGCAAACATCTTAAAACAAATTATAATTATGTAGCATCTAAAAAAGTAACCGTAAGCGATATTATTACTTTGTGTTCTTTTTATCATGTTAATTATTACTATTATTTTGGTCTTAGTATGGCTTAACAATTTTCGGTAAAGTACGAACAATGCGTTCAACAATAAACTGAACAATTGAAAGAAAAATTACTATTTGCTTAATTAAGAGAGCAACAATCCGCGTTTCACCCTCAATATTGTAAATAAAATTTCGATAGTGATTGTTGGATCTAGTTTGAGTAATAAAGTAATAGTATCATCAGCTATGTCTCAACTTCCTTTAAATAGTGCATGAACGGATCACTTTTGTGTACCTCATTGTCCTATCAGGCAGAGCAACTTTTATGTGCCACAAACCTGCACTTCCACATCTAATAAGTTATGTAAAAGAAATGCTAAACGAAAATTATTTAATAGATTTCTTTTCCAAAGGCCAGCCTTTCCAAATCTTTTTACAAGCACTTACGTTTCTTTAATAAATGCAGTAGGCAAAAGAAAGATCGTGCTAAATTTTATAACAACTTATTTTTTGTTCGATTAATCGAATTAAAAATAATTTAATTGATTAATTTTGATTGATTGTATTTTTTTATAACACATATATAGATCCCTTTAAGTCGCGATTCATTAATCCGCGAAATCAGTTAAGTCGCGGTTATTCATTGGTCGCCAAAATTTGATAAGTAAAGCATATTCGTTCTGATAATTAATGCTATGCAAGAAATGAGGAAGAAAAACCTTATAGTTTACGTATGCATGTCTAAATAAATAATAATAACACGAGAGAATGGTGCAATATAAAATTAATTTTATCGATTTAAATTCGATTAAATTTTAAGAAAATATAAAAAATATAATAGCCCAAGTCACTCACTGGATGTGTTACGCTATGACGTCATTGTTTGATAATATATTATATTTTAGCGATTAATCGCTACCTATATTTTATTCAAGGCATGCATCGGGTGGTTCGCAAAATAATCATAAATTAAACTCTCTCCGTTAAAAATATTATATGACGTCATTGTTTTAGTTCATCTTTCAATTTCAGAAAAGGGAACGATGTAAAAGGAGGATTTGAGAATTTATAATTCTAATTCTATAATACTTTCTGTACATTTCAGGAAGTTTAGTTTAATATTTCTTATTTATCAAACAAGTTACTTGGGCTTTTGACAAAAAGTGGGTGCCGTAGGAGCCTTCTTATCTTATATGTAACAGACGCTCCTTCTGTACAGAAGATTATTGCGTCCTACGCAGTGGCGTAGCTAGAGCTTTTGCCACCCGGGGCGGTCTCCATTATGCCGCCCTTTTAGAGGCCACCCATAAATGACGTCACGCACCTGCCCGGGGGGGGGGGGAGTCACACATTTGATGTCATTCAAAACGCGCAACTTTAAATAAAAGCTACACTGAAATATATGATTATCCAAACTTCATTCAATGACGATTTACGCGATTTCACGCGTGTTACGATGTTAGAGTGCACTCTTAAACTAGAAACATATTTAAATGACCAAACAAAAAAAATGATTTTAATAATGCTCATTTTCAAATACAAAATACCGCTTGTATGGTGGGGGGGGGGGAGGTACTTTGTCACGTTACATTAAGGAATGGGTCTAAGTTTTCGTTTCGTGGCGCCGTGTGACGAGGGGGCGGGGTGGGGGAATCAGCCGAAACCACATGAAGTCATTTATGGACGGCCTTTTAAATAAGTTAATCATATGATGGTTTTTATAAATTAATAAGCGTGAATAAATAATTGTAATTNAATTTTACCATTGCATGCCCTATTTATGTAAGCAGTAATAAAAGAGGCCACATAAGATGATAAACCTATACATGCACAATATAAAAATACAATATACTTGTTTTAAGCCCACAAGGAAGTTATAGGGTCACAGGTCCCCCCACCCCAAATGAGACAAAAGATATTCCAAATTTATACCCAAAAACATTAACAATTAATATGCTTTTATTTTTTATTTATAAATATATTAATTTTTTTATATAAAAAAGAAATTGTATACATCAGTTTGTAAACATATTTTTTAAATTATTTATAAATTTACTTATTCGCCTAACTTTCATAATCGAAAAATCGTTATTATGTTATCAAAATTTATATTATTATTTGTAATATCATGTTCTATGGACAATATTGCAAGATTTTGTAGTCTTAAATCACTTATTGTGGAGCGAAAATATATTTTTTTTCAACTTCAGTTTGGAGAAGCTTCTTTCACAACTAGATACACTGATAGCAATTGTTAAAAAAAAAATTCTTAGCAAAATTGTAATGTTGGATAAAGAATTTTCCAATATTTAATGTTAAATATATTTTAATAGATCAAGGGGGTATTTCCTCTTTTTTTTAACATAATGCCTCTTCTTGTAGTGTAGGTACAGCCAGGACTGGTCTTAGGCTCCTGCAACCTATGCGGTCGCAGTGGGCCCAGCGCTTTCATAGGCCCAACCTATCTTAATTTTCACTCATTATCCTTATTAATACCTTATCCCTACCCAAACTGGGACCCACGCAATCAGTTTCGCATACTAAGCTGCATAGGGGCCCGCGGTAGCTAAGACCGGCCCCGTGTACTGCCATAAAAACCTGGATCCTTTCTCTTTCATTCTCGAACATTTCTTTATCAATGTAAATAAAGAAATTTAATTGATGTTCAAATTCTTCATTTAGAATCCTAGATTGCATAGTATTATACACGAAAATTTTCTTGCATGCACAGGTAAGTCATCACCTCGTTCTTTTATTTTCTTTTATAATTACATTTATGGATAAAAATATTTCTCGTTGTACTTCTTGCTCTAAAGATAGAACCACGTCTTCTGAATTTTCCCCACTCATATTTTTCTCCTTTTAACTTGGTATCTAGTCGATATTTCCAACTCTCTTTAACAGCGTTCTGTATTAGCACATATATTTGTTTTATCAAATGGGTTTGCATAGTTTGCATTAATTTAAAGGAAACGGGTTCCCATAAATTGAGATATCATAGAAAAGTAAACGATTGCCATAAACTGAGTAAAATTCAAGCATCTGATCTCGTTCTACGTGTTACTCCAGATGTCCATTTTCCAAGACGCTTGAAATTTTTAAGTATGTCTTTTTCGGAATTATTTATACTATTGTAGTGTTTATTAACGGAGAAATGAATAATCGTTCATTTTTAATGAATAACCGTATAATGAAAAATCCAACCTATATGGGTTACTTTAATGCAATAAAAGCAAAGTAAATTTTATTTTTAATAAGTTACCTTACCATAATTTTATAAAACCCGAAGTAATATAATTTACTACTTGTAATTTAAACACACTATTTGAACCTCTATGTCATGTAGGTTCTTGTTAGCGCATCATTCTGCGAATGTCGAAATTATACGCTAAAACCGTCGTGCGATATTAATACTACATATATTCTAACCAGCGGTGATGTGTTGTTTTTTGTGTAGTTTTTTTTAATAAAAGCGCCATCTGTGACGTATACAGCTTAATTTTGCAAACAAATAGTTACCTTTTTTGAGCGATTTTAAATTTTAAAACTGTTCTGCGTTAGTTATAACAACCACTATGTAATCAAACAAATGTTCCACGAATCCGTTAATTTAAACTCAAAATTGAGATTCTTTTTGTTTCACTATGGCTTTCCCCTTTCAAAAGAAAAGGGGCGGTTTTCGGAAATGACTGGGTTTATGTTTCAAATGCCCACAAATGACGCCCTTTGAATGAGTGCCGCCAGGGGCGGACCGCCCCCTCCGCGCCCCCCTAGCTACGCTACTGGTCCTACGTATTTCTATGGTTTGTGTTTAGTCCTGTATTCTTACTAGAGTTTTAAATGATGATAAAGTATTGGCTTTCCTGGTTTCTTCAGGCAACCCATTCCACGCCCGAATACCGGACGGAAAGAAAGAAAACGTGTATGTGTTTGTTCTTGCATATGGAATAAGAAAGGTGTTTTTATCTTTATGTCTGAGGGTTGTATTAAGTTATCTTTGTGTTGTATTTCTAAATTAGAATTAATTGCCTTATGTATAATTACTAATTTACTCTTGGTTCTTCTATCCTCTAGTGTTTCAAGGTTTAATGATTTAACTAATGGTGTTACTCTTGTCAGTTTTGAATATTCTCCAGTAATGAATCTGGCAGGGGCGGATCAAGATTGCACGGGGTCCCGGGCTGCCATTCCACCTGGGGCCCGATCCAGCCACCTTTATAATACAATATAATAAATTTGGGACCCTTAAATCATCGGGGGCCCCTGGCTTTAGCCCTTTCAGCACCCCCCTTAATCCGCCATAGGAATCTGGCAGCTCTTTTTTGGATTTGTTCTAACTTATCAATATTTTCTTTGGTGGATTATCATATTTAAAAGTGATTTTTAAAAAGATTTTATTTCATATGTCAAGGTTAATTATTACTTTAAAATTAAAAGTACACGGACCATGGATAATAATGGTAGTAAAATTTCATGAAATACATATTGTTTTATCAAGTTTATATGAAAATATCTGTCTACTCGGGCTTAAAATAGCTAGATCATGTGACTGCTAACGCCTTCTTTTGATTTGGCTAAAACTTAACACTCGTTAAGTCAGGCAATTCACGAAAGTTCAGACACAGAACAATTGTCAAGACACATTTTAAATAAAATGGAAAAGCTTTTTGAGTAAGTTTTAATTTCTCAAAAGTCTATAGATTGGGTTTGATTAATTTCGTTAGTTTGCCTTGATATTCAAATACATGATTATTCATGATAATTAAATTATTTAAATGGATTGGCTCATGTCATGTCATCTCATAGACTATCAGATCAGACTACAGACTAGATACTACTGAACTGTACTGTACTATATAGTATATAGACTTTAGACTACTTACTTACTTGGAATCAAAGTCGGATACCGGCCTGATTAACTAATGCTAATACTCATTGTATTATTATTAAAAATTATAGGCCTAGGTCATACTTAAACTTAATTAACAAGCCTCATTACAGTTTAAGTCAATTAAGTTTAAGGTAACTATACTATAATTTATGATTTATAATTATAAATTATAATGGCAATGGCAATGGTGCTAAACTTAAACCAATATTGAATAATAAATACTAAATACTACCAATATTGAATAATAAATACTATACTATATATTATATTCAGGGGCAGATTAAGACTGCACGGGGCCCCAGGCTGCAATCAAACGGGGGCCCTAGCCCATTGGCGTATACAGGGGGGGCAGGGGGCATTTGCCCCCCCCCCCTACATTTGAGAAAAATGTCATAATTTTTTTACCATAAAACTGAACTAAAGTCTCCGCAAGTTAATTACATTGAAGACAGTGTACAATCAAAAATAAAAAAGAATTATATCTGCAATTATAATTGATTACATTATTGATTGTTATAAATAAAAGTATAAACAAGAATCAACTGCAATTTCAACTCATTTGAAAGGTCGTGGGTCCAGACATACCTTCCAATATTCAATTTAGAAAATGAATAAGTGTCAGCGATAATCAAATTAGAAACAGTAGCCTCAGCTGTGTCTGGCTGTTGACTTGTACTGATGTCCTCAATGCCAATGATAAGTCAGATGCTGCAGACGCCACAAAATCTTCTAATAATGGCATTTCGGAATCCCGCTATTTCACTTCTTTTGGTTGCTTTTTTTTAAAGCCTGTAAATAATTTTCTATCCATCTTTGGCAATCCTGCAGTTTCTACACGTATATTATTTCAGAAGAAAATTTAATTTTCTTATGAGAACTTATGTTTTTGATTTATTAAATGCTTTAATAAATGTTTTATTTTAGCTAGGCCTATCACAGTGCTACTTTGTGAGTCTTATTAATCTCTAAGACTTTTTGCGGCACTTAAGTTATACTTAAACTCAAATTTAATTGAAAATTAAACCTGTATAGCATTGTCAGTTAGGAGCAGTCCATAATTGACATCACATAATTTTTGCAGATTATTAACCCACCCCCTCCCCCTAGTCACACTTCGTTACAAAAACTTAGACCCCCCCACAATATGACGTCAAAAAGCTGTGAAACCCCACGTTTAGGTGGTGTTGTCTATTTGAAAATGAGCATGTTTCAAAACACTTTATTGTTATTTTAGTATGTATTTAGTGTAAGGCTAAACTCTGATATCGTAACACGCGGTTAGCTGTGCAAAACGTAATAAAATATAAAAAAATTTGGGGGCCCCCAAACCGTCAGGGGCCCCTGGCTTTAGCCTGCTCAGCCCCCCCCCCCCTTAATCCGCCATAGATTATAATGTATACTATACTACTACAAGTACTGTGACTATTACTATTACCTTATAAAAATTGTAATTTGTTTGAAGTAGTGAAGTGCAAGCCTTGGACTTGGTCATGGACTTTGATTTCTTTGAACTTTGAATAAGACCATTTTAATTGTTTTGCATTTCTCTCACCCCTAACCCTTTCACAAATAAGGTAAAGACTATAGTTAGGCATAGGAGAGTTAACTTTCCTTTCAGTAAGTTTTGATAGTACTTTTGATAGTACTTTTAGTAATGATAATGATAATGGATTAGTTTATCAAATTTTCTCATGACTTAATTTTAGTCAGGCCTTGGACTTGGACTATGCTTTAATTCCTTGGTCTACTTTTTGTATGGAAGTGGAAGGACTTTCTGTAATGTATAAAAAGATGTTCATTAAAATATCAATAAAATTTGACTGTGATATTGAGGAAACTTGTAGAAATTTGGTTACTTTTTTAAAAAGTAACAAGTCTTGAATTGTCATTGATTTCATTGATTATAAACTGACATAAAAAATAGTGGTTTTTGAATAGCATTGTCATTGACAGAAATTATATGAAAAACATTGTCATCATACTGCATTGTTGAATTTTCAGAAACAGATTACAATGATTTTTCTTTAGGATGAGCTTGTTCCCTATAAAACAAATCACCTCACTATATGAATCTGCATAATCCAAGGGAATATCATGGGTAGATGACACAAATATGCACCTCTATTGAGCTAAGAGTAGCAGCATTTTAATTTCATTAAGTCATGTTTCGTAACCCATGGGACTCTCTGCTTTTGAATTCATAGTTTGGTTCTGTAGATATGTTGCCAAACTGGTATGTAGGATGGCCAGGTTTTCCCAGTTTTGTATGTCAATGTTGGCTACTTTCATGTTTCTCCTGCATATGTCCGTGTATCTGAGACATGGCCGACCAACTGACCTTTTCCCTGTCGCCAGCTCTCTATATAACACATCTTTGTGCATGCGACCAGTTTGCATTCTCTTGACATGTCCAAGCCAAAATCTTCCTTATTTTGGACTTTGCTCTTAGTCGGGCAATATTGAATGTTGCCAAACTATATCAATGAGAATCATCCACATGAGTGTGTGTGTGTGGGAAATGATTGTTTTTTTTTCTTGGCTGTTTTTGGGAATAGAACTCAGTCCATAAGCTTGAGATTCATTCATGATATGACGCAGTGCAATATCGAGTGACTATGCAAAAGTGGTGAGTTCAATGTGTTTTATTTTACACAGCTATTGTTGTTGAAATGAAAAATCTGGCTCTCTACAATTGGAAGACACTAATCTGCATGGCAGAAGATTTAAAAAAAAATTTTCATTTTTTTCAGGGCTTCTGGAATAAATATAATTTTTTCTATTTAACAGGCACATAGATGAGAAGCAAGAAGTTTACGTTCAGCGTCTCAGAGAGGCAGTGGCCATTCAGAGTGTTTCAGCATGGCCTGAGAAACGCCCTGAAATAAAAAGAATGATTGAATGGGCAGGAGAGGTGTGTACATGAGTTTTTGAAGTGACCATTTGGTTGCCAAAGGAACATTTCAGTGCTATTAATACTCTAAATGATAATGTCTTAAATAATAAACTATATCTTTTTTAGTATGGCTCTTCACATCTTCTGAGATATTTTTCATCTTTTTTTTACACCTTCTTATCATTAGGAGCTGAAAAGGCTTGGTGGATCTGTTGAGTATGCTGATTTGGGCTACCAAAATTTGCCAGATGGTTCAAAACTTGAACTTCCTCCAGTGCTGCTGGGGACACTAGGAAATGACCAAAATAAAAAAACTCTTCTCGTCTATGGGCATTTGGATGTTCAGCCAGCTGAAAAGGTTAGGGATTAATTTATTTTGGGATGAAGTTGCCTTTCAATTTAGATAAGCCATTGGCTACCAAATGGACTGGAGGAAAAATGCCTAAAATATTAAGGCATTCCTTTCTTTTCTGTAGAAAAAATTAATATATTGTGCTAATTTTTTTGGTTAATTTATTAAAAAACTGCATATATACAGCAGTACTCAGTTTCTAATTCTTTTACAACTCTACATATTTATAAGCTTGATGATTTATGAGTGGGTAAAGTTTAAACTTTCCTGTTATCACAAATTGATGTCTGTAATACTGTAACCAAGTATTTTATTTCATTAAGTCTGATGGCTGGGACACTGAGCCATTTGAACTGACAGAAGTTGATGGCAAGCTATATGGCCGTGGTTCTACTGATGATAAGGTTTGTCACTAAATATTAGCAGACATCAACACCAAGACAGTGTCTATTATGTGGTTAGAGAATTTTTGGGGTCTTGTTTTCAAAAGAAATATAAAACTTTTTTAATCAGTGCTTAGGTTTGTTAGTGCCCCGTACTTGGGTGGTTAAATATCTCTAAGTTATATTTTTTGAACAGGGCCCAGTACTTGGGTGGTTAAATATCTCTTTAAGTTATATTTTTTGAACAGGGCCCAGTACTTGGTTGTTAAATATCTCTAAGTTATATTTTTTGAACAGGGCCCAGTACTTGGGTGGTTAAATGTCTCTAAGTTATATATTTTGAACAGGGCCCAGTACTTGGGTGGTTAAATATCTCTTAAGTTATATATTTTTGAACAGGGCCCAGTACTTGGTTGGTTAAATGTGATTGAGGCTCTGCAAGAACTGAAGCAGGAAATCCCAGTTAATTTCAAGGTGAGTTCAAAATGTATACATTATCTAGATGCACAATCCTATTCAGATATCAGTTAGTCGCTTTTACATCCTTCCATCTTTTATATTTAACTTAACAACACCTACTGATATCTGAAGCTCAACATATTTTTGAAAGGGCATTTCCTCCAAGCACCACCCCAACCTTGACACTTATTTTGGCTTTGGTCGGATATAATGGTTTATATAATAAACGCAATTTAACAAAACATACTACTTAATTTTATTTTAATACCCTACATGAAGATGGCTGGGTGTCCAGTTAGAGAATCATTCATACTGTATCTATGGCAAATAATGTTCAACCAACATGCTTGTAAAAGTCAATATTTTAAAGTATGAGTCACATGAGTAATTTCTGTGAAGTTAAAATTTGTTTTACACAACCCTCTCCTCTCATCATGAATTTAAACACCTCTCATCTCATCATGAATTTAAACACCTCTCATCTCACCATGAATTTAAACACCGTTCTCCTCTCATCATGAATTTAAACACCTCTCCTCTCACCATGAATTTAAACACCGCTCTCCTCTCACCATGAATTTAAACACCTCTCTTTACAGTTTATCTTTGAGGGCATGGAAGAGTCTGGCTCAGAAGGACTGGATGATCTCATTGAGAAGAGAAAGAATGACTTCCTACAGGTTTTGATCTTTCTTATTTACATACTGCAGACTTAGGGAACATGGTTGAGTTATTATTATTGTGTGTGTGGCAGACTTAGTGAATATGTTTGAGTTATTGTTTGTGTGTGTGTGTGTGTGTGTGTGTGTGTGTGTGGTTTATGTAATTTGAACCTGGTTCTAAAAACTTGCATCTTATTGACCCACAGGGTGTGGATTATGTGTGTATATCTGACAACTACTGGCTGGGCAAAAATAAACCTTGCATCACATACGGTCTCAGGTAAGTTGTACTAATGATGATCCTACATGTGGAAGAAAATCAGCAGTCCTGATCCTGTGCTCTTAATGGGGCTTCCCGGAAAGCCCCCTCAGCTCTCTAGCCCCCTAGGGGATGTAAATGCTGAAAAGCCCCCCCCC
>MUZC01000120.1:302290-314694 GCA_002072015.1 Radix auricularia
CCCCCCCCCCCCCCCCATCGAGCAGTTGCGTCTAAAAGTGGCCACCTCGGCGTCCAGGACACAAGGTCGAAAACGCCTCCCACTTTGTTGACCTCCTGAGGGAGGGTTGTATTTTTTCCTACTTCGACTCGCTATCACTTCAACTCCAAAGCTTACGAGTCTCAATGGTTAGGACCGCTGCAGTGCGGAGGATCATCAATGATCTACCAAGGGTGTAACCCCCACTGGAAGGTTTCCTCAGAGCTGAAGTTGTACTAATAGATTGACTGACTGATAGATTAATCTACTGATATATTAACTCTTATTGTGCCATAAGGTTTTCGGAAAACTTCCGCCTCAGTGACGTAAGAATTTCCCGAATTGGGATCAACCGTTTTGAAATTTAAAAAATTGCATAAGATCCATTTGTATTTTTATTGTCATACTGACTTCATCTTTTAGGATAAGAATGGTTATTTTATGGATCCAAAAGACCATATTGAGTTTAAAACAATTTTTACCTGTAGTTTAGTACTATTATTTTAGTAATAAAGTATAGCGAAATCGTATGCTTGAAAAAACCCCATAAAAACCGCCAGAAACTTCGCGAATCGAGCGATAACACTAGCGAGGGAAACAGCCGCCATTGCCAGAAGGCGAAAACATAATTTTTCACGCACTGAAGAGTTTTTATTTTCTGTAATTTCGTCTCTAAGAGAGTTTTATCAAGTCGCGCATCATCACGTTTTGGTTAAAAAATTGGTACGTTGCGCATTTTTGCGCTTTGACACATTAAGAGTTGTCTACTGATATATTGATTTACTGATAGATTGATCTAATGATAGATTGATCTACTGATAGATTGATCAACTGATAGGTTCATCTACTGATAGGTTCATCTACTGATAGGTTGATCTACTGATAGGTTCGTCTACTGATAGGTTCGTCTACTGATAGGTTCATCTACTGGTAGGTTCATCCACTGATAGGTTCATCTACTGGTAGGTTCATCTTCTGGTAGGTTCATCCACTGATAGGTTCATACATTGATAGGTTCATCCACTGATAGGTTCATCCACTGATAGGTTCATCCACTGGTAGGTTCATCCACTGGTAGGTTCGTCTACTGATAGGTTCGTCTACTGATAGGTTCGTCTACTGATAGGTTCGTCTACTGGTAGGTTCATCTTCTGGTAGGTTCATCTTCTGGTAGGTTCATCTTCTGGTAGGTTCATCTTCTGGTAGGTTCATCTTCTGGTAGGTTCATCTTCTGTTAGGTTCATCTTCTGGTAGGTTCATCTTCTGTTAGGTTCATCGACTGATAGGTTCATCCACTGATAGGTTCATCCACTGATAGGTTCATTCACTGATAGGTTCATCCACTGATAGGTTCATTCACTGATAGGTTCATTCACTGATAGGTTCATTCACTGATAGGTTTATTCACTGATAGGTTCATTCACTGATAGGTTTATTCACTGATAGGTTCATCTACTGATAGGTTCATCTACTGATAGGTTCATCTACTGATAGGTTCATCTACTGATAGGTTTGTCTACTGATACGTTTGTCTGATAGGTTCGTCTACTGATAGGTTCGTCTACTGATAGGTTTGTCTACTGATAGGTTCATCTACTGATAAATTCATCTGTTATGACTTCAATTCCTTTACCACATAGACTTTTTGTCTTTTCTTGGAACACTTTAAGTTGCCCAATATTTGTCTTGTCTTGGAACACTTTAAGTTGCCCAATATTTGTCTTGTCTTGGAACACTTTAAGTTGCCCAATATTTTCTACACAAAGCTTTTCAAAATAATTAAAATATTATTTTGTTATGTCAATCAAAGGGAGATAATTTCTATATCAACTACTTTCTGTATTATTTATAAATGATAATTTTCACAAAATATTGTAATCTTTCAATGTCAACTTAAATGAGATCTTAGTTTTTATCTTTTCAAACCCTGGAGTACAACTGCACTTTGATTGTTAAAAAAAACAACAACTTTTGTTTGTCTCAACTTTCTGCATAAACATTGTATGTTTAGTGACTTGATCCACCAATGAAATTCATGTTTGTGTTTTGTGAGTTGATCCACCAATGAAATTCATGTTTGTGTTTTGTGAGTTGATCCACCATCAAATTGCATGTTTGTGTTTTGTGAGTTGATCCACCAATAAAATTCATGTTTGTGTTTTGTGAGTTGATCCACCATCGAAATGCATGTTTGTGTTTAGTGAGTTGATCCACCAATAAAATGCATGTTTGCGTTTTTTTGAGTTGATCCACCAATAAAATTCATGTTTGTGTTTTGTGAGTTGATCCACCATCGAAATGCATGTTTGTGTTTAGTGAGTTGATCCACCAATAAAATTCATGTTTGCGTTTTGTGAGTTGATCCACCATCGAAATGCATGTTTGTGTTTTGTGAGTTGATCCACCAATGAAATTCATGTTTGTGTTTTGTGAGTGATCCACCATCGAAATGCATGTTTGTGTTTTGTGAGTTGATCCACCAATGAAATTCATGTTTGTGTTTTGTGAGTTGAATCACCAAATAAACGTACGTTTGTTTCGGAACAGGGGAATTTGCTATTTTTTCCTTGAGGTAGAAGGAGCCTCCCAGGACTTGCACTCAGGTATCTTTGGAGGAACTGTGTAAGTAGATTTCTTGTTGCTGTTATATTTTATGTTTATTTTGCCCATCCATTTAACACTTTTGTTAGTAAAGATGTTCTGTATGAAATTTTTCACCCTTCAATAATACTATTAGAAAATAAGAAACATGAAATTTTCATAGCTGTGAAATTAAGTTCATGTTAGTCATGACAGCAGCATCATCCCGTGTCCACAAAATGTTTGTTTCTCAGGTATGAAGCTATGAATGATGTCATTGCTCTGTTGGGCAGCCTGACTGATGTTCATCATAGAATTTTAATTCCTGGTATCTATGCTGATGTGGAAGAGTTGACAGACAAGGAGAGAGCCACTTACCACTCCATTGATTTTGATCATGTAAGTTATAGAGTAGACTGAATTAGCTTGAGAAATATTTAAATAGTTTTTTTAAAAAAATGAATGATCTAGATCTAAAGTTTATTTTCTATTTATTTTGAAATCGGCCAGATGTGTTTTTTTTATAGTGGACAAAATGACAAAGACGATCTGATTTATGCAAAGTGCAATGATCAAACTGAAATGAAAGTATGGTTATGAGGAAATAAAAAAACAAAACAAAGTCAGGTTTTGAGAACAAAAGAAATGTTGACTATTCAAAATAAATTACCATTTAAATAAAATTTAAGAAAATAAAAAAATTTGATAAAAACTGTCAAACTTTACAAAAGAAAAATAGATCTTAAACTCAATAGCTCCTGAAGGGCTACTTCCGTATCTATTCCATATTCCGGACAAAAGGGAAGCAACTTTGTTAAGTTTTTGATTTCATGATGAAAATGCTTTTCTTTTCTAAAGATATTCATTTATCTTATAAAATAAAATGATGAACACATCCAGGAATGAATTAAGTTTAATAATAATATAACGTGCACTGTGAAATAATGACGATTAAAGACCGATATCGCGATTTCTGACACCTCGGGTGAATACACACTCGATAGAGACGCGTCAAACTAATACACACATGGATCGAAAGGGAAAGAAGATAAAAACATCCGGTAATTTTTATTGAAATCTCGTAGAATCACACAAAAGCCGGAAGTCTCGAGCAAAGCGAGATTTCGATGCTATTTTTAACTAAAAATGGGAGAGTGCGTCGCTATGCAAACAGACGCATTTGGACGCATCCGTACGGAGTCCTATAAGGACGCAATTAGTCGCACCAGGAGCTAATGAGTTAAAAAAACAACCCAAAAACCCAACATATCAAATACATGCATAAATCATTTCAATCACTTACCAATATTGGCTAGTCATATTTTACTAGCTCATTGTATTCTGACACTTGATGCTATTTGCTTTTAATGCTGTCCTAATTACAGGAGGACTACAAGAAGGACATTGGAGCCAAGAAACTCCTGAAATCTGAAAAAGCAGAAATTCTTATGGCAAGGTGGAGGTATCCATCTCTGTCCTTACATGGTAAGATTTTTATGTATACAAACGGTGGGTCAAAGTAAACATTAAATATCTACTGACCCAAGGTGGGTCAAAGGTGGAGGTATCCATCTCTGTACTTACATGGTAAGGTTGTTATGTATACAAACGGTGGGTCAAAGTAAACATGGAATAAATACTTACTCAAGGTGGAAAAATAAATATTTCATAAGTAATGGTAATAAATTTCATAACATATTCAGTTAAAAAAAAAAAACACTGAAATTTCCAGTTTTACCTTCAAAGCAAGATCCTATTGGTAAATTTGATATCTCAGTAAGTTCCTACAAGTAAATTTAGTATTTCAGCAAGTTCCTAAAAGTTAATTTGATATCTCAGCAAGTTCCTAAAAGTTAATTTGAAATGTCAGCAAGTTCCTAAAATTTAATTTGATATTTCTCAGGAATTGAAGGAGCATTCAGCGGGGCAGGTGCTAAGACAGTGATTCCACGTAAAGTTATCGGCAAATTCTCCCTGCGTCTGGTACCGCACCAGAAACCTGAGGTCATTGAAAGACTTGTCAAAGAGTATATTTATAAACTTCATGAGGAAAGAGGCAGTCCCAACAAAGTGACGTAAGCGAATGATTGAATATTGCTGAGTGAAAATTGCTGACAGAATGATTGAATACATCTTCTCATTGTGTAGTCATTGAGTTGTGATCGGAAGTGGTTGAAAGTAAAAAAAGAAAAGGCCAAGTGGTAAAATTAACGGCTCAGTAAATAATTGTAATGCTAATTCTAAAAAAAACACAAAAAAATAAAAAAACCCAACAAAAAAAAATCTTTGATAAAGTGCTGGTGGAAGTTTTGTGTGTGGATTATTGCTACCTGCATGTAGGACAGAGATTTGTTGTCCTGCTGTGACATCATGTAGGAATCTTTCCCTGACTTTTATCTTCTCAGTTCATTTTCCTCCTCAGGGTGTCCATGGGCCATGGAGGCAAGCCATGGGTCAGTGACATCAATGACCCTAATTACATAGCAGCAAGAAAAGCCATTAAAATAGGTAACTGTTAATTCCAGCACAATAGGTAACAGTTAAATCCAGCACAATAGGTAACAGTTAAATCCATCATTATAGGTAACGGTTAAATCCATCATAATAGGTAACAGTAAAATCCATCATAATAGGTAACAGTTAAATCCATCATAATAGGTAACAGTTAAATCCATCAAAATTGGTAACAGATAGAGCCATCATAATAGGTAAAATAAATCCATCAATTAGGTATCGGTTAAATGAAAATCAATGTGGTTACGGGACTTGAAGTTTATTTTCTCCAGAAAATTTATGCAATATAAACAAGTAAATATAAGTTATATATCATTGACTTTGACCTAAAACTAGATATCATTGGTCATGTCTTTGTTCAGTCTATGGAGTGGAGCCCGATCTGACCCGTGAAGGGGGAAGCATCCCGGTGACCTTGACCTTCCAGGAAGCTACAGGCAAAAATGTCATCTTACTACCCATGGGAGCCTGTGACGACGGTGCCCACTCACAGAATGAGAAGTTGAACAGGTCAAACTACATCAAGGGGGTGAGTCTTTTAGGACAAATCAGGAGGAAATAATTACGTTTTTTTTTGCATATTGGTTGTTAAACTTAGTAACACGCTATTCAACATCTTTATATGTAATGTTCAGGTCCCAAATATAAACATTTTCCAAATACCATAATTTTTTCAACAGATCAAAATGTTTGGGGCCTACATCCATGAACTGGCTAGACTAGTGTGAGACCCTTTGACAGGAGAGGAAGATTTTATTGGATGAGGGATTCAAAATTGTCTATACACAAACCAAAGACTGCCAGAAATAATGATGAATTCAAATGTTCATGAATTAATAACTATTTTAAAATTAAGTACATGAAGTGATTAGGGCCATAAAAAGAACTTGTTTAAATCAACTTTGCAATGAAATTTCATTGTTAACTAGTAGATAACTTAAATAAACAGCAGTGCATTTCTTTGTGTGGTGGGAGTTACTCTCTCAGTATTAAAAAACATTTTTTTCATGAACATTTTTTAACTATTAAAGGAACAGTTCTCTAAAATGTCTGATTCAGTGATAACATGCGTGATAAATAATTTGCTTTATGATTTTATTACTGCCTGAATTTATTAAATAAAACAAAATTTTTTAAATGTAGATCACGCTGGGGCCAATTTTGTTGGACATTGGCCAAGCAAATATGAACTTTAAAAAATTTCTTAATATTGCAGTTTTTTAAAACTCCTTTTCCAAAATTAAAACCAATATGAGCAGTTGATGAAAAGAAAGATTCAATAAAATTGCTAGCATTGTTTACTGAGAATCTGCGTTTTCAGCACAGTGTGTCATTGTTTAGTGTTGCTAGAGTTGAGGTTCCCAAGGGAGATTATCAATGATTTAAAAATTTTGGTAGTAAGACGACATAATGAACTGCCCTCAAAAGAAGCACAATAGCTTTAATTACATTAATAAATGCAATGTTTTTGGATTATTTTCCCATTTGTTAGTATATCAAATTCAAAACCAGGCACAATAGCTTTAATTACTTATATTAATAAATGTAATGTTTTTGTTTCTTTTCCTCAACTTTTAACATATCTACTCATAAAATGTTTTTTTTAGTTTAAAATGTGTGCATCTGTAACAACAGGAAAATTGTTTTTGTAATGCCTACTAATATACTTAATAATAACTTGTAACAGTTTGATTTATGATACAATTTCACTACTTTTCAAATAAGTGTTTGACATGTATATTTTCAGTTTCACCATTCAATGATTGGTAAAGAGAGTACATTTATTCAGAATTAGCTTTGACTTTCTTTAGTTTACCCTGAGATTTTGTTTGCTTGAGTGTCAAGTGTGCTTGGCTGATGTTGAGATGAAGACGAGTTCCGTTTACAAGATGATGTCAACAGATAGTCCAGCACTATGACAAACGAAGTGTTACTACTAAAAGCTTACCAGCGCCGCAATCAATAGGCATTATGGTTTAAAAATACATGTATTATAGCAGACACTGTTGGGGTAGGGGGGGCTTGGGGCCCTGATAATTGTGGTCCAGCTGTTTTGAAGGGCTGTAACCATGTCAGCAAATGAAAAAACGCATTTAGGGAAAATGAATTTAGTCCATATTGAGAAGTGTGACCTGCACATTATTTGTTTGAATTTGACAGTGTTTGTAAGTAATGTTATACAAAAAAAGTGTTCAAAACATCTTTGAACAGATAAATGTGTCAGATGGCTTATGAAACGGGTCTAAGTCAAAAGGTGAATATTTTATATATTCTGTCTGCCTTTGAGGTTACCTTTTATTAAACATCTTTTCTTGAAAGTCAACATTGACAAGATGATTTCAGCTATAACTGAGTAGATTTTACCATTTAGCCCAGATTGAAAGTAAGGAGTGACTTCCCATAAAATTTTATGCAACAGTTGTCAGGGTTCCCAGAGGAAAAAGTGGGGTGGGGGGGGGAAATCTGTTTCTGAACGCAGATACTATTTAAAGAGCATTCCATGGACATTAAGATATCTAATACAGACACTCCTTCTATATAATACAGAAGAGTAAGTCATGAGGGGTTTATTTAATGAGTTGTAGATTATATTCATAATATATGAAAAATAAAAATGTTTGAAAACTTCTCATCTGCTCTACAGTAAAAGAATGTAAAAGTCTAAACGTGATTAAAATCACAACTCCTACTGTTATAACTCCTACCACGTCATACTTTTTCTCACAATTAACATCTATTTTATCTCCTCCCTTCATACTTCATCCTTTAAAATGCCCCGAGTGGCACATTGTTAGGGCGGCAAATTCCCAGTCCTTAATTAGCTTGAAAGAAAGAAAGTGGAGCTATTTTATTTTTATCAAAATAAAATAAAAACCAAACAAGAAATGGATAAAAGAAATTAAGGGACTATCCTAAAATATGTAAACATTTCAACTGCTAAAACTTCAAGCTCCGTATAATATTAAAAACCAATTGGCTTAAGTAATGTGAGACAGTGGCGTCACTAGGGGGTGCGGTGGGGCGGGCCGCCCGGGTGACACCATCAGGGGGTGACACCAGACTGTAAATTTCTATATATTCCCGTTATTTGTCACTGGAAAACTTGGAGGAGTTCTATGGATGAAATCGTTGGGGGTGACACCATGAGCTACCGCCCCAAGTGACGCCTCTGATGTGAGAACGTGACACTGATGTGCAGGTAACTTTGAGTTTTCAAATGTGACAGCTTCTCTGGTTTTAAAAGCAAAAATTAATGTTCAAACATCTCCCCCTCGTCACACATCGTCACAAATGTGTGGACCTCCCTCCCCCTTAGGACGGACCCTCATCAAGTACACATTTCCCTCAACTGTCTTTTAAAATAACACGACAACATGTTCGCTTTGATTGCCAAAATTTGATCTCTGCTATTTTGACTAGAAGATTCAATTAAAATAATAAAATCTCCACATAAAATGTTAGAATAAGTCAAAGCATTCCTTAAAGTAAATGACACAAAAGTGTTTTAGAATAAGACGTGCTCTTTTCAAATTGAAAATAAACTTTTATGAGGGTAGGGGAAAGCTTTGAGACGATATATTCGAGGGGGGGGGGTCTAAGTTTTTGTGACCAAGTGTGACGAGGAGGGTTAAAAATAGGCTAAAATCGCGTGACGTCATTTATGGGCGACCCCAAATTTATATGCCCATATAACAATACAGACACACACTCACTTACACTCATACACACATATATACATGTTAGTTTGTCTTATGTTTCTACCATCTTGAGAAACCAAACAATGAGCCGGGAACAAATTTCATTGACGATTCATAATGACATACATATGGTTTAAGTGTAGTTTTTGTAATTATGCACCAGAGCTGTACTGTAAACTGAACAATCGCAAAATGTAGAGACAAAGAAAGAAAAAAAAATCAATTCACTGTCACTTTGTACATTTTTGTTCAATTGTCACATTCCATCCAGTGGTGTCCCACTATCACATTCCATCAAGTGGTGTCATACGGTCACATTCTATCCAGTGATGTCCAACTATCACGTTCCATACAGTGATGTCCAACTGTCACGTTCCATCCAGTGATGTCCAACTATCACGTTCCATCCTGTGGTGTCTAACTGTCACGCTCCATCCACTGTTGTCCAACTGTCACGTTCCATCCAGTGGTGTCTGTCACCTTCCACCCACTGTTGTCCAACTGTCGCATTCCATCCACTGTTGTCCAGCTGTCATGTTCCATCCACTGTTGCCCAGCTGTCACGTTCCATCCACTGTTGTCCAACTGTCACGTTCTACCCCATGGTGTCCAACTGTCAATGAAGTTGACTACACCTGATTGTCTGCTGTGAGATTTTCTCAGCCTGTCCAGCCAGTGGCACACCTGGTGTAGTCCGTCTCCCCGTGATAACGTCTGTTTGCTCACGGGCCAATAAATTATAGCCCAGGCCACAAGCTCGGCCTTTTATTGGTCGATCAATTTCATCAAATTATCATTGAGACATTCCGTTATGATTATTTCATTATGTTATCGTTGAGATGTTATCATCGTTGACTCGAGTTATCGTTCCTGGGGCAGTCTCAATTTTAAAGGGGAATAACTTCTTGACGCTAAAAATTGATGATCTATATTCAATGATCTTCAGACACAATTTATGGTGTAGGATTTGTAATATTTTAAGATGAAACTACTATTGTCACTATTGTTACTATTGTCACTATTGTTACTATTGTCACTATTGTTACTATTGTCACTATTGTTACTATTGTCACTATTGTTAATATTGTCACTATTGTCACTATTGTTACTATTGTTAACAGATGAATAATGTAAAATATTTTTTGAGAACTTCAGCTTTTTACCATTGTTTCCATTCTACCCTACGAGTTCTGTAGCTAGTCATTTAGTTTCATTGCAAAATTTAGTTCGAAACATATCGAGCTCAATTGGCTTTGATTTTGATGGCATCCACTAGTTCTTTGTCGGATTTGTTCGTTTCCAGTTTGAGCAAAATCGTTTAATTTTTTTTTCGTTTCAAATGCAGAGCAAAACATTTTCAATTATGTTTACGTATTGTAATGAAACTTACAAACGACCAACAAAACACTTACCCTTCTAACAAAAATTGTTCAGAGTTTTAAAGAGATTAAAAAGAACGTTTATAAAATACAACACTAACGTTAAAGTTCATTGATTACTAATAAGACTGACACTAATGACACTACTTGAAAACGGTGACGAGTTTTGAACTTAAAATGTTTGTCAGTCTCAAATTTTCACAAATCTCAGGTAAAGGGGCAAAACTGATAATCAAAATAGATTCTTGGGGTTTCCCATGTGTGGCACATTTCACAACTTTTGACGTCATCAATTGCAATTATTTTGTATTATCCCGTCAACACCCCCCCCCCCCCTTCCCCCATACATAGCATGAAAGATGTGATTTTTAAAATGTCGAAGGACAACAGTGACGGCCAGCACACCCACACTACACAAGAGTTGTGTAAATAGCTCATTTAAACCTCCGCCGTCTTTGGATTAATATGCGCATCAAAAGCTGGTCCGTATGGGGCTATTTTTATCGTCACAGCCATAAATTATTCATGGAATTTTCGGCTAATGTTTATTCTGAATAACTGGCCTTTCTTTGATCACAGCTTAATACATTTATTCAACACTTTATCTGTGCAGCTCCGTGGTCTGCTTGGGGGTAGCACCAGAAACGGCTTTTTGACAGCAGGGCGGCAATGTCTCACTGAGCAACAGGCGTGTCAGAGCAAGACATGTGTCAGAGAAAAGTGTGTGCAGCACTTTCCCCATAAGTTCGTGGATTTGAGCGAATCTGTTAGTCACAACTTGAAGCTGATTGTTGGTCTGTCTGTAGCTGTCAGTCTATTGTGGTCCGTCTGTTGTCTGCTTCTTTCAGTCTTCCCCCTTTTATCAGCCATTATGCTGTATGGTCCTTTTGGGCTTCTTCTTTGTTAGTGACTGTGTCCCACTCCCTTTTGACTAGAAGTTGGTCGACACTTGTTAGTACATGTTTTAATGTCCAGAACTTCTACTGTACACTGGCCAGGTCTCGATGTCATGTATGAGAGATGTTAACATGATTTTCCTATATTTTTGCTTTGGCTATTTCTATTGACATGATTGTCCTTTCTTGGTGCTTTGGCTATTTCTATTAACATGATTGTCCTTTCTTGGTGCTTTGACTGACTATTAAAATGATAGTCCTATCTTGGTGCGTTGACTATTACTACTAACATGATTGTCTTATCTTGTCGTTGACTATTACTACTAACATGATTGTCTTATCTTGGTGCGTTGACTATTACTACTATCATGATTGTCTTATCTTGTCTTTGACTATTACTATTTCCTTTCTTAGTGCTTTGTCTATTACTAGTAACATGATTGTCTTATCTGGGTGCTTTGACTGACTATTAATATGATTGTCTTATCTGGGTGCTTTGACTGACTATTAATACATGCTTGTCTTATCTGGGTGCTTTGACTATGACTATTAATATGATTGTCTTATCTGGGTGCTTTGACTATGACTATTAACATGATTGTCTTATCTGGGTGCTTTGACTCTGACTATTAACATGATTGTCTTATCTGGGTGCTTTGACTATAACTATTAACATGCTTGTCTTATCTGGGTGCTTTGACTATGACTATTAACATGATTGTCTTATCTTAGTGATTTGACTATGACTATTAACATGATTGTCTTATCTTAGTGATTTGACTATGACTATTAACATGATGGTCTTATCTTGGTGCTTTGACTATAACTATTAACATGATTGTCTTATCTTGGTGCTTTGACTATTACTATTAACATGATTGTCTTATCTGGGTGCTTTGACTATTACTATTAACATGATTGTCTTATTTTGGTGCTTTGACTATTACTATTAACATGATTTTCCTATCTTGGTGCTATAACATACATCATTTCGCTAACAAACACTCTACTAATATTAAGTCTTGATAAACGGATATTTGTTTTGGCCACGATCTGTTCGTGTTGTCATCGCCAATCTCACAGCTAATGTCATCATCTATTTTAAAAGATAACCTATTGTTGCAGCTTAGTTCACCACATTTAGTTACAGCTTCTTTTATAACCTATTGTGACAGCTTATTTTGTCACATTTGGTTACAGCTTCTTTATAACCTACTAGATTGTGCCAGGCGCCGTGGCGCCTGCGGCGCCCCCGTTTTTTGGGCGCCTACGGCGCCAACCTTTTTTTTAAAGACCAACTAACTTGTCCTTTTTTGATA
>MUZC01000120.1:317314-335377 GCA_002072015.1 Radix auricularia
AGCTTCTTTTATAACCTATTGTGACAGCTTATTTTGTCACATTTGGTTACATCTTCTTTTATAACCTATTGTGACAGCTTATTTTGTCACATTTGGTTACATCTTCTTTTATAACCTATTGTGACAGCTTATTTTGTCACATTTGGTTACAGCTTCTTTTATAACCTATTGTGACAGCTTATTTTGTCACATTTGGTTATAGCTTCTTTTATAACCTATTGTGACAGCTTTTTTTGTCACACTTGGTTACATCTTCTTTTATAACCTGTAGTGACAGCTTATTTTGTCACATTTGGTTACATCTTCTTTTATAACCTGTTGTGACAGCTTATTTTGTCACATTTAGTTACATCTTCTTTTATAACCTATTGTGACAGCTTTTTTTGTCACATTTGGTTACATCTTCTTTTATAACCTGTTGTGACAGCTTATTTTGTCACATTTGGTTACAGCTTCTTTTATAACCCATTGTGACAGCTTATTTCATCGATAATTGTTACCACCAATTATCTCTCGGGTCAATTTTCCCATCTATCAATAATAATAATAATAATAAAAATATTGTTCCATTGTGTCACCACAGTGGTCATGCTGTACAATGTGAGCACCACTGGTATATGTCTATAAAGCCGCACATCACGCCCCAGGAAAATTTGATACTGTATTGAATAAGAATTAAAGCGATTTACTAGATCAGTTTTTCAAAATTCCACTTAAAATTAGCGTAAATAAAATTTCTTGCCGCAGCAGTTCCCCTCTGGCAGCCAGACGGTGACCCAATCCACTGAAAATGAGATCCGGAAGTTTGGGTGTACTGCCCCTGCCTGGGTCTGATGGGACGTGTAATTGAGCTCTACGTCATTTCCGAGTTGGTACACGCCACGCCTACTTGACGCCGTAGTAAATTTGATATTAATGTCACCCCCCCCCCCCAAATCACTAGGTCTAGTCTCTAACCCAAAGGAGGGAACACAGAGGGTTGTGTGCATGTGCAAGAATGATTTTATAGAGGGGTATTTGTAAAAAGGGAGACTCGTATAGAGGGGGTGCTTATAAAAAGGGGTGTTTCTATAAAGGGGCGTTTGTCTAGTGGGGTGCTTGTTCAGGCAGGTGCTTCTATGGAGAGGTGTTTGTATAGAAGGGTGCTCCCACAGAGGGGTGCTCCTATGTCAGCACGCCCGTACAACATTAGCCCTACATCAAATCAATGCTTGCCTGAGCAGATACAACATTTCTACCGATAGGATAAAACCATCACCTTCATCCCCCGGACGTTTACTCCCAATAACTTTAATTCTGTTGCCAGCAGTGACCACTGGTCATAAATCTCCTAGACTCCCATCAACCCGTTTGTAGTCACCTACCCAACCCAGCCCAGTACACTGTTCCCCACCCACGCCAAATTTTGATTACCTCCCTTGTCGCTGTCCCTGCCGCTATTGATCACGCCGTGTTGTTTGTTGGATTTTGCGGTAATTTACGGGATTTACAAGCTATGTACTCTGGGCTGACACGTTCATCTTGACGCCGACAGCCACGTGACTTAAATCAACACGGCAGCCAATCCAACGCCGGCTAAACTAACACCGCAGACCAATCCGACGCTTGTAGCCTGCAATTTAAATGCGGCCATTTTTTAAACTGTACAAGACCATCCATCAAAAAATGAACAGTTTTCAGCCCGGAGTGGCTTTCATACTCTCTAATAATGACGTCACGTTCTAAACAATTCCCGCCCACCATATTCTAGAACAACCGAGACAACGGGATGAGTTTACCAGGAACTGTCAATCAAATCCCCAATATTTACCCAGTTGTAAGTGGCTATCCCACTACGACAAGTTGATACGATGGAAGGAGTCGTGTTGGAATTTGTGGTGGGGGGGGGGCGTTCATTACCATTTCAATGCACGAGGACGGCAGCCATTGCTTACAACAAACACAGCTATGAAAAAGTGAATAAAAGCAGATTTTTTTTTCTTTTTGGTTACATTGTTCGGTGTTATTTTCTTATCTGCTATAATTTAGGTAAAGTTTTCAGCATGTTGACCGGGGAGTACTTGGCTTAAACTTTGATACAACAACTGAAACAAGATGGCGTTGCGGGGCTGTTGAGTGTAGACTGTCACTTCAACACTTAAGTTACTTGCCGTCTGAAAGTTAACTGATAGAAAGAAGCATTTCTTGCCATAAAATGTTTGAAAGATATAAACCTGACCCACGATCATACAGACACACACACACACACACATATATACACCTAACCACCAATATGTAGCACCAAATATAACACTTCTACAAATTTCTGCATACAGCTGGTATGATGATATAGTGCCAGGAATTTTCAACGTTGACTAAAGTGTGACAGAGAGACACTATACAATGCCACCCGTAAAAAGGTCAGGTGTTAAAATGAGATGTACCACTGACATCTCAAGTCAAGAAGATGTTTAAAACCTCACGAAATGAAAAAAAAAAAAAAAAAAAAGCAAAAACGCTACTATAAACAAATTGTTGGAGTTTTTAAAAATCTAACATTGCGATATTTGAAACATAAAAAGTTCTAAAAGGGACATTGGCATCATGTCTTACTCCATACTCTCGTTTACAAACACCTTGTTCTAGTCAACATTTCAGTTTGTTGTACTATAAAAGGTGTGACACGTGATCAAATGAAACTCTCGCTACACAAAATGTTAAATGGATTAAAGGATTGAGTGGGTGGAGCTTGTAGTCAATCACATATCGACTATTGATTAACCGCTTGACTATCACTGATCGATATCAATCTGTGCATTGAAAAACGCGGTCATCCCTTCAAGATTGTTGGTTGGAATCAGCGACCATGACGTTTGGCTTTGTGTGGTCAGGCCAGGATCTAGCATTTACATTGACCACAGCAGCTTCACACAGAGACATATTACCTTTCACAGCATCACACAGAGACATATTACCTTTCACAACATCACACAGAGACATATTACCTTTCACAGCTTCACACAGAGACATATTACCTTTCACAACATCACACAGAGACATATTACCTTTCACATCTTCACACAGAGACATATTACCTTTCACAGCATCACACACATACACATTACCTTTCACAGTTTCACACAGACATATTACCTTTCACAACATCACACAGAGACATATTACCTTTCACAGTTTCCACAGACATATTACCTTGTCTCGTAGCTGGAATTACTTATGGGAGTTTTTAGGAAAATACGAAGATATGATATTATACAAGGCACGGTAATTGGAGCCTAATTATTATGATAAACTTTAGGAAATCAAGTGGGCTTGAATTCACTCGTTTTACCCGTTAACTAAAATAAACCTGGCTTGACTATGTCAATGCAGAAACTTGCTCTAATACAGATGTGGGCAAAGTACGGCCCGCGGGCCGCATGTGGTCTGCTACGGAGTTCTTTGCGGCCCACCGAAAAAAACAATAAATTTATGTTAGATGGAATTAATTTAATTAAGGCTAAACTTCGGTTGGGTACAGTCCCTTGACGTTTCATTTCTTATTTATGCGGACGCGCCCTAAAACGTTTGCCCACCCCTGCTCTAATATACAGGCAAAACTTCAAAGTCCAGCAGATTATCTGGTGTACGAATCATATATATATTTTCTAAATTCTGTAGCTTACAAAACATCGCTTGAATTTCAACAGTAACCTCATTTTATGAATTGTACACAACTTTCTTTTCAACTGTTTTTCTACAAAAATATGCTCTCTCGTTCTTTGCCTGAATGTTCAATCAAAACGTAACAAATTTCTAGAGTAACGAAAATAGTTGCAGAGTTCGATTCAGTTGGATCATCCTGTAAAATCAATTAGTGTTATTGAACTGATTGAGCAATGTACTTATTTGATAATGGGTTTTATGTTTTTGAGGCTTTCTTGAAATTCTGTATACCTCTACCCACGAAGAAGGAGTGACTGCTTCTGCAGTCCATTATTTTAAGATCATCAGCTTTAAACTTTAAAAAATGATTTCGCACTTTCTGCTCTTCAATCTATATACATAACACAACTGGACTTGTTTGATCCTTGTGTGAAATATCTAGAATGATATCGAACACAACAGGGGCCGTCCATAAAGTATGCCACTCTATTTTTGACAATTTTTAACTCCCCCCTCCCCACTGTCTTAAATCTCGGTAAACCCCCCCCCCCCTTAAAGTACGTCACACTTTCGTAAAAAAAATAACTTTTCAAATTAACAAAATAATTAAAATTTAACATAAAACACTGTGACGTCACACACGGCTGGACACCCCCTCTCCCTGTCACAAACTGTCACACTTTCTTACACCCTCCCCCTCTGGAGTGTGACGTACTTTATGGACGGCCCCATAGAATAATAGTTGGACTCGTGTTTCTGAAGATCGTGTTTGGCGAGCTTTATCTGCTAAAACTTCAATGAGCACATTTTTATTTCAGGTGACAGGTTGTTTTTTAAAACCCTTTTTCAAATGATGTCCTCGAAATACTGGCTCGTAATTTGCTAGCAGATGTATCAGTTCCAGAATAAAGTATATATTTGCACTGATATTGTCCTCTATGTGACCGCGAAAAGCCAAATTCTATTTTATTAAGATTCAATACGGTCAAACATTCTAACAAGAAATTCTTGTTACTTTGTTTTGTTTTCTTTAGCAACATTGATGTTTGTTTTATTACGTCTGTTTTTTTAAAAAAAAAGTTCGGTTTCTTGTTCCTTCCATTTTAATGTAGCAGCCCATCATTGTCCTGTTCGTCTAATACTTCAGCCCCTTGATTTTTCCAGTTTTGTAGTATTAGTTTCAGGGGAATTTAGATTCATATTGGAGTTCGAAGCTGAGAAACGTTGACATATGTTAAGAGAGTTCCACCTTTTCTTTTAATTTTTACCCTGGTTTTCAATTTATTTTTAATAATCTTAATTGAAAAGTTTTTCATTTTTAGAAACTAATAAACAATCACAAATTTCCCGCTCCAAATAAAGTGCCGCCCTAGCCATTCAATTGGGTCACATTTGAAATTGAACGCGTACGGTAATTTTCGCTTCTAATCAGAAGCAACAGTAAAATTTGAAGAATCAAGTAAGTTAACAGCAAATTAATGTCACGTTCTCATACAAGTTAAGCCTCTTTAATTTTCGCTCAGTAGCATTAGTATCAGAAGAATTTATTTCCAATACGGATATGGAAGTTTTGGCAGTAGAAGCGTTCACATGTTTCAGGATAGTTCCTTTAATTCTATTATTAATTTCTTACATGATTTTAATTTATTTTGATGAAAAACTCCACTTTATTTTCATTTTTTTCCTCGAAAGCTTATTAAAGACGAGGAATTTGCCTCCCGGGGCATTTCCCCCCTTGCCCCTTCTCGCTGAGTCAGAAAGTGTACTTCTGTATAGAAGGAGCGTCTGTAACAGATAAGATATTATGTGTTCAGTTTATCCTCTACTCCAGGTTCACACCCGTGAGCTCCGATTCCCGCCCTTACTCAGTGCCACCATTTAATGGATATCTTCCATCAGAAAACATCCATCAGAACTCTTATTTGTTGACATAAAATCAAGCTTATAGTTTATCCTTGCAGAAGTTCTATAGCATATATCTCTCCACGACAGCCAAGGTCAACAAATGACGTGTTTCCGGTCTGCAAGGGATGCCACTAAGATTGAACCATTGGCAGAGTCAGAGTGGCCGCCCCCTCAATAGAACAGTCTAGACGCGCTTGGGAAAACAAACCGCCAATAAAAAATTGATATCAATTCGCATGATTTTGTTTTGATTCGTTGTCGTGAGGCCAGTTTTTCTCCCCTGTAGAGAGATGAGTGCAGTCATAGCGACCTTCTGACCTAACGATATTTTCGTGGGGTTCGTCTGTATCATATCAGGGCGTGCAGATGAGGTTATGCAGGGCGTTCACTAGTTTCTAGACGACTTCATGTGGTTGGTTCCAACTATAAGTTGGCTTTAAGCTTCACTGTAATGCTTTAGCTTTGCGGCTGTCCATAAATAAAGTCACGCAATTTTGGCCGCATTTTGACCCCCCTCCCCCTTCGTCACACTTTGTCACAAAAACTTAGACCTACTCCACTTAAATATTACGTCACAAAGCTTTGACCCCCCGCCCCAAACAACCGTATTTTATAATTGAAAACAAGCATGTTTCAAATATCTTTTTTGACATTTAAATATGTATTTAGGGGTGCACCGGATTCCATTTTAAAAAATCCGATCGGAGCCGGATTCGAACAGATTTATGAGGTAAAATCCGACCGGATTTCGGATTTGCCGGAGCCGGTGCCATCAGTGGAATAGCTATAAGGAATTTTTAGGGGTTTCGTTGTGCGTGGGGCTTAACCTATTTGAGGGCCCCACCTAATGGCGGGGGCGTAATATTTAATGTACACAAATTTTCGGACATATTTCGGAGCCCCCTCAAGCCCCAGTGGGACTTTCGAATTTGGACCCGCTCCCTTAGCTACGCCACTGGGAGCCACAATATATATATCATGGCTCAATGGCCTGCGGGATTTTGCCGGATTTATGAAGTGAAATTCTGCCGAAGCCGGAGCAAGATTTGTAAAAATGGCAGGATTCAGGATTTTTCGGAGCCGCCTGGTACATCCCTAATCCTAACTAGGGCTGTCAAGATTGTTGTAAAAAGCTGTGCGGGTACAAGTCCAAAACGCCGCATAATTTTCGCGGTCATGACAGCTGTAGAATTTAACCTAGCCACCACCCATGCACCTCATTTCACAAGGTAGCTAACAGCACAGTTCCAAAAAACATACTATTGTGTGCTCTTCAAACTTTTATTCCTGCTGTAAATGCATTCGCCATAAATATTTTTTATTTTTATGTTCAGAGGAAAATATTGTATCAAATACCTTTTTTTGTTTTTCAGAAATTTTACAAATAACACAAGTGAAGCCATTGAAAACGTCTACACATAAATTGCAAGCAATGAATAACGGTAGTTAAGTGGATATTTTATTTAAAGATGCACGTTTTTTTTGTGTTATTGATGTGACGTCACATTTCTTTAACCCCCACCCTCCCCATCCTAACAAATCGTCACAAATGCTTGACCCCCCATCCCGCCAGGTGGGTGATGTCATTTATGGACGACTCCTTTACATTTCTGTTTCCTCTTTTATTATAATAAGTTTCATCCTAACGACAAGCTAGAAAATGTCTACAGAGAGTGAGTACCTGAAATCAAAGAATCAAAATGGAAAGAGCTGGAAAAAAATGTAAATTTGCCAGGCCTTGACTGGGCCCTATGCTTACCCCGGAAAATAAATAACGATGGAAATGACACGTGAAAAGAAAACAAAACACTTTAATACATACACACTCTCATATACATACCGACACACGCACACAAGCGTCACTCATATGAATCCTCCCCGTCTAATTGGTCAAATAAATATTAAGTAGACAAACTTTACATATTAATGATAAAGTAAATGTAAATGGGCACAAATGAAAGGTAAAATATGGACAGACTAGACAGACACTATCTGAAAAGTTTTTCAAAGACCAGCGCTAGAAAGTGGATGAAGAAACAAAAAAGACCATTGATGACATCATTGACAATTACATCAGGAGATGTAGAGATCAAATGCGAGAACATTTCCTGATACCTATCAGATCCTCGCTCTACCTGACCTCACTGTGCTGTCACCTATCAGATCCTCGCTCTACCTGACCTCACTGTGCTGTCACCTATCAGATCCTCGCTCTACCTGACCTCACTGTGTCATGAGGTGTTTCTATTGAATCTCGCGGTCAGACGAATCGAAACTACGCGCCGTTAAAATCAAATTAACAAGCTCAACTGCCCAGCGTTTAACATCGAGTTAACATCTTAATTGATAAACGATGGTCGGAAGAAATCCTGTGCCAGCCCCGTCGTTCAGGTGAAAACACGCCAGGTAATCTTAGGGAGTGTCAGACCAGAGAAAACAACCACGCTGATCGAATGTCTGGAGATTAAAGCCACTAAGACGGTCACCTTTGTTTTAGTATTAGTCGGGGTCAAGGTCAGGGAGTCAAGATAAAGGTTGGGAGAGTCTGCACATGCACGCAGAGCCGTCTTGACACCATTTTGGGCCCCTGGCCAAAGAAAGAGAAGGCTCCCCGCAGGAATAAAAAAATAAATATACATAATATTAATATATAAATAAACCTATTCCCATGGGGACCCTATGCTCGTGGGCCCCCAGGCAAATGCCCAACTGTTCTAAGCGTTAAGACGGGGCCTGAAATGGAAGTTACAAGAGTCAGCACACGCATGTTACGAGAGTCAGCATAATAATGTTACATCAGTCAGCATATTCATGTTACGAGAGTCAGCACACGCATGTTACGAGAGTCAGCATATTTATGTTACGAGAGTCAGCATATTCATGTTACGAGAGTCAGCATATTCATGTTACGAGAGTCAGCATATTCACTTTACGAGAGTCAGCATATTCATGTTACGAGAGTCAGCATATTCACTTTACGAGATTCAGCATATTCATCTTACGAGAGTCAGCTTATTCACTTTACGAGAGTCAGCATATTCACTTTACGAGAGTCAGCTTATTCACTTTACGATATTCAATTTAAAACTTAAAATGTAAATGCAATATATACATCACATGCTAAGAGAAATGATAGCAAGCGTTTATTAACACTAAAGTATTATAAATAGATACTCTCCTCCTGCTATTTTTATCTAAAGAGCCGCCCCTGCCTAATCACCCACTGCCTAATGAAGCTTGCCGAAAAAGCCCGGCCAATGTTAAACGGATCTGCATTCAAAGCATCGATCACAGGAATATTGCTCTGAAAATGGCGTCGACATTGCCGGAAGTGTAACAAGGGGCGGCAACTTGGCCCAAGGTGGCAGACATTCGTGGTGATCATTGACTGGATGGTAGGACAAAAAGCCTGAAGAAATTCTTAGGCATCTGACGCCAGACTGGCTGTTAGTTGGTAGCTTCTAGTCGTACAGTGGATAACATTAAAAATTTAAAAAAAAAAAAAGACATAATCCCTACGAGGGTAGTAACTGTATTGAGCCAAATGGTTTTCTTGTTGTGAACCATTCGCTTCTATAGCAAATTTTGTTTATAACTCACGAGTCAATAAAACGTTTTGTGATTAACAAAATTAAACCCAATGTTTAACAAAGATCATACAATGCTTAACAAAGCCAATTCCATTGTTTAACAAAGATACAAATCTTAACAAAGCTAATTCCAATGTTAAACAAAGATACAGTGCTTAACAAAGCTAATTCCAATGTTACACAAAGATACAATGCTTAACAAAGCTTTTTGTTACGCATTGTATCTTTGTGTAACATTGACTAAATTAATCCCAAAAGTCACAGGTTTAAGTCTCGATGCTGTCAAGGTCTCCATTGTCCACCCAGCTTCAAATGGTCACCTGACATCAGTTGGGGAAATAAAGGCGGCTGGGCAATGTGCTAGCCACACAAATCGCTCGTGTGCCATCGTAAAAAACGCTACTTCACTTGCTCCCATAGGCAATCATGGTCTGAAAACGGGACTTTGCTTACTTTAATTAATTCCAATGTTTAACAAAGCTGATAAAAATGCTTAACATAGCTAGTTCCACTGTTTATTATAATAGCAGCTAATTGCACGATATTTGTATTGAAATAGCAAGTTGTCATAGATAAAACATGACTTATTATTTGGTGAATGAACATTTTTATTAATCGTTCGGTTTTAATTTGTACCTTATCTTACCTTATCTGTTACAGACGCTCTTCCTATACAGAAGATTATTGCGTCCTACGGTTTTCTATGGTTTGTGTCTAGTCTCGCACTCTTATTAGAGTTTTAAATGGTGATAAAGTGTCGGTTTTCCTGGTTTTCTCAGACAACCCACCCCACACTCGAATTCCGGACGGAAGAAAGAAAACGTGTATGTGTTTGTTCTAGCATACGGAATAAGAATGGTTTGTATTAAGTTATCTTTGTGTTGTATTTGTACCATCGCACATTCGACATGTATACGTAACGCATACCACATTTATAACTATGATTGTTAAAGCTAAAATGTGTTTAGTCAATATTTGAACAGAAATCGTATCTAGAATTTTTTATTTGACAAGTTGATAGGATGGGTAAAAACGTAGTGCTAATAAGACGTCACATTTTAAAAAAGAAGTGCACATTTAGGTACAGTTAACCCTTGCGGAGTTCATATAAATATTGAGCGGGGGGGGGGGGGAGCTATATAGTGAGACTTTATTTAAAGTTATTGGTAGGCACTCGTTTTAATGAAACCGGGGCTTTTTTGTTCTTTTATGTATGGGGTTTAACTTTTTTGGTCTCAGTGTCTAGAAATTGGCTGATTTTTAACTTAGTTGACCCTTTATATATATTAATTTCCACCTGAAATCTTTAGTCCGTATTCATAGCGAGTTTTTTTATATTTACGGTGAGTTTGTTGTATTTACGTCGAGTTTTGAAAAGAAATTTCGCTTTGAGTTTTTAAAAACATTCATAATGAGTTTGTTTCTAAACGTCAAACAGAATAACACAAAGGAAAAAAAATTGTTTAAAACGTTATTGAAAAAAGACTCACAAGGAAATATGTTCTCTGCTATAAAGTAGGAGGTTTATAAACATTTCTTTCAATGTGGCTGTGGACGCGGGGAGAAGTTGACTTTATGAAAGCCAGCAATCTGGACTGAGTGGGGATCGAAGTTATTTACATTGTGTTTTCTTTAATTATTTGAGAATTTTTCCTAAACAGACTTGTGTATTGAATTTCTAGAAATCTAAAATAAAATAACTTTCTACTTAAATGACGTCTTTGTAAGAAAGTCTTAACTTAAAAACAACAACATATAATCCGATTTATAGTAATATATTTGAAAACCTTAAGTTATGGATAAATTTAAAGTTTACAAATATTTTACTCACTTCATTGGCTACCCATACAAGCTCGAATTGATTACAAACTGGCCGTTCTGTGTCACAACTTCTTTTCTGACTCATGCCCTTCATATCTTACTGAACTTTTGTCAGTCTACTCACCAAGTCGTCAGCTACGCTCCTCTGCAGATACACGCATTCTCTGTGTTCCTAAGACAAGAACTAAAACATTTGGCGAAAGGTCATTCTCTTTTTGTGCAGCCAAACAAGGGAATTCTCTTCCATTACACATCCGTAGCATTTCAACTGCTAAGTCATTCAAGACTGCACTTAAGACACATCTTTTTAAAATTTATTTTCAAAATTAATAAAACAACATTTCTTTAAATGATTAACGTAGCTGATGTATTGAGTATAGCGTATTGTCATTTATGTAGTTAATATGATATGAATGTTTCTTTTTATTGATATATGTATTGTTATTTCCATGTAAAGCGCTGTGAGCCTGGCTCCTTGCTGGGATACAGCGCTATATAAATTATCATTTTATTATTATTATTATTATTATATATTCATCCAGGAGATATATATCCAAGACAAGGCAGTGCATCTAAAACGGTGGGTTGCGCATTATCTGGAACTGTATGCAACAGTTACCGCAGTCTCCAGCACCGGTCTAGACGACATCCCCGCTATGCCGTCACTGGAAGAACTCGATGTCGTTCCCACACAGGAAGAGCTGAGCAAAGCTGTTGACTTCATATCTAGTGGAAAAGCCCATGTAAATGATGGCATACCACCAGGAGCTCTAAAGAGTGGCAAGACGGCATTACTCCAACATTTGATCGAGCTTCTGAACCTCTGCTGGGAACAGGGCTACATCCCTCAGGACCTAAAGGATTCAAATATAGTGACCTTATATGAGAACAAGGGCGATAACAGTGAATGCAATAACTATCGTGGCATCTCACTCCATAGTATTGTAGGAAATTCATTTGCCCGTGTCATACTAACGCGATCATTTTAAAGAGTTTAGCCTTCCGTGTCCATCCAAAATCTCAGTGCGGTTTCCGCGCTGGTCGGTTCTCCATACCGCAGCTCCAGAAAATATGCAGAGAGCAGCCGATGCACCTATACATTGCCTTTGTGGATCTTACTAAAGCCTTTGATTTAGTCAGTCGCTACGGCTTTTCCAAATCCTGGAAAAAGTCGACTGTCCTCCACACATACTCGCCATCATTAGAAGGTTCCATGAACATATACAGGGCACAATTCAATGGAGCTACGCCAGAAGCCTTTCTAGTCATCAGCGGAGTTAAACAATGTTGTGTACTCGCATCAACACTGTTCGCAATATTCTTCTCTGTCCTGCATCGATACGCTTTCAAATAATAGTAGTGATAGCATCTGGTTACACACTTAGAGCTGGTGGCGGGCTTTTCAACACTGCCCGCCTTTGAGCCAAAACTAAACCGAAAGAAAACGAAAGATGTCTTAATTTGTGAGCTACTCTTTGCGGATGATGCGGCGCTGAAACCACACACATAAACTGGTTTGCAACAACTCGTGTTAAGCTTCTCCAACGCCTGCAAAGAATTTGGTGTGAAAATCAGTTTGAAAAAGAAAAACATCATGGCCCAAGACATACATTCTCCCCCTACCATCAATATCGACAATGAAAACTTGGAGATTGTGGGAAGCTTCACCTTTACTTTGAGTCCAAAGTCTCAAATGTCCTGTCCATTAGGGATGAAATAAACAGTAGAATTTGCAAAGCAGCTACCACATGGCTAAACTAAGTAAACATGGGTCTGGAAAAACACCAAGCTAACCGAGAAAACCAGACTGTGTGTCTATCGAGCCTGCGTCATCAGTACGCTTTTATATGGGAGCGAAACATGGACCACTTATACATCCCATGCACGCGAGCTGAATAGCTCCGACTTGAGGTGCCTTCGTTGCATCTTTTGCAATTAATGGCAGGACAAAGTGCAAATACCCAAATCCTTAGGGAAAGACGTCTTAGATCGCTAGGACATGTAAAAGGATTGAGCCCTGGCCGCATCCCAAACGACCTCCTATAGGATGCAGATTAAATTGTGTATAAAAGTTAAATGCTTTATTTTACGCATGCTTTTAAATCCAAGTCAATTAAAACGACTTATTTGTTCACCTTAATCAAAGTGTCAGCATGTGAGCCGTTGAGATGTACGGTCCTCACAGGAGATTTACGGTTATCACTGGAGATTTACGGTTATCCATGGTTATATTCGGATAAACCAAAATTTGAAATAAATTGAAATTTGCGGCCATAGAAGCTCATTATTAATATTTGAAAAATAATGTAAAGGCCTTGCTTTGGTAGAGCCATTATTTTTTAGGTGGATGACTTCACATAATGGTCGCCTATTGGACCACTCAGAATACGTTACACGTGACCGCTCCATCAACCAATCAGATTCTCCAAGAAATAACCCACCAATGGCGAAGAATATAGGGCACGCGGGCACGCGCTCGAGTTCCAAACAAAGAAACGACTGGGGGAAAAGAGGGGGGAAAGCTACCTTTTCTTCCCCGCCACAAATTCATTCTGCGACTTAATCAATGTGCTCCCCCCCCCCCCGAAGCTGCACGTCAAGTAATATTGGAGGTAAAGTAATATGATTTTATTACATTTATGCCTGATATCTGATGTTTAACAGACATCATTCATTGAATGATTACGAGGGTACGATTATTTATAATCGATCGCGTTTATTGAAATGGGTATCGATCCCCATCGTTTAACTAGAAATCCTAGTGTCATCGATTAGACATAATTCAAGATAAAATTTCGGCTATTTTGACGATTCACTTTTAGGAATGATGATTATTAAAGCATTGCCACAAGTTCGTACAAGACAATGTTTATGAACCATTCCTTTTGGTCACAGATAGAAACACAGAACAGCAGCCGAAGAACATAAAGAACACAACGCAGTAGTCAGGGAACACCAAGAACACAATACAGTAGTCGAGGCAAACAGCACGGTTGTGGATGAACACCAAGAACACAATACAGTAGTCCAGACAGAAGTGGACGAACACAATGACGCTAAACGATGTTGCTGTCTACAGACTGTCATGTCGTTATGTTTTGGTTGGTCAGTGTTTGCAAGTGTTTTGATGTGAGCTTCCCCACCCCCGCCCCCACCCTCCTGGGATACCACTCTAAATAAGTTTACATGATGTCATTATAGTTGTGTGCTATTGTTCCCCGTTTCCTTTGTCACATTAGGCACAGTAAATTCTTGAAGCTGTTCTTAAAGAGCGCCTGTGTTTCACAAACATTTAACTGAGTTATGCATATCTTGAGTGGTAAAAAATCAAGAAAATACCTGGACTTGGTCAAATACCTGGACTTGGTCAAATAATTGGACTTGGTCAAATACCTGGACTTGGTCAAATACCTGGACTTGGTCAAACACATGGACTTGGTCAAAAACTTGGACTTGGTTAAATACCTGGACTTGGTCAAACACATGGACTTGGTCAAATACCCGGACTTGGTCAAACACATGGACTAGGTCAAATACCTGGATTCCGTCAATCCTTGGACTAAGTCTAATACCTGGATTTGGTCAAATATTTGGATTAGGTCAAAGAAGAGAGCATGAGGAAGATGGTAGTTAATATGTCAGGATGGTTCTTGAAGTAAATTATAGCTTTCATCTACATCTAGTCTCAAATTTACGTCACTAAGCGTGGGAGTGAACTTGACAACGTGGAACTAGATACTTTGCTAAATAGTAAGGTAGCAATCTAGAATTAGAAACATGGAAAATGAGTTGGATAGCCATGCGGGGTTATGGGAGCATGGACTTTTAGCAGTGTAGCGACCCAGGTCTATAAGAACATCTAGAATTAGAAACATGGAAAGAGTTGGATAGCCATGCGGGGCTATGGGAGCATGGACTTTTAGCAGTGTAGCGACCCAGGTCTATAAGAACATCTAGAATTAGAAACATGGAAAATGAGTTGGATAGCCATGCGGGGCTATGGGAGCATGGACTTTAAGCAGTGTAGCGACCCAGGTCTATGAATACATCGACGGTATGTTGGGTAACAGCCCAGGGTTAATAACATGTTATGTTATTTGGGTAGCAAAAGAGGAGTAGGTTTGGTTGATATCTGGACGTATGAGATGCTTGGTGCCTGGGAGGTTCAAACCAGAGTCAGTTTAAAGAAACACATTATGGGTGGGCGGGGGGTTACAGCCGATAGGTTCTTCGAAAAGAAAATTTCCATCAATAACGAACAATGATAGATAGAGTAAAACCAATGACATTTTTTTGTGTGTTTAAACCAATTTGTTTATTAGTGATATCAAAACACAAGTTACATATTACCGATCCTTAAAATATTCACAAATACATTTAAACGTGTATCCCAAGTTAACTGTTCCCAACTCCAGTTGTTGTTGACCCAAGCTGTTTGCCAGTCTGTGTTCAACATTGCCAACCTACCAGTCCTATTTGTTAATACATCCTTTAGGCTGGGGCTTGTTGACTCATTAATAACCTATGGAAATCATAACCAACTCAATACACCAGGGGGGCGCCGTTTACCCGGGGCGCCAGTCAATCAACACCATCGATCTTAGCGTGTTGACTGCTCATTAAGCAAATAAATTTACCTCCCTTGCTTCACACAGGATTCTCGGTGTTTAATTCTGAAACGGGCACCGCGTCGTACGTGGGCAGTAAAGAAATCGGGTGCTGTAAGTGGCCGGGTTGGGGTGGGGGGGGGTGAGTGGGGTGCATACAATTGAAATATGGTTGCTTTCCCACGGTGGTATTCAAGAATGGAGCAGTCTGGAAGGTGGTTAGAATGAGTGCCAGATTTGGTCACGGTATAATTATTTTATTTTGTAAAAACGACAAAACAAGAATAATATTTTTACGTCATATGTTAAACAAAAGGTTGGGGGTGGAGGGTGGGGCTGAGGAGATCCTAACAGGGACATGTAAGAAACGTTTGCTGACATGATTTAAGTCCAGGAAAGGGAAACTCAGGTCTATCAGGCATTAAAAAAAGAATTAAGCGACCCCTGGGTCCCAAGTGGGTCGGGGGTGTTGAAAGATATGATGAGTTCTTAACAAACAACGTGAAAGCTACTGGACGCTGAGAGATGAGCGGAGATAGATTTCATGTTGTATAGATTAAGAGGCAGTCAGCAGTTCCTGTAACAAGTTGAATGATAAATACTATGATAAATATATGGGCAAATAATAAATGGATAAATACTAAAATCGATAAATAAATATATGGGTAAATATATGGGTACATTCGTGGATAGTTATATAGGCTAATACAATGATAAATAAATAGATAAATGGATATTTACATGGGTAAATACACGGGTTAAAGGTTGATGCGAGTTAACATAAAAAATTATCTACCATACCACCAACAGAAACAAATCGTAGAAAGAAGACATTGGGTCACAAGCAGATACATATAGCCACAGGAGACAATCAATTAACATAATATTTATGTAGGATGAAAGGTAAAATTAATAGTTTTATGTATTCGAATTGTATCTCTTTCAAACTAAAAATAGAATTTAAAAAAAAATTGAAAATCTGCTTGGATATTTGAACTATTGGGATCCACCATCTGAGTTAAATTTGGGGAAAAGTTGTCAGAAAGATGGGGACGAGAGTTTGAGATAAGCACTGTTGGACTGGGATGACGCCATCAAAATGACTAAAGAGGATATAGTTTTTTTTTTTAAAAATTGTAACGCGGATAGGAAGGATGCGAGAAGTGTCTAGAGAATTTCTAAGACAAAGAAGGAATCTAATATACAAGAACAACAATTTGGTTGGCATAAATCAACAGTTGCACTCAGTAGAGGCGCTTTCTTTCAGGGATCATCTGTGGGTGGGGGTCAATAAATGAGCCACACATATTGAAACAGAGGAGTCCAGTTGAGCAGTTGGAAGGGGGCGGTCCAGTGGGGGGAGTTAATTTCCCAAACGAAGTGCAAATCAAACTGATATCAATCTTTAAAGCCCCAAAACGTTTCTCTATGAAACTGTTTATATTGCATTGGATTTGAGTTTAATTAATTTTTTTTTGTGAGCAAGATTCAAGATTGGAAATAAAGTTGTGTGGAATGGTGCCATTACGGATGCCATCGCTCTCTTGAGTATGCCTCATGAAATGTCCTATTTGTGACCTACAGCAGGTTAATGGCGTACACATGATCCATAGCAAGTCTAAAGAGACATGACCGACATTTATATGTTCTAATCCATAGATATGGATAAGCATTTCTCTTCGAAATTAGTGGCTAATCCAATTTAGAGAACAGTGACTGAATGATAAATCATCAAAATAAATAATACACTCCAGCGAATAAGGTATCCACTTCAAATTTATCCAGTGAGTAAATTATCCACATTCAATGTAAAGTATTCCCAAGGGTAATAGCAGGTAAATGATCAAATGCTAATGAATTAAAACCTGCTAAATAGGTAATGCAATTGTAAGAGAATGTTCGAAGTGTTAATTTCTTGTACTTAAGAGTGCTTAAGGAAAGGGGGGCAAACATTGAGATAATTTATAGGGGGGTACATGCGAATTGATGGAAGGAGTACATGAGGGAATTCATGGAGTGAGTACATGAGGGAATGGGTAGAGGGAGGACATGAGGGAATGGGTATAGGGAGGACATAAGGGAATTGATAAAGGGAGGACATGAGGGAATGGATAGGGCGAGGACATGAGGGAATTGATAGAGGGAGGACATGAGGGCAGCATTGATGGAGGGAATACAGGAAGAATTGATGGAATGCATACAGGAGAGAATTGGTTAGGGAATACAGGAGAGATTTGATGTAGGGGATACAGGAGAGAATTGATGGAGAGAGTACATGAGAGAATTGATGGAGGGAGTAGATTAGAGAATTGTTGGAGGAATTGCATTAGAGAATTGATGGAGGGAGTAGATTAGAGAATTGATGGAGGGAGTGCATTAGAGAATTGATGGAGGGAGTAGATTAGAGAATTGATGGAGGGAGTCCATTAGAGAATTGATGGAGGGAGTCCATTAGATAATTGATGGAGGGAGTAGATTAGAGAATTGATGGAGGGAGT
>MUZC01000120.1:336141-354388 GCA_002072015.1 Radix auricularia
ATTAGAGAATTGATGGAGGGAGTGCATTAGAGAATTGATGGAGGGAGTGCATTAGAGAATTGATGGAGGGAGTCTATTAGAGAATTGATGGAGGGAGTGCATTAGAGAATTGATGGAGGGAGTAGATTAGAGAATTGATGGAGGCGTCTCTGAATTCTGACACAAACTTACCCGCCCCTTATAACCGAGGAACACGTTAGAGTTTACCCCTGAGAGCAGACGTTACAAATGTACATGACAACAAAAGACTTTTAGACCATCTAGTTAGAGAGTAAGATAAGGACACTTATTTGTAAGTCAGGTTGGAGGGCAGAGGGGGGTAGTGTCTATTGGTGTGTGTGTGTGTTTGTGGGCACGGGGGGGGGGCGTAATTAGGGTCAGAGATATCAGGATAGTAGTTTAAGTTTGCTTTTTGAGAATCTGCACAACATATATCTATAATTATAAATAACACACATCTTTTATCAATATGTTACACAAGATATGATCATAAATATGTTATCTATTGTAAATAATATGCTAATATTATAAATTAGATCTTTATATTTTTATGAGTAACCGTTATTACAAATAAGAAAATCTACTATAAGATGATGCGTTGCTAGAGATGGTGTGTGGCTATTTGCCATAGATTATTATTTAAGAGCCCCCAATCAAAACTAACAAACACCAATGCCACCACTTGCCCTCTCTTTTTACTCCTCAGTCTTGTTGGATTTTAAACTTTGCCGACTCCTTTGTATCTGCTTCTCTTGGTCACAGTGTGAAAATGACCGTTAAACAATCCGTATAAATAAAGCTTTTGACTATAAATCCCTTATTTATGAGACATAAATAAAAATATTGATTGTGTTAAATATAATACGCACCGCGGGACACACCAGCATAAACATTTACAGACTGAACGTGACTGAACTTCCTGTGCTGTAAAACACGGGGATGTGGTCATCGAGGGCTGGCATGAACCTCCAGTGACCAGTGGAGGTCATAAATGGCAGACGGCTACACATCCTACATAGCGTTAAACTAAAATAAAATCATTAATTTAATTACCATACATTCGATAGATCTGAAATGATGATACAATGCATTGTTAGATGACGCAAGTCTATGTGCAAAATTTCAGCTGAATAAAATCACGGGAAGTGGGTAATTTTTTTTTAAAAATGCTGCGGAACAATAACAGACAAACATAAACAGAAAAAAAAGGCTGTAAAGTTTTAATATAAGTGATTTAATAAAACTTTATCAGAATGTTGGGAACAATTTATTTTAATTTGAATTACTAATCGCTATGCCCCCAACTTCACCTTATTCACTGTGGCATAAATACATTTCTGCATAAGTAGGACAGTACTGAAATGTCAAGACCATTCAAATTGTTTCTTAGGGCCAATACCGAATAAGTCCCACTAGTCACTAGGTAATAGTGTCGAATAAGTTAAAAATAAAATAAATAAATAAATAAATAACAGGCCTAATACTGACGGGAAAATCTCCGCCGTTTAGAGATTGACCGCCTTTCGGGTTCTTGGTGCGGCCGGTGTCAAAATTACGACGTTCAACAATTTTCAACCCAAAATACCATCCGTTTTTACGATCATCTCCCTTGTCACACACAATTACGTGGTTATCTTTCTTGGCGTCCACTTTGGTCAAATCTTCCTGGGACGTATTTGGGTTTGTTCAATTCCCAGTTTGATCACTGGGCGTGGCTATCGTGGGCGTGGTTATCGTGGGAGGTGGCTATCTCTTCCACAAACTACTGAGCATGAGGGGCTTAGGGTGACGTAAATAATAGAAGAACTCGAGTAACGAGTTGGCTCCTGGGAATGTAAGTCTGCCCCTCAGAGACATGTCCGACCTCACCCAACTGTCATACCGCGTCCCACCTCACCCAACTTTCACCTCACCCATCTGTCCTCCAACGACCCACCTCATCCAACTGTCATACCGCGTCCCACCTCATCCAACTTTCACCTCACCCATCTGCCCTCCCACGTCCCACCTCACCCAACTTTCACCTCACCCATCTGTCCTCTAACGTCCCACCTCAACCAACTTTCACCTCACCCATCTGTCCTCCCACATCCCACCTCACCCAACTTTCACCTCACCCATCTGTCCTCCCACGTCCCACCTCACCTAACTATCCTCCCCCGTCCCACCTCACCCATCTGTCCTCCCACGTCCCACCTCACCTAACTGTCCTCCTACATCCCACCTCACCTAACTGTCCTCCCACGTCCCACCTCACCTAAATGTCCTCCCACATCCCACCTCACCTAACTGTCCTCCCACGTCCCACCTCACCTAAATGTCCTCCCACGTCCCGCCTCCCCTAAATGTCCTCCCACATCCCACCTCACCTAAATGTTCTCCCACGTCCCACCTCACCTAACTGTCCTCCCACGTCCCGCCTCACCTAAATGTCCTCCCACGTCCCACCTCACCTAAATGTCCTCCCACGTCCCGCCTCCCCTAAATGTCCTCCCACATCCCACCTCACCTAAATGTTCTCCCACGTCCTACCTCAACTAACTGTCCTCCCACATCCCACCTCACCTAAATGTCCTCCCACGTCCAGCCTCACCTAAATGTCCTCCCACGTCTTGCCTCACCTAAATGTCCTCTCACATCCCGCCTCACCTAACTGTCCTCCGACGTCGCGCCTCACCTAAATGTCCTCCCACGTCTTGCCTCACCTAAATGTCCTCCCACATCCCGCCTCACCTAATTGTCCTCCGACGTCGCGCCTCACCTAAATGTCCTCCCACGTCCAGCCTCACCTAAATGTCCTCCCACGTCCAGCCTCACCTAAATGTCCTCCCACGTCCCGCCTCACCTAAATGTCCTCCCACACCCCGCCTTACCTAACTGTCATCCTACGTCACGCCTCACCTAACTGTCCTCCGACGTCCCACCTCACCTAACAGTCCTCCCACATCCCGCCTCACCTAACTGTCCTCCCACATCCCTCCTCACCAGACTTTCCTCCCACGTCCCACCTCACATAACTGTCCTCCCACGTCCCACCTCACCTAAATGTCCTCCCACATCCCACCTCACCTAACTGTCCTCCCACATCCCTCCTCACCTAACTGTCCTCCCACGTCCCACCTCACCTAACTGTCCTCCCACGTCCCACCTCACCTAACTGTCCTCCCACATCCCGCCTCACCTAACTGTCCTCCCACATCCCACCTCACCTAACTGTCCTCCCATGTCCCACCTTACCTAACTGTCCTCCCACATCCCGCCTTACCTAACTGTCCTCCCACGTCCCGCCTCACCCAACTTTCACCTCACCCATCTGTCCTCCCACATCCCACCTCACCTAAGTGTCCTCCCACGTCCCACCTCACCTAAATATCCTCCCACGTCCCACCTCACCTAACTGTCCTCCCACGTCCCGCCTCACCTAAATGTCCTCCCACATCCCACCTCACCTAAATGTTCTCCCACGTCCTACCTCACCTAACTGTCCTCCCACGTCCCGCCTCACCTAAATGTCCCCCCACGTCTTGCCTCACCTAAATGTCCTCCCACATCCCATCTCACCTAAATGTCCTCCCACATCCCGCCTCACCTAACTGTCCTCCGATATCGCGCCTCACCTAAATGTCCTCCCACGTCCAGCCTCACCTAAATGTCCTCCCACGTCCAGCCTCACCTAAATGTCCTCCCACGTCCAGCCTCACCTAAATGTCCTCCCACATCCCGCCTCACCTAAATGTCCTCCCACATCCCATCAATCCCATCTCACCTAAATGTCCTCCCACATCCCGCCACACCTAACTGTCATCCCACGTCACGCCTCACCTAACTGTCCTCCGACGTCCCACCTCACCTAACTGTCCTCCCACGTCCCGCCTCACCTAACTGTCCTCCCAATCCCTCCTCACCTAACTGTCCTCCCACGTCCAATCTCACCTAACTGTCCTCCCACGTCCCACCTCACCTAACTGTCCTCCCACGTCCCACCTCACCTAACTGTCCTCCCACGCCCCACCTCACCTAAATGTCCTCCCACGCCCCACCTCACCTAACTGACCTCACACGTACCACCTCACCTCAACTACATATAACAAAATAAAAACTTTAGAAAATGAATGTAGTATAAACTGTATTTGATAAAACCTTGACCTTGCCACCGTGTTAAGTTTGCCGGACTTCATTTGCTCAAGTTATCCAAATATGCTTAAAAATGTAGGCAAAGTTGTAAAAAAATCAGAAAAGAAGTGTGATATTCGTTCAATGCCTGCCAAATCTAAACTCACGACTTGTTACTTTCTGTTTTATTAAACAATTTCAAGGTCCTATTTTTAACACTACTCGAAATTCCCCAGACAGTGGCAGCTAACTATTCAAAACTTTCCACAACTTGATGACAGTCTGAATGATCCTGACACTTCTAACTGACCAATTCCTGGCACCTTTCAATTGATCGAAACTTTCTTCATTTTTATTGGATGCCTAGCAACTTTACAGTGACGGGTTAAATGTATCTGTTTTCTTTGGTCGTTGAGCTAATGTTTTGTATCGTATATTTGGAATGCATAAAATGTCACTCGATGTCACAAATTGGCATGCAATGTCACTGGACGCCATTGGTTTTCCACACCCTGATTATTAGTTTGCTGAAAAAGAACTCGACATCAAAGAAAAAGTTGATCATTTCTTGAATAAATTACATAGTAAAACAATTGGTTTGCATTAAATGAAAAAAAATAATAATTTGGCCTTTTACATTTCTTGAACACATTCATTCCCGAGACTCTTACAAACTGGTTCTTGTCATTTATGTTTAAGAGTCAGGCGTTTCCAGTGTTGTGTCATCAATGACGCTGCTTTTCTGAAAAGCTTGAAAAGATCAGCAGTTAAGACGCGTAAACGACGTTGGTCGTCTGATGTGTGTTGGGATAGGTGCGTCGTCAAAGGCGCAGTTGTCTCTCTTTGATTGGTCGGACACAAGAGTGTCACGTGATCACAGGCAATGCAATATCGCATAAACCCCATTGGCCGGGGCCCACACACGTGGCCCGGCCAAGGATTGACCAGATAAATATTTTACTTGCGAGTTGAATTCAGGGGGCACGAACTATCATGTGTGATTGGCTTTGATGACGTCATCAATAGAGTAAAACACCAATTGGGGTTTTAAAAAAATTGAAGATACTTAAAGGAAAGTGTTCTCGTCCATTGAGAAACAGAACACAATACAAACAACTTTGCCGAGATTTTCTCTCCCTTGAATTAAGCCAATAAAAGCTTTTACAGCCCAACTCTGCGAGGACGTTATCTCCCTTAAATTAACACTTAAAATGCAAACTATGTCCAACAATAATTGTATTGTATGTTTATATAAAGAGAAATTATTTGAAAATTATTTAAAGAAATTCAAGGAAGTTATTGGACCATACCTGCCTCATTAAGCGAGTCAGCACCTATCAAACTTAAAGACTGAGTACAGAAGACTGTACGCTCGCGGATTAGTTGCATGTTTCAAATACACGAGGACTCAAATAAAGAAAGAACTTGTTTTTTGGTGATGGCTTTTGTAGGATTTCTATCATATTCTGAGGTTTTGGTCAAGTTGTTTGGTTAGAATACAGTAAGATAAAATAATGAGGCTTTGGTCAACTGTTTGGTGTTTGGGTCCACTGTTTGGTGTTTGGGTCCACTATTTGGTGTTTGGGTCCACTGTTTTGTGTTTGGGTCCACTGTTTGGTGTTTGGGTCCACTGTTTGGTGTTTGGGTCCACTGTTTCATTAGATGAAATAATGAGGTTTTGGTCAACTGTTTGGTGCTTGGGTCAACTGTTTGGGTAGATGAAATAATGAGGTTTTGGTCAACTGTTTGGGTAGATGAAATAATGAGGTTTTGGTCAACTGTTTGGGTAGATGAAATAATGGTGTTTGGGTCCACTGTTTGATTAGATGAAATAATGAGGTTTTGGTCAACTGTTTGGTGTTTGGGTCAACTGTTTGGGTAGAAGAAATAATGTGGTTTTGTTCAACTGTTTGGTGTTTGGGTCAACTGTTTGGGTAGATGAAATAATGAGGTTTTGGTCAACTGTTTGGTGTATGGGTTAACTGTTTGGGTAGATGAAATAATGAGGTTTTGGTAAACTGTTAAGTGTTTGGGTCAACTGTTTGGTGTTTGGGTCAACTGTTTGATGTTTGGGTCAACTGTTTGGTGTTTGGGTCAACTGTTTGATTAGATGAAATAATGAGGTTTTGGTCAACTGTTTGGTGTTTGGGTCAACAGTTTGGGTAGATGAAATAATGAGGTTTTGGTCAACTGTTTGGTGTTAGGATCAACTGTTTGGGTTGATGAAATAATGAGGTTTGGGTCAACTGGTTGGTGGGATGAACTAATGAGGTTTTGGTTCAACTGTTTGGTGTGATGAAATAATAAGGTTTTGGGTCAAATGTTTGGGTACATGAAATTATGAGGTTTGGGTCAACTGTTTGGTGTTTGGGTCAACTTTTGGGTAGATGAAATAATGAGGTTTGGGTCAACTGTTTGGGTAGATGAAATTATGAGGTATGGTCAACTGTTTGGGTAAATGAAATAATGAGGTTTGGATCAACTGTTTGGTGTTTGGGTCAACTTTTGGGTAGATGATATAATGAGGTTTGGGTCAACTGTTTGGGTAGATGAAATTATGAGGTATGGGTCAACTGTTTGGGTAAATGAAATAATGAGGTTTGGATCAACTGTTTGGTGTTTGGGTCAACTTTTGGGTAGATGATATAATGAGGTTTGGGTCAACTGTTTGGTGTTTGGGTCAACTTTTGGATAGATGAAATAATGAGGTTTGGGTCAACTGTTTGGGTAAATGAAATAATGAGGTTTAGGTCAACTGTTTGGTGTTTGGGTCAACTTTTGGGTAGATGAAATAATGAGGTTTGGGTCAACTGTTTGGTTAGATGAAATAATGAGGTTTTGGTCAACTGTTTGGTGTTTGGGTCAACTGTTTGGGTAGATGAAATAATGAGGTTTGGGTCAACTGGTGTTTGGGTCAACTGTTTGGTGGGATGAAATAATGAGGTTTAGGTCAACTGTTTGGTTGGATGAACTAATGAGCTTTGGGTCAACTATTTGGTGGGATGAACTAATGAGGTTTGGGTCAACTGGTTGGTGTTTGGGTCAACTGGTTGGTGTTTGGGTCAAGTGTTTAGTGTTTGGGTCAACTGTTTGGTGGGATGAAATAAGGTCAACCACTGCAACCATAATAACTGACATCTCAAATTCCACAATCACGAGTGCAATAAGTCACTGAGAAAAGAAGGCACTGACCTACATAGTACGACTTTCCGTTTCCGGTTCATCAAGAGCTTGGCCATAAAATCTCATTTGATTTAACACCCACGCCAAGATACATTACTGCACTCTTGGCGCCACTCAAGCTGGCTCTATATGTACAGCATCTCATCCCCGGGAACATACAAACCATTATCAATATCCTAGGATTCCTTTTCGCGTCCGGTCAAACAAGCTAACTTCTCAAAACTAGGGAGACGCCTCCCCTTGCGGTCATTTCGCGATCCAATGACCGGCTCAACTGTTTTGAGGCCAAGTTTTGTCCTAAGTGCTAGCATTTTTCTTTTCTTTGACGCGGTCAATAAATTCTATCACAAATCAGGGATCTAAACATAATATCACATTTCGACATCCCAGAAGGCCAAGTGAATGGAAACGAATTTCCCATCGGTCGCCTTTCCTCTCAGGCAGAAGTTTTTGTCAAGTTTGCTTTCATCAGCGCATGCGCTCGTCTTCTTGGGGTTGACAAGATGGCGGGGATGGATCCGTAACGGAAATCACGTCACTAAATCCTCGGAGTGAATAGAGACTTCTGGGAAATGCTTATCAAAGAATGGACACAAACTTGGCGCTAGCGGGTGAAAGTGTAACATGCTCTGTATCAGACAGCGCGTAGATGAGCCTCCTGAACTGGTCGCTGGGTTATAAAAGCATTTGAACATGGTGATCTCCTAAAGAATCGTTGTTCATATCATGTTGAGATTCATCGCGGCTGGTTTGATGGCCATTCAAGACAAATGAAAACCCTAAAACATACTGGCCAAAATCAGCTGCCTGTCCATCAGCCCAACCTTCCCCATCTCCCCACAGGACCATGTGGACACCCCATGTTTTGTCATCATTTCCCGCTCTTTGTTGATGGCGGGCCCGGGTATATGAATATTCATTTAATTCGGCCAGAGAAATAAACCTATCGTGGTCACGTGGACAGGGGTTTGATGCTCCGTATTGTTCTTGTCACAGAGGCCGAGCTGAAACACTGTGAACAATGATATCACTGAGGGGGGGTCAGAAGGGGTCAAGAAATGGGGGTCACTCCCTAAATAAAGGGCAATGGGGAACGATTTATTGTATGGCGCCATGGCCGGGGTTTGAAACAAAAAACTGGGTGCCCTAATTAATGGATTAGTGAAATAAACCCAGTAGTACGTACACACACACACACACACACACACACACACACACACACACACACACACACACACACACACACACACAAACAATTACACACACACGCACGGGCACACACAAACACACACACAAACAATTACACGCACACGCACAAACACACGCAGTCACGCAAAGAAGGACATCAAAATCAAAATACTTACACAAAATAAAACTTAACCAAAAAAAAAAAAAAAAAAAAAACACTGCTCTTTATACATCATTCGTTTTTCACAAATTAATCTATGCTTAAATTTTTTATATTACCCTTCCAATAGTAATCTTTTAAATGTTTCAGTGTCTCTGACTCAGTGCTCAGAATGTCTGTTAACAGTACTAAGAGTAATAGAGTATATACGTTTTGATCTATACCTATAGATGTATACACATCTTAAAAAACAAAACAGCTCAAATGACGTCACTTTTTGATTTATAACAACAAGAAGCATGCTCTGTGAATCTCGACACCCAAATTTAAACTGTCTATTTGACCTTTAAATTAATATTTTAAGATGTAACCTTTGATCATTGCTAAACACGCATTCTTTTCTATAGGGTTCTTCATTTCTAAAACCGGAAAACGTCATAGCTCATTTCGTAATTTTCTTTTTTTAGATTACATTTTAGCGAAACCAAGTTTTGAGGCATAAATACAGTCAAATAACTATATTCTCAAAATTGTTAGCTTAGTAAAATTACGAAATTATTTTTTATTTTGCAAGTCCAATAAGCTGTCTTAAATTTACGAAGAATTAAAATTAGCTGATAAGATCAATCATTCTCAATATACCTACATTCGCGTATTGAATCGTATCTTTTATTATTTTTTTTTTATGAATCTGTCCTTACAAAAGATATTTTAGATATAATATTTCTATTAATAGATTTCCGCCATATTATGAACATCCCTATTACAAATAATATGCCACAACAAGAAAAGTCCGTTGCAGTTTTGTAACTCCAACATGCATCGGCTCCTCTTTCCTTTCACATGGATCATAAAATTAGAACAATATCTAAAAAAAAACAATGCTGAGAATTTGAGCCCTTCATTAAAACTTTTTAAAGCCATGTTAAATAACGGCCCGTTTTATTTCATCAGTAGTGACGAAGTGCATACTGTCAGTTACATTTGACGCATTACATAAATAAAATGAATTAACATTTAAGCAATTTTTGTTCATGAATAATCTGTATCCGTACTTAAAATAGCATAATTACTTAGGCCTTGTAAAAAATAAATGAATTAAATGTAGACGTCATATTTCAGCGCAAGTTGATTGAAGTATGAATTTTAGAGTTTAGTTATGCAGCAAAATCCTTGTTAAGTTTCGGTTTGAACACAACAACAACATCATACCGCGAAAAATACTCTCTAATACAAACATAGACCGAACTCAGTATCCCTGTATAAAATTGCTCTAATAAAAATTATAAAGGCTTGCCATAAAGTTGTTTGTTGAGTTTTTTCTACAGAGGACACACTTTGTTGAAGTTCACCTAACTGTCCTCCCACGTCCCACCTCACCAAAATTTCAATATGCGATAATATGCGTCGTTATACAAAATTTTATATTAATATTCAATTTCTATCATTGGTCTGCTCTTAAATAAACTTTTCATATGATTACTATAGTTGAATCGCAAGGATTAAATTTTTTACCTAAAGTTTAGTTTAAGTTCTGCATAAAAGTTTATAAACAGTTGGCTAAGGTAGAGTTGGTTCCTTCAAGGTTTTGGGCGATATTATTGACGCCTGCCCCTACAAATGTAAAGTATCTTTCACAAGGCCACGAAGCTGTTCCTCTTTATAAAAATAAATCATGTGTCACTGATTCGCCTTACTCTTAAGACGGTGAGCTTTTATATCAGTACTAGATACGACCCGCGGCGTAGCATACGCCAAAGGCTTGCTCAATGCTTATAGGTAGTGAAAGAAAGGGGGGGGAGTGGACACAAAAAGCAGCAAGAAGAAATGAAAACAAGGCGTGTGAGTGAACGTCTGTGGGGGGGGGGGGGGNGGGGGGGGTCACCGACACATTGTTGGTCTCTATGGGGGATTAAGGGGGGGATGCTGACTGGGCTGAGCCAGGGTTTCGTAATGATTTAAGGGCCCCAAACTTATTATATTGTATAATAAAGGTGGCTGGACCGGGTCCCAGGTGCCCCCTTCAACCTTGTTCCGCCCCTGGTTTGTCTCAAGATATGCGCACTGTGGTTTTTGTTACATACCCAGCACCACCCTCGCCTACCAACCATAAACTGTCATTTGTCGACCCTAGCGAGGGTCATTCGTCATGTTTATTTGCACGTCTTGTGCTTGTCCTGGTTAATGAAATATATTTAGACAGATTGTCCTCCGTTGCAATATATTAAAGAAATCGATCCAAAACAATCACGTGTACATTTGAAAAACCTAAACTGCAGTACACAATTTCAAAATGTTTTACACAGTATTTTAAAATATAAATAAGTATCTAGAGGTTTAAAAGACAATTGATCTGTCTTTCAATTGAAGGATACATTTTCTGCCATTTAATTTCAACAAGCATCGATAGAAATGGCCATGTTCTTTTTAAAATTTACTTTGAATTATGCATCGTTTAAACACAATACTAACATTGAAAAAAATATGAACATGGCATTATTATTAGTTGAGAAAAAAACAATAAGAAAGCATCAAAAGGTGAACTAAACACCTAGCAAATATTAGCCATTGGTAACATGAAAAACTAATTGCTACACACACCAAATGCAGTTATTATAATAAATTCATCTTATCACACAAAGAATCTATCTTATCATACAAAGAATCTATCTTATCATACAAAGACTCTAACATACCAAAAACAATAAGTCTATATTATCATACAAAGAATCTAACATAACAATTTTTAAAAAAATCTAATTAAAACCTAAAAGTTAACGCGAAAACTATATTAGCAAGAGGAACAACTTGATGTCACTTATAAAAAAAGCTTCACTAATCCAATAATGAAGACATACATTAATGTATGTTTTATTCACTAATCTATTAATGAAGACATACACTAATCTATGTTTTAATAATTTATCTTTGATGAAGACATACATCTTTCTATAGTTATTTCACTTATCCATTAATGAGGACATACATCAATTTATGCTAATTTACCTAATTAATTAATGAGGACATACAGTAATCTGTTTATTTCATTTATCCATAATGATTACATACAGTAATGTGTATTGCATTAATCCACTAATGAGGACATACAGTAAAACAAGTATTGAAAACTCGAATGTGTATTTAAACGCAATTTCCAACAAAGAATTTTATTATTTTTATTCAAGGAAATCATTCTAGATTACATTACAAGTAATTTCAAACTAACCAAAAAATTGCTATCAATTGCTCACTATGGCAAATTTTCTCTTTGATGTCATATCCCCTCTCGCTACGTCACACCAAGAATGTGTCAATATATTGCGCACGCACCGCGCAACAATCTTCTTAGCATTCACACCGCGGGAAAACACCCTTAAAATAACTATCAGTCTAGATTACGTTAAAAGTAATTTCAAATCATTTTACAATAATTTTGTAACTAAACTATAGATCTACACGTGCTTTCTACAAACTGCTGCTAAAATTACGGTGGTCGCACGAAAAGAGATTTGTCAAAAATTCTTTCTCCAATATTGTTCTAAATATTTTTAGCTATCGTTTGGCGCTTATTTCTACCCGATAGATCTTACGGCTAGCGATAAATTGACAAATTACTGATATTTCTTATTGGATTTCCAAGAAACCAGTTAACCTTTCGGTATTTATTTTGCCCTTGCACATCATTAAGACCTCTTTGACATATTTGCAAATGACCTAACCCCTCTCCAGGTATGGTTCATGAGAAGTTGTCAAGTTGTACATACAAGCTCGAACAGACAGCACATACATTGCGTTAAAATTGAATTAAAAGCAATTTAAACGATGAAAATCTCGGTTACGAGATGAACACAGCCTGCTTCTCGTTAATTTTGTTGTTATTGTGATAAACGAACGAAGCTGTTGTTTATTTTATGAGTTTTTATTTTTGCATGTTTATGTTCCACAAGGTGCATGACAATAGTTATGGTTCTGGGAGAATGTGTCGCAAACACACCGTGCTGCGCAGAAATACTTTAAAGAAATCTTTGAAAGACTTACTAGAGTTACTTTTTCTTTTTAAAATTTCTTTACGCTATATTAACTACTGGTGTCTGGTTGGGCCCTTGTCGAAAAATTTGGATTGATTTTTAACCCACTTCCTGGTAGACTAGAGAGCTGAAATTTTGCAGGCAGACTCGTGCCGGTGATAAAAATGAAGTATCAAAATTTCAGATCGATCGAATATACTGTAATTAAATCATTGAGTTTCTAGATTATTTTATTTATGTCTATGTATCATGTTAATTTTTGAGATGGAGTGTCGTGGTGCGTATTAAGTTGAAAAACCTTTCCTGTCGCACAATGAGGTGCGTATTATATTTACACTACTTTTTAAAAGAGGTTCTAAAGAGTGGCAAGACAGCTTTACTCCAACCATTGCACGAGATTCTGTCCCTCTGCTGGGAACAGGGCTACATCACCCAAGACCTAAAGGATGCAAATATAGTGACACTATATAAAAACAAAGGTGATAGGAGTGATTGCAATAATTATCGCGGCATTTCACTCCTTAGTATTGTAGGAAAGACCTTTGCCCGCGTTATACTAAAACGTTTACAAAGCCTAGCATCCCGCGTCTATCCAGAATCTCAGTGTGGTTTCCGGTCCGGTCGGTCTACCATAGACATGGTGTTCTCCATACGACAGCTCCAGGAAAAATGCAGAGAGCAGCAGATGCCACTATACATTGCATTTGTGGACCTTACAAAAGCCTTCGACTTAGTCAGTCGCAACGGGCTATTCCAAATACTGTCAAAAATTGGATGTCCCCCTCACCTACTTGCCATCATCAGACAGTTCCATGAAAATATGCTTGGCACAGTACAGTTCGATGGAGCTAAGTCAGAGGCCTTCCCTGTCAGCAGCGGAGTTAAACAAGGTTGTGTACTCGCACCAACACTCTTCGCAATATTCTTCTCTGTACTTCTTCGATACGCATTCAAGGATAGCAGTGAGGGAATCTGGTTACATACCAGAGCTGATGGAGGACTTTTCAACACTGCCCGCCTCCGAGCCAAGACCAAAACGACGGATGTCCTAATTCGAGAGCTACTATTTGCGGATGATGCGGCACTAACAGCACATACAGAATCTGGTTTGCAACAACTCGTGTCAAGCTTCTCCAATGCCTGCAAAGAATTTGGTCTGCAAATCAGCTTGAAAAAGACAAACATCATGGCCCAAGACACTCGACCTCCTCCTACCATAAATATCGATAATGAAAACTTGGAGGTTGTGGACAGCTTCACCTACTTGGGATCCAAGGTCTCCAATACACTGTCCATTGAAGAAGAAATAAACAGCAGAATTGGCAAGGCAGCCGCAACAATGGCTAAACTAAAAAAGCGGGTCTGGCAAAACACCAAGCTAACGGAGAAAACCAAACTGTGCGTCTATCGAGCCTGTGTCATCAGTATACTACTATATGGGAGCGAGACATGGACCACTTATACATCACAAGAGCGTAAGCTTAACAGCTTCCATTTGAGATGCTTGCGCCGCATCCTTGGTATTAAATGGCAAGAAAAAGTGCCTAATAGTGAGGTACTAACGCGTGCCAATACCCAAAGCATGTTCTCAATTCTTAGTGAAAGACGCCTGAGGTGGCTAGGACATGTCAAAAGAATGAGCCCCGGCCGCATCCCGAAGGACCTCCTATATGGTGAACTTGCTTCAGGAAAGAGGAAAACAGGTCGCCCACGCTTGCGATTTAAAGATGTCTGTCAAAGGGACATGAAAGCAGCCAAAATACATACAAGTGACTGGGAGTGTAAGGCAGAAGACCGATCTACGTGGCGCACAGTTGTCAAAGAGGGCGTCATAGTAGCCGAGGAGCGAAGAATGGAGGAGACTGCAGACAGAAGAGCTAGGAGAAAGGCCAAAACATTTGGAAGCACAGAACTCGTGTGTAAAAACTGTGGCAAAGACTGTCACTCAAGGATAGGACTGCACAGTCACTCGAGGAAATGCAACCCAACCCAACGGTGATGCACCATCGTCTCGCGAGACGGAAGGATGCCGGACACTTTTTAAAAATATATTCACGATCAGTGCGCATTATATTAAACACTAGTTCAAAAGCCTGCTGAAGCTGGCAGAACGAAATCCCACAGAAGGGATAACAAAGATATTACCAAATACTGCAATAGAAAAAAACCACGTGGCCTTTATTTCCATGAAAAGATTACGATATGAACAGAAATAACAAAGATATGTATGAAATACTGTAATAGAAAATAACGTTTGGCCTATATTGCCATGAACACAATACGATATGAAAATAAATAACAAAGAGATGTACGAAATACTGAAATAGAAAAGAACTTTTATCTTTTATTGCCATGAACACAATACTATATGAACAGCTAAATATGAAAGATTTACTTGTACACATTTTTAGTGTAGCAGGTGGAGCTGTCGTGGAGCAGTTTCCCTTGTTTAGGACCATCTGCCACATGGACCTTGACATCTGCTGATCTGCGTACACGGGAGAAAGCAACTTATAACTGCCCGTGGCTAAACACAGGTTGTGGTAGGTAGATACCGACATTATCCAGTGTCTGGCCCTTCGATTTGTTTATGGTCATTGCGAAAGCTAACTTCACAGGGAATTGCCTTCTCCGTAGAACGAAAGGCAAATCTGTGGTTGTCGGGGCAATGTCTATGCGTGGAATGAATAGAGTGCGACCTTTGTCACTTCCAGACAGAAGTTCAGCGATGATGAGGTTGGGTTTGAGGTCCCTAACCACCAATCTGGTGCCTTGGCATAGACCTCGTTTGGTGTTCAAATTGCGAAGAAGAATTATAATTGCTCCGACTTTTAATGTTAATTGCTGAAGCGGCATTCCGGAACCTGCCAATTGATGTAGAAATTCCACGGGATAATTGTTTTCATCATCTGGCGTGCAGTCGTCGATGGAGTCGGAACTTAAGAATGTCCTGGGTTCTCCTTCAAGTAGATACAGAACCTGACTATTGATAAGGTCCACATCGGCATTTGTAGGGCAGAGAATAGACTTATTTACAAATTCTTCCGCATCTCTGGCGTTCAAGAGGAGGTTCTCCATCCGCATTTTGGAAGACGAAAGCCACTTCATTGGACCGTTCAGCATTGTAACGCCTTTGGTCATCGTTTCTATCATGAATGATGGCCAGTGACACAGTTGTAGGTAGTGTATTCCGTAAAGCTGCTTCCGCCAGACATTCTTGTTCCACTTCACACAGCATTTTGCATGCATCTGCAAATGGATTGTTGTCGGTCATGAATGAGCTCAGGAGCGCCATGAGATCGCGGTTGCATGTAGAGTTAGGTTGCATTTGCATCCTTTGTTCCGAAGCTTCATCAGGATCAAGGATATACAGCTGAGCAAATTGACGACGATCATCATTGTCAGGATGCAGAGCCCCAGATCTGTGGTAAATCTGTCCGTGGATGCGAAAGCAGTAGGGCCCGTATCCGGGAGGAGGAGCAACTTTAGCACCCATTGACGCAAAGGCTAAGGCGCTATTAATAGACCTGATGTTGTCCATGAAGTTTTGGGAGTGCTCGTGTTCCCTCGTCATGAGCATCCTCAGTAAAGGTGATATAGCGTCACTTTTCCTTTCTGGCAGCACGTGGTAAATAATTTGTCCGCAGGATTTTCGCCAGGAAAATGTTTGGCACCGCAGAATGTGCACAGCAATGTAAATTGCCAAGGAAATGTTGCTGGACGTTGTCATACATGAAGTCACTTCCGGAGGCTCCATCCAGATGAGGTGCAGGTACTTCCCGGAGTGTAGCTGACCGACGTCGTTTATTAGTGGCTGCTACTTCCCGTCTACTGGACCGTTGTTCGTCGGTTTCACTTGCTCTTCGAATGCGATCTTGTTGGTTTCGCGTTTCTCGTCGCCGGGATGCCTCCTCGTGTGTTTCTGTTCTTCTTCGATTCCTGTTATGTTCGTTTCTGCGACGTTTTCTATCGGCAATTTCGGCTTCATCGAATGTTCTTTTTTCGAGGCATAGTTGTGTCGTGGCAACACGCGAGGTTTTGTAAATGTGTGGAGTTAAAGAAGAAATAATAAAGCAATGCGAACGTGACATTGATGATGGGTACAGTCGTAGGAGAACGGTGTCATACCTTGAATGCGGCGCAGCAATGCAGTTGGCAGTGGGTCAAGAACCGAAGACCGACACAGCGACATCAACCGGTTGGTGGTGACTTACATCATGATTTATAACGGAGACAAACACGCATAGGCTGGTGGCCCATGTTAGACTCAACACAAATGTGTTTGTGTGTACACAAATGCTGACGTCACAGGATCATTCGTTGTTTCGGTAATTGACGTTCTGAGCTAAAACAATGACGTCATATAATATTTTTTTTACGGCCAACATGTTTAATTTATTTATACTAATTTTGCGCGCCTTTTTTGCGCACCTTTCGAGCACCTTTTCGCGCGCCTTTGGACGGGGAGACACACGCATACTTAGGGCAATTATGTATTAGATGTTTTACCAGACATTACTAAAATTTTGTATTTTTAGCGCATTTTCGAGAAGTCGAATGCGCTATTGCACCCGTTTTGTCCGTCCGTCTGTCATCACCCTAGATCTCAGCAACCATAAGTCCTAGACCCATGATGTATATATGTTTTTTTTTATGTCCTGACCTGCCATTTGTGCATCAACACTCAGTTACTCGATCCGTTAAAAAACCCCGTTAAAAATACCAAAAAACATTGCGAATCGAGAGATAACACTGGCGCAGGCAACGGCCGCCATTGCTGGAAGTCGAATACATCGTTTTTCAAGCATTGAAGAGTTTTTACTTTCTGTTTTTTTGTTGTTGACGTCATTAGAATATGTGTAAAAGTTTAGAGAGTTTTACGTCATCATTTGTGGTGACTTCAATCAAGATCTTAGCGGCCCAGGGGCAGAAATTGAAAACTTTTTCGAAACAAACTTCAACATTCAACTACTTTCAACAAGATTGGCAACCACGATCTATCAAACAACAATTGACGGAGTACTTGGGCGATTAGCTGATTACAATTTAGAATGTTTCATTTATGAGTCCTATTTCAGTGACCACAAACCACTTGTAGTTAGATTAAAGAGAAAATAAAAAATTTTTAAATGTAAAGAAATGACTTTTAAATAAAAAAAATTTCAAGTATATTCATTACACAAGAAAATTCATAAAAATATGTCTAAAATCTAAACACAATTACTGATAACTACATAATGCTGATATCTAACATAAGTACTGATACATAATACGAAAATGCGCTAACACGTCCTGAGTCCAAAAAGGGACCAGGCTTAACATGATTTTTTTATTGTCTTGCGCTGCGTATACTCGTATACATCCTTATAATTATGTCTCGTATATAAAGGATTTATATTTAAAAAACTTGTCTTTTTACGGTTTAAAAAATTATATCATAAACTTTAACAAACTCTTTAAACAAAAGGTGTTAAAGAATTTTTTTGCTGAAAGAATGTTGATTGTCACCTGCTGAACATTACTAATATCAGTGTCCCACTTTTCCATACAGTAAAACAAAAGCTAAAGCATGTAG
>MUZC01000120.1:355776-377803 GCA_002072015.1 Radix auricularia
GCCCCCACCCCCACAAAGCCAGAATCTCGTCTGCTCACATGCGATTGCCCGGGAGGAAGAGGATAAAACGCGGCGAGCGGTTCGACTGCAGGCGGAACCAGAGCGAGGACAGGACAGAGAGACCAAAACTTTGTTTTCTTACATTCCAAACAAAGCGAACTTAACAGATGACTTTTTAGTCCAACATATTTTGCCAAATTAGTGCCAGCAATTTTCTGATGTACTCGCCAAACGGAGAAAACAAGGTTCGAAACGTTAAATGTTTAGAAATTAAGAACTAAAACAAGATAAAAAAAAGCACAACTTAAGAGATAAATATTTCAACGGACGAGAAAGTAAACGAGGAGTTAGGAAGGTAAAGAGAAGCTAGAAAGTTACATCAAGTTAGAAAGTTAAGGGCTGAGATATTCCGTCGTAAAAAAATTTGTCTTGGAGGAGAATTAACCAAGGCGACCGACCCAACAGAACGCCTCATTAACCGACGGGAACGCCTCATTAACCGACGGCAAAACACCAGATTGATCGACTGCAACAAGCAAAGACGCCAGCGTACACACAAACAGACACTCGCACTGTCAACTTTGAGTTTCATCCATTGTTTCTTTTGAGAAATTAATTCGCAACGACAATGAGGGGAACATTCCTAATCACATTGGCTGTTTTAGCCTTGACCTTGGTGTCTATAGGTGAGTACTAGACGTGTTTATAATTTTTGATGTTGTTGAATTTCATTAAAGGAGATTTTCGTCTACGGGAGAGGTCGTGTGTGTGTGTGTGTGTGTGTGTGTGTGTGTGGGTGGGTGGTTACTTTGCAACTCTTCTATAACAGAGAGTCAAGATTTGTTTAATTTAATGATTTTTGTTTGTTGACAATTTGCATTCAACAGCAAACTCAAGTGCTTGTTGAGAAACATTCTGTAAAAAAAATCCTACAATAAATTCACTCTAATTAATGATGAGACCAAGACAGTGAAAAAGAAAATACACAACAAAATACACACCCACACCCCAAATACACACAAATAAATGTCTTCTTACTTAAATGAAAATTTTTTGAAACTTTTCTACGATCTAAAGTGACCTGTTCGTAAACAGCAAAAGTAAACAATTAAGTTAAAAATACACCGTTCCCTCGTTTTGTTGTCAATGTGAGAATCCCTGCCGTAGTGTAACAAATGTTGGAGTACAAAGATCCTTCATCAATAGTCCTTAAACTGTCTCGTCGTGTGCTTCTTAAATAGTTGATTTCGCTATATCAGTGGTCAGTGGATTCATCAATTCAAAATACAAGAATTAGAGTAAGAAATTGCTTGCAGGCTAAACGACTGACACTTTTCATTCCGCAAACGTTCTCTGTCAGAGTCTTATTTTTTTAATAAAATAGATTAGCCCACTGGAGATCATACCCGTAAAAAATCTTTAAAAAATATTTTTAAAAACTTGTAAAAAGCCAGTTTTTAAAAACTATAAATCCTTTATATACGGTATTATACGAGACATAACTATAAGGATGTTTATTATAATACGCAGCACAAGACAATCCAAAAATACACACTTTTTAGTAATGTTTCGTAAAACATGTTTAACATAATGCGCACCGATCGTGAATATATTAATTTTAAAAAGTATTGTCACTATAGCATAAAAACGGTTAGACTATATCTTTAACCATAAAATAAATACTTAATTTGTTATAATCTTTAAAAAAAGTTTTTCATTATAAATTTTTTATATAGATCTACTAGTAATTTTTTATATAGATCTAAAATTTTAGGTAGATCTAGATCTATGTCTCGTAAAACAATTTTAATAAAATGCGCACCGATCGTGAAAATATTTTTTAAAAAGTATTGTCAATATAATACGCACCTCATTTCGCGACAAGAAAGGTTGTTAAACATAATACGCACAACGACGCTCTATCTCAAAAATTAACATGAAACATTTAGAAAAATAATAAAATAATTCAAAAATTCAGTAATTTAATTAGAGTTTATTCGATCTATCTGAAATTTTGAAGCTCCATTTTTTTCATTAGCCCGAGTCTGCCTGCAAAATTTCAGCTCCTTAGCTTGCGAGAAAGTGATTTAAAGTTCGCTCCAAAGTTTTTTCGGCAAGCAAGTAAGGGCTCAAGCAGACACCAAGAGTTAACATAAAAAATTTAATAAGCACTTTCACCTGTTACCATCTAACTCTAATACCTTAACATTAGCCATTCTCACTGCTACTTTACTACCCAGATAACTGTTCTTATTACCACCCAGATAACTGTTCTTATTACCACCCAGAAAACTGTTCTTATTACCAACAAATATCCATACTTATTACCACAGAGATATCCATACTTATTACCACCCAGATAACTGTTCTTATTACCAACAAATATCCATACTTATTACCAAAAAATATCCATACTTATTACCAACAAATATCCATACTTATTACCACCCAGATAACTGTTCTTATTGCCAACAAATATCCATACTTATTACCACAGAGATATCCATACTTATTACCACCCAGATAACTGTTCTTATTACCAACAAATATCCATACTTATTACAAAAAAATATCCATACTTATTACCACAGAGATATCCATACTTATTACCACCCAGATATCCGTACTTATTACCACAGAGATATCCATACTTATTACCACCCAGATAACTGTTCTTATTACCAACAAATATCCATACTTATTACAAAAAAATATCCATACTTATTACCACAGAGATATCCATACTTATTACCACCCAGATATCCGTACTTATTACCAACAAATATCCATACTTATTACCACCCAGATATCCGTACTTATTACCAACAAATATTCATACTTATTACCACCCAGATATCCATACTTATTACCATCCAGATATCTGCACTTATTACCATCCGTCTCTGTTACTTCAATGCTAACATCGAGCGAAACGTTCTTTATAACAATATTACAATAACTATAACACACGCATACCTTAATTTATTTGTGAGTTTTGTGCGTTACCCAAAATACTTCTGAAAATTTCACTCATAGTAACACTGGAAAAGTCATTCATTGTCACACCTTAAACGCTATTTCTTGATGTAGAAATGTAGCAAGCGGCACTATAACGACGTCATCTGGACGTTGTCCGTACGTCGGGGCACTATAACGACGTCATCTGGACGTTGTCCGTACGTCGGGGCACTATAACGACGTCATCTGGACGTTGTCCGTACGTCTGGGCACTACTTTTTGTTTGTTGTTGTGAAAAGACCAACTCGTGTTTCTGGTCCTGTTAACGCAGGTTGCAATTATTTCTGACAATGGTCTACACACTAGTTGGCCGATATTTGTGCCGTACCGTAATCATATATTGTAGTTGGGATATGAATGTTTCGCATTGAATGCGTGGACAACTATACGTGTGTTCATATTTTTATGTGAAGACCTGTCATTCTAGTATCTTACTGGGGTACAGAGCTATTTAAGTTATCAATTTATTATTAATATATATAATAGCCCAGTGGTGTGGGTTTGTAACGTAACGCTACAGAAGAGATGTACGACAGTCTACAGCAGTTAGTTTAGTTGAAACGCTACAGAAGCGATGTACGACAGTCTACAGCAGTTAGTTTAGTTGAAAAATCGTGTTTTGATGAGCGCTGTAAAAATATTTAATATGATGACGTCATTGTTTGGTGTGCATCGGTGTGCAAAATACAACCCCTATTATTATTATTAAATAAATACTTTGCGTACATTTCATAAAGTTTAATAATTCGTATTTATCAAAAAAGGACAAGTTAGTTGGTCTTTAAAAAAAAGTTGGCGCCGTAGGCGCCCAAAAAAAGGGGGCGCCGCAGGCGCCACGGCGCCTGGCACAATCTATCAAAAAAGGACAAGTTAGTTGGTCTTTAAAAAAAAGGTTGGCGCCGTAGGCGCCCAAAAAACGGGGGCGCCTCAGGCGCCACGGCGCCTCAGGCGCCACGGCGCCCGGCACAATTATTATTATTAAATAAATAATTTGCGTACATTTCATAAAGTTTAATAATTCGTATTTATACAAAAAGGACAAGTTAGTTGGTCTTTAAAAAAAAGGTTGGCGCCGTAGGCGCCCAAAAAACGGGGGCGCCTCAGGCGCCACGGCGCCTGGCACAATCTAGTAAGATATAATAAAAGCCAAGACTCATTCTGTAACTCTAAAGGATTCTGTAACGCTAAGGGAGACCACTCTTATTTTTAGATTGAAAATTTAGATGGTAAATCATAATTACTTTGGTTTCGAGATTAACATAGCGCGTGTTGTTTCTCGCCGTAAAAATTTTTTAATGAACTCATTGTTTGAGCTTATATTTGAATTTTAATTTTGGAAAAGGGAACTCGGGAAGTTTAATATTTCGTATTTATCAAACAAGGAATATTGACCATAAATAAGCCGTGAACTGAGATTTTTCGTTGTCGGACACACTGCCTCGAACGCATGCAATAACATTCACACAAGTTACTAGGGATTTTTAAAAATAAAAAATATTAGGCGCCCCCGCAACAACCTATCTTATCTTAGATATACAGACGCTCCTTCTATGCAGAAGATAATTGCGTCCACAGACCATGAGAGATGATCTGTTGGCAAGTGATGCAGCGGTCACAGGCCACGGCTATAGGGGTTCCACGCATTACCCCGTTAGATACCCATTCAGAGCTGGGTGACTCGGGGACTCCTCAGGCACCGGGAACAAATCCTCGCCATCGCGTGGATTCGAACTCGTGACCATCAGTACGACAGTCGAATGCGCTACCACTCGACCACCTAGTTATCATTATTATCGTTGTTCAAAATTGTGAGTCTTCTTCAGCAGCCTTAATTCTCGCGGGACGATGGTTCATCACCGTTGGATTGGGTTGCATTTCCTCGTATGGCTGAGTAGTCCCATCTCTGCGTCACAACCTTTACAGGTGTGTTCTGTGCTTCCCACTTTTCTGGCTTTCCTCCTAGCTCTTTTGTCTATAGCCTCCTCCCTCCTGCACTCCGCGGCTAGTTTCACGTCCCCTTTGACAAAACTTCTGAGTAAACTTACAGATTCCGTTATCAAAATTAGTAATGGAAAAAAAGGGGGGGGGGCAATCCAGATCTTGGCTTTCCGGGGATATATTACCCTAGCTACGCCACTTAGGGGCCGTCCATAAAGTACTACACGCTATTTTTGACCATTTTTAACTACCCCCTCCTCCCTGTCACAAACTGTCGCAAATCTCGGAATCCCCCCTACCCTTCAAGTACGTCACACTTTCGTTAAAAAATATTTTTTAATTAACAAAATAATTAAAATAATACATAAAACACCGTGACGTCACACATGGCCGGACACCCTCCTCCCCTCTGTCACAAACAGTAAAACTTTCTAAACCCCCTCCCCACCTCTGGAGCGTGACGTACTTTATGGACGGCCCATTCGAGGTTTTGTTGGGAAATGCTTTTGTAACGGAGTATAGTAAGGGTGTTCTTAAAGAAGATATTGTTGTGTGCAAGAGTTTTTGGCAAGCGTATAGCAAGGATTGAAAGATGGTATCGCAAGGATGGAAAGATGGTATCTCTCAGAGGGTTTATCAAAGACGATTGATTTTGCCCAGCGGTGACCAGATAAAATTTCCGTTTTGAAAATGTCTTGAGATAATAATATCATTTTTTAATCGATCGAACTAAAAGCAGTGGCTCTGTGGCTTAAAGTAGAACATGGCAGAGTACTGACAGATGACGTCACAGAACATGGCATAGTACTGACAGATGACGTCACAGAACATGGCATAGTACTGACAGATGACGTCAAAGAACATGGCATAGTACTGACAGATGACGTCAAAGAACATGGCATAGTACTGACAGATGACGTCACAGAACATGGCATAGTACTGACAGATGACGTCAAAGAACATTGCATAGTACTGACAGATGACGTCACAGAACATGGCATAGTACGACAGATGACGTCACAGAACATGGCATAGTACTGACAGATGACGTCACAGAACATGGCATAGTACTGACAGATGTCATCACAGAACATGACTTAGTGATGACAGATGACGACAAAACTCTTCTGTAGCGTTGGAGCCGGAGAACAAAATGACAAACAAAACTCAGGATATTTTATTTGTATGCTCGGGAGGACAGGGCTAATGATGGGGACGGGGAAATCTGACAAGGATATAAATAGATTTCTAAATTCACCAAAATCCCAGATATCGGTAGCAAATAAGAGAATTTACATTGGCACAATTTATACAAGATTCTATCTATAAATACGGGGGCTCAACTGGAACCAAAACAGAAAGAGAAAAAATCTATTGATATTAGATTGAACATACACAAATGATGTCATTTTTTAAAAGGATATTCTGGACATAGATGTGTCCGCCTGCCTTACATGTCTATAGTGGGCACACATTAAATGAGAAAAAAAACCTATCTTTCATTGACGCAATTGTGCTTTTGTGATACTCGCTGAGAGACGTGACGTCACGCTGGTGTGAACAGGTTGATATATCTGACACGGGTCAAGTGTCCAGTCAGGAGATATCCGATTGGGAAAGTCTTGGTTTAAGTTGCCATGGCCAGTTATCAGACGTTTTGAGTGGTTTCTGTTGGTTTTTCATTTCATCATTGTAACATTGAAGAAGTCTACCTTTAGTTAAGTTTTCTCAGTGTACTATTTAGTCAAGTCTTTTCCTTGTTACATTTAGTGAAGTTATCTCATTGTTACATTTAGTGAAGTTATCTCATTGTTACTTTTAGTGAATTTATCTCATTGTCACTTCTAGTGAAGTTTTCCAACTTTTAGTGTTAGTGAAATTATCTCATTGTTACATTTCGCGAAGTTTTCTCACTGTTACATTTAGTGAAGCTTTCTCATTGTTTCGTTTAGTGAAGTTATCTCATTGTCACTTTTAGTGAAGTTTTCTCATTGTCACGTTTAGTGAAATTATCTCATTGTCACTTTTAGTGAAGTTTTCTCATTGTCACTTTTAGTGAAGCTATCTCATTGTCACTTTTAGTGAAGTTATCTCATTGTTACTTTTAGTGAAGTTTTCTCATTGTCACGTTTAGTGAAATTATCTCATTGTCACTTTTAGTGAAGTTTTCTCATTGTCACTTTTAGTGAAGCTATCTCATTGTCACTTTTAGTGAAGTTATCTCATTGTCACTTTTAGTGAAGTTTTCTCATTGTCACTTCTAGTGAAGTTTTCCAATTTTTACTTTTAGTGAAATTATCTCATTGTTACATTAAGCGAAGTTTTCTCACTGTTACATTTAGTGAAGTTTTCTCACTGTTTCGTTTAGTGAAGATATCTCATTGTTACTTTTAGTGAAGTTTTCTCAGCGCCCACTGTCCGCTGTGTTGAAGCTATGGGTGAAATAAGATAAATATATATAAATAAGAAATTAATGGATTAGAAGTTATGGATGAAATTAATGGATTAAATGGTACGGATAAAATAAAGGTACATGTAACAACCACCCCCCCACACACATACACAGATAACAACAACTAAATACCAACAGCTAAAACAAATAAATTTTAAAAAGTCCCGAAACATTTGACATTAGTTTAAGTAAATGTAAATCTTCAACCCGTATGATCATGTCAACAAAGCCATCTTGAATATTTCAAGCCCAAGTAATTGAACGTCGTTATTGTAAGACTGTGTTAGTAGTGCTAGTGCTAGGGGGATATGCGGTAGTAGTGCTAGTGCTAGGGGGATATCCGGTAGTAGTGCTAGTGCTAGGGAGATATCCGGTAGTAGTGCTAGTGCTAAGGGGATATGCGGTAGTAGTGCTAGTGCTAGGGGGATATCCGGTAGTAGTGCTAGTGCTAGGGAGATATCCGGTAGTAGTGCTAGTGCTAAGGGGATATCCGGTAGTAGTGCTAGTGCTAGGGGGATATCCGGCAGTAGTGCTAGTGCTAGGGGGATATCCGGTAGTAGTGCTAGTGCTAGTGCTAGGGGGATCTCCGGTAGTAGTGCTAGGGCTAGGAGGATATCCGATAGTAGTGCTAGGGCTAGGAGGATATCCGGTAGTAGTGCTAGTGCTAGGGGGATATCCGGTAGTAGTGCTAGTGCTAGGGGGATATCCGGTAGTAGTGCTAGTGATAGTGCTAGGAGGATATCCGGTAGTAGTGCTAGTGCTAGGAGGATATCCGGTAGTAGTGCTAGTGCTAGGGGTATATCCGGTAGTAGTGCTAGTGCTAGGAGGATATCCGGTAGTAGTGCCAGTGCTAGGAGGATATCCGGTAGTAGTGCTAGTGCTAGGGGGATATCCGGTAGTAGTGCTAGTGCTAGGGGTATATCCGGTAGTAGTGCTAGGGCTAGTGCTAGGAGGATATCCGGTAGTAGTGCTAGGGCTAGTGCTAGGAGGATATCCGGTAGTAGTGCTAGTGCTAGTGCTAGGGGGATATCCGGTAGTAGTGCTAGTGCTAGGGGTATATCCGGTAGTAGTGCTAGGGCTAGTGCTAGGAGGATATCCGGTAGTAGTGCTAGGGCTAGTGCTAGGAGGATATCCGGTAGTAGTGCTAGGGCTAGTGCTAGGGGGATATCCGGTAGTAGTGCTAGGGCTAGTGCTAGGGTGATATCCGGTAGTAGTGCTAGGGCTAGTGCTAGGGGGATATCCGGTAGTAGTGCTAGTGCTAGGGGGATATCCGGTAGTAGTGCTAGTGCTAGGGTGATATCCGGTAATAGTGCTAGTGCTAGTGCTAAGGGGATATCTGGTAGGGTTATTTTAACGATCTTTGTACCAGTGCCTTCCATTATAGAGTGGAGCTTAACAACAAATCTTCTTCAGAAACGTCATAGAAGACGGAGCACTTTAGTCAAATTGACCTGAATGTCGTCATAGAAGACGGAGCAATTTAGTCAAATTGACCTGAATGTCGTCATAGAAGACGGAGCACTTTAGTCAAATTGACCTGAATGTCGTCATAGAAGACGGAGCACTTTAGTCAAATTGACCTGAATGTCGTCACAGAAGACGGAGCACTTTAGTCAAATTGACCTGAATGTCGTCACAGATTTGTCAAGGCGAGTAACTAGCCAAAACAACTTGTGTAGAGAGGAGGGGGGCAAAGATATTTCTGAAGGTCTTGTTAGCAGGATGCTAATGTTTCAAGGAGTACCATGCGGGGATGTTTGCGTGTGTATGGATGTTTGCGTGTGTATGGGTGTTGGGGTTTATTGGGGTGATTGGGTGTATAGGGGTGTTGGGGTTTATTGGAGTGCAGGGTGTGTAGGGGTGCTGGGGTGCATTGGGGTGCTGGGGTGTATAGGGGTGTTGGAGGTGTATCGGGGTGTTAGAGGTGTATAGGGGTGCTGGGCTGTATAGTGGTGTTTGAGTGTATAGGGGTGTTGGGGTGTATGTGCTGGGACGTATAGAAGGATGAGGTGTTAAGAGTGTGGGATAATTTGGGTTGCTGGGTTATTTATTTGGGTGTTAGGGTGTTTGGGGGTGATGCGGATTTAGTTATAGCTCAATTTTTTCTGTGTAAAGTAACGCATCTTTTCTCTCTCTCTCTCTCTCTCTCTCTCTCTCTCTCTCTCTCTCTCTCTCTCTCTCTCTCTCTCTCTCTATCTATCTGTAGTGTAAGTGCAACAGTATCAGTCTGTGTATTAAGATAAGACACGACTTCAGCACTTGTCCATTATTGTCACGTCTCTTATTTCGACAATGGGGAATAGATGGAAACTAAGTTAATCCATTTATTGAACACAGTTGATATTTGCTTTTTGTCAGTAGTCCTGTACCATCGCGTTGACGGGGCAAATATCTGACAGGAAACCTCAAAAATGAAATAAAGACGGTCTCTCAGTCGGGAAACCTTCCCCTGCTGGAAATATCTGTAACTCGATTAAAATACCAAGTCAACGGAAAACAGAATCAACAAGTTTTCTTTTGTTTCATTTTGGTGGTAGATATTATTGTAGTCGTAAATGTGCCATATGAATTGTGTCAGTCTAATGGGTTTGTCACGGTTTCGTTCTTGGTGTGAAACGTGTTCACTGTACTGAACACATCGCACTGAGGCGCACGTGGCCAAACTTGCGCTGGTGCGAAATGATGCAGATAGCTGTCCTAATCTGAACGTAATATTTTTATTTTGGCTTTTAAAATTATTGTGAACGTGGTAAAACGAATTTTCAATAGCATCCAGAGCCCAATGCATTTTCAGAATGAGTTCTTTTGGTAGTATTTGTGGTATATATTAGGGTATATAATCTTGAAATAAAGATTTATGGACTAATATACAAGTAAAATATCCGGCAAATGTTTTCATCGGTTCATAAAGATTTCAAACAGAAACGAAAAGAAGAAACATAGGCACAAGTAAAAAAAAAATACAGGATAGATTAGAAGAAGAGCCGGAAAGTATCAAAAGATATAGTTAAAAATCACAGTGATACGTTGGCTCCAAGTACCTGAACCAAGTCCTCAATTTAACGTTATAGAAGTTGAACAGTGGGACACGGTGGCAGAAAACTACAAAAAGAATTACGTCGTACAACTTAATTGAACGATCTTCACTTGAAATACATTGCCAGACAAGCCAGCATGGTCTGTGCGCTCTCATAAAAATAACGAAAAGACAGAATAATCTACTATAGGGTTCTTCATTTCTAAAACCGGAAAACGTCATAGCTCATTTCGTAATGTTCTTTTTTTAGATTACATTTTAGCGAAACAAAGTTTTGAGGCATAAATACAGTCAAATCACTATGTTCTCAAAATTGTTAGCTTAGTAAAATTACGAAATTGTTTTTTATTTTACAAGTCCAATAAGCTGTCTTAAATTAACGAAGAATTAAAAATTAGCTGATAAGATCAATCATTCTCAATATTCCTACATTCACGTATTGACTCGTATCTTTTATTAATTTGTTTATGAATTTGTCCTTACAAAAGATAAATTTAGATATAATATTTCTATTAATAGATTTCCGCCATATTATGAACATCCCTATAAAGAAAGATCGTCTTAAGTGCATAAAAATAACCTAAGCTTAGCCATGAATAATTAGAATTAACCAGCAATAACCAGAATTAGCCAGGAACATAGACTCATAATGTCTGTACTTTTTTAAAAACTGGTGTTGGAAGTGGTGAGACAGTGTCTCTGACTCCTGATTATCACCTCGATATTTTATTTAAAAACTCTTCAATGTTCGGAAATGGATGAAGCTGTGCGTATGTAAACAGTAGAAGCTGTGCGTAAAAACAACGGAAGCTGTGCGTATGTAAACAACGGAAGCTGTGCGTATGTAAACAACGGAAGCTGTGCGTATGAAAACAATAGAAGCTGTGCGTATGAAAACAGCAGAAGCTGTGCGCATGTAAACAGTAGAAGCTGTACGTATGAAAACATCAGGAATTTAAGCATGTAAATGATGGCAACCTTATATTGCGTATTTCAACCCATATCACATCATCCTATTTGACCGGCTAGCAGTACTTGAACACGCGCCAATACATGAAACAAATGACCAGCCAAGGAACCGCTATTGGTGGTGTGGTCCCCACACGTCATTTCAACTGCTAGCATTTGTCCATCTTCCCTAACCGGCCAACCGAGGCGTACAAATATTGTGATAACAGTTCACACAATCACGTGATGGTTTAATGGAGTGTTGAAACAAAAATATCAACACTGGGAGACGGCCTTCAACCTGTTGGAGCTGCGTCAGTTCTATCTCATTACATCCTATCTCTGATAGGGGGATCGAGCAGGCTGTGATGACGTAATTACAGGATTATTTTTAAAAAAAAACTTTACTCTCAATATCACACATGGGCACATGGGCGAAAAGCTACTGAAGTACAATGTAGAAACCTGTTGATCATATAAAAAAGAATTCACTTAAATATATTTAGTACACAATATTTGAACCATCTAAAATTGAAGCACATTGGTACAACCAGTGCTTTTTTTTTCAGTGGGAACTCATGGGAACAGAGTTCCCATACCTTTTTTGGCCAGATTCGTGAATATTTATATTATAGACTATTATAGTATTTTCGGACATAAGTTAAAAAACAGATGTGATATGAGTTCCCAAACATTTTTCACTAGAAAAAAAGCACTGGGTACAACTATTGTTTAACATTTACAATTGAAGTACACTGGTACAACTATAGTTTAAATAAATTGAAGTACATTGGTACAACTATAGTTTAAATAAATTGAAGTACATTGGTACAATCAATTTGAACGCATCTGCAACTGAAGTACATTTGTACAGCCAATTTGAACCATCTACAACTAAAGTAAACTGGTACAACAAATTTGAACATCTACAATTGAAGTACATAGGTACAACAAATTTGAACCATCTACAACTAAAGTATATTGGTACAACCAACTTGAACCATATTCAACTTCAGCGAATTGGTACAACCAAATTCAACCATATTCAACTAGAGTGCATATATACAGCCAATATGCTTCATCTATACCTGAAGTACACCAATGCTCCAGTATTTTAGCGCAAAGCCAAACACGAGATTGACCTGTGGGTTACAGTTATAACATTTTGTCTGCAATGGTGGCAGGTCAAGGTGACATTTGAGGACCAGGCTTGTTGAGCCAGATCTCGAGTGATTTTATGACTATCCTTGTCAGACCATCAGTCCGCTGGTTTGTTTGTCCGCCATGTCGTTAACCAGTAACGTCCGCGGCAGTTCTCTTCAGTTGACCTCTACAGAAAACCACGCCCCCATGTCACTTCAGGATGACCTCCCATGTCAACAACAAGCGCTGGTAAAATGTGGTATAAATACATTGAATGTTTTAATATCCATTCAAACAAGTTTGTTTTAAAAAAAATTTTTTAGGGAGGTACATAAAAAAGTAAAAGAGAAAATGTTACTAAAAAATTAACAATGTGGTTGGGGGGGGGGGGAAACTTTCCTAGTGAAATTACCATAAAATTGTATAGAATCCTAAATTTATAACAATGTCATAAGTGGTGTGGATGAAATCTGTAAAGAACAAATAGCAAAGGCGTAGCTATGGGAGAGTGATGGGGTCCAAATTTAAAATTCCCGTCGCCCCCAGTTAAAGGGGGGCCCCAAATTAGTGTCCGAACTATTTTACATTAAATATTATGCCACCGACATTTATGTGGGGGGCCCCCCAAAGAGGTTAAGCCCCAGCCCCCAAACCCCTACAAATTCCTAGCTACGTCACTGCCAAATAGATTAATTAAGTATTTCAAATAATGTTTATCTGAACTGACAACTCATATTCGCGCAGAGCAAAAATTATCTTTATCACAAACGAACAACAAAGACCGCCCGAGGACGTTCCGCCGCATTTCGGTGGCATGTTGTCTCGGAGTAACAGTAGTGATTAGCAGTAGTGACACACTACAAGATGGGAAGACAGTACTGAATGAAAACAAAAATACTGCACCAAAATTAACTCGTTTTGAACGTCCGCGTAAATTTGTTCAATATGTAAATGATATTTAATTTCTCCGCTAGAGATGACCTGTAGGAGTCTGTAGGATATTAAGGGACCAATCGCTATCGAGGACCACACAGACAAATCCCTTTTATGATACAGGATGTTTTCAATCGCACAAGCGAATCGCTATCCCTACACATAATATAGGTGCACTCCTTTAGAGTATCTCTGAATGCACGGTGCGAGTGCGCACCATTAAATCGTCATCAATAAACGATATTCACTACAACTGAGAGAAGACGCAAAGAGCTTACCCTAAAACCAAACTCATGTTGACCAATGGCCTCTCACCAAACAGCTGTACATCATCTCGACCACAGTTTGGACTTTGGAAGGCAATAACATACCGAAGTACGCCAACCTCATAGGAAAGCTTATAGGAAGGGAAACAAATTTGAATGACTTTAGCAAGAGCCAAGATTTGTCTACCATTTCATTTGCTCTTGTCCATAAGCAACGCCTCTTGGGTAAGTGGTGCCCAAAATACGAGAGCCGACCCTGGACGTGACCCCACTCTTGCCGTTGGAGGTCAGGGGTCGCTGGGTGGAGTCTAGCAAACAATTAGCAGGCGATGCTGGGACGCCAGGAGTTGTTGAGTAGAGTACAAGGCAAATTTGACCGGGTCACCGATTGAGATGGTGGGACCGTAATCTATGGCGACTTTGGTCGGGATAGAAACATCAGACATGTTTATGATCTAAACAAACAGCCCCCCTCTCTCTCTCTCGCTCTCTCTCTCTCTCACACACGATATCTCTGAAATCTTGCCAAGTCTAACTTCGAAGAGCACAAAAAAATGAAAATGAAACATTGACATATCGAGGAGAAAACAAGGGTCTCTCGCGGCCAATGGGTTGATGCTGGAATGCAATCATACCAAAAATACATTTTCGTTAGATTTGACCTGTGGCCGGGGGAGAAATATTTTCTTGATTGCTTTTGCCTGACTTTCAAATCTGAAGAAATGTTGCTGTCTGCAATTCTCGAACATTCCAAAATGTACCGGATGAAATTATTGTTTATGGACAAACTTCTCCTGAAAGAAATCAAGGCATTGTCCGTCAAACCTGTCGTTTTGATAATACAAGCTATCACACACAGGGATATGTTGATAATGCAAGCTGTCACACACAGGGATAGGTTGATAAAACAAGCTGTCATACACGGGGATAGGTTGATAATACAAGCTGTCACACACAAGGATAGGTTGGTAATACAAGCTGTCACACACGGGGATATGTTGATAATACAAGCTGTCACACACGGGGATAGGTTGGTAATACAAGCTGTCACACACAGGGATAGGTTGATTGTCACACACAGTGTTAAATTAAAGACCCAAGTGCTAAAAGTACTAATGCCACATTTTGTCAAAAATCAACCTAAACAGTGATCTTTTATTTTAACATCTAGTCCAGACCAATCTACTTTATAAATTTAAGTCAATATAATGTAACTGGGTCAGGTGTCGGCTACCTAAAGCATGCGGTTCTTTTGATGACAAGGTGAGGCTCCCTAGTTCCATGCGCAAATATTAATAATTATATTATTTTATGTTCAAAACTTATGTCAGAGGCTCTTTAAAAAACTGGAAAAAGTTGTAAATCGTAACTTTTGACTAAACAGCTTGAAAAGTTGCCGGCCCCTCAATTAGGTCCATTTTTAACAGTCTAAAAATTAAAATGCTATAACAGCGAGACAAAAAATAAATTTAAACTTGAATACCTCAAAATGCATATTTTTGTGAAAGTACTTTAAGCACTGAGCTTTTCAATTGTTTCTTCCACCTGAAGTCATGATTGCAGGTCTCTACCAGCTTACGTCATGATAGTTTGTTTCTTACGAAGACGTCAAGATACTTCTCCAACATGACGTCATGATAGTTTTTTCAATAACATGACGTCATGATAGGTTTTTCTACAACATGACGCCATGATAGGTTTTTCTACAACATGACGTCATGATAGTTTTTTTCTACAACATGACGTCATGATAGGTTTTTCAACAACATGACGTCATGATAGGTTTTTCTACAACATGACGTCATGATAGGGTTTTCTACAACATGACGTCATGATAGGTTTTTCTACAACATGACGTCATGATAGTTTTTTCTTCTACAACATGACGTCATGATAGTTTTTTCTACAACATGACGTCATGATAGGTTTTCTACAACATTACGTCATGATAGGTTTTTCTACAACATTACGTCATGATAGTTTTTTCTACAACATGACGTCATGATAGGTTTTTCTACAACATGACGTCATGATAGGTTTTTCAACAACATGACGTCATGATAGGTTTTTCTACAACATGACGTCATGATAGGGTTTCTACAACATGACGTCATGATAGTTTTTTTCTTCTACAACATGACGTCATGATAGTTTTTTCTACAACATGACGTCATGATAGGTTTTCTACAACATGACGTCATGATAGTTTTTTCTACAACATGACGTCATGATAGTTTTTTCTACAACATGACGCTATGATTGATTATTTCTACCAGCTGACTGTGTTAGCTTGTTTCTATCCGCTTACATCATGTAATCTTGTTTCTTCTAGCTGACTTCATAATTGCTTGTTTCTATCAGCTGACGTCATGATAGCTTGTTTATATCAGCTGACGTCATGATAGCTTGTTTCTATCAGCTGACGTCATGATAGCTTGTTTCTATCAGCTGACGTCATGATAGCTTGTTTCTATCAGCTGACGCCATGATAGCTTGTTTCTATCAGCTGACGTCATGATAGCTTGTTTCTATCCGCTAACATCATGTAATATTGTTCTTTATAGCTGACGTCATGATAGCTTGTTTCTATCAGCTGACGTCATGATAGCTTCATGTAGTTATGTCAACCGCAACGATTTAGATTTTTAAAAAATCATTTTTCATGTCCGCTGGATCAAACGGATTAACAAAAATCCATGATTACCTAACAAACAGTGTTTGGCACTTCAGACTTCTCAATCCTTGACTAGACTGTCCTGCCAAGTCCCGTAGTTCGGTCAATAGTTAGAACTGTCCTGTCACAGCCCGTAGCTCTGTCAATAGTAAGAACTGTCCTGTCACAGCCCGTAGTTCTGTCAATAGTAAGAACTGTCCTGTCATAGCCCATAGTTCTGTCAATAGTAAGAACTGTCCTGTCACAGCCCGTAGGTTAGGTCAATAGTAAGAACTGTCCTGTCATAGCCCGTAGTTCTGTCAATAGTAAGAACTGTCCTGTCACAGCCCGTAGTTCTGTCAATATTTAGAACTGTCCTGTCACAGCCCGTAGTTCTGTCAATATTTAGAACTGTCCTGTCACAGCCCGTAGTTTGGTCAATAGTAAGAACTGTCCTGTCATAGCCCGTAGTTCTGTCAATAGTAAGAACTGTCCTGTCACAGCCCGTAGTTCGGTCAATATTTAGAACTGTCCTGTCACAGCCCGTAGTTCGGTCAATAGTAAGAACTGTCCTGTCACAGCCCATAGTTTGGTCAATAGTAAGAACTGTCCTGTCACAGCCCGTAGTTCTGTCAATAGTAAGAACTGTCCTGTCACAGCCCGTAGTTTGGTCAATAGTAAGAACTGTCCTGTCACAGCCCGTAGTTCTGTCAATAGTAAGAACTGTTCTGTCACAGCCCGTAGTTCTGTCAATATTTAGAACTGTCCTGTCACAGCCCGTAGTTTGGTCAATAGTAAGAACTGTTCTGTGAACCTAAGCAATTCTCGGGTCGGTATCTACCCTCGCGTGATTATCTCAGCTGATTGAAGCTCACTGAGGATGTTGTCCGGCACACGCAACTCGTCTACACTCGGATAATTCAGTTTGTGATAGTAAGCCACTTTTTGGCCAGTGCTGGACAGTACGTGACGTAATCTCAGTTGTACATAAAACCGAGTCATATAATACATGTAAAGACAGAGTCGTATAATACATGTAAAGCCAGAGTCGTATAATACATGTAAAGCCAAAGTCGTATAATACACGTTAACACAGAGTCGTATAATACATGTAAAGCCAGAGTCGTATAATACATGTAAAGCCAAAGTCGTATAATACACGTTAACACAGAGTCTTATAAAACATATAAAACAAGAGTCGTATAATACACGTTAACACAGAGTCGTATAATACATTTAAAACAAGAGTCGTATAATACACGTTAACACAGAATCGTATGATACACGTTAACACAGAGTCGTATGATACACGTTAACACAGAGTCGTATAATACACGTTAACACAGAGTCGTATAATACATATAAAACAAGAGTCGTATAATACATGTAAAGCTATAGTCGTATAATACATATAAAGCTAGAGTCGTATAATACATATAAAGTTAAAGTCGTATAATACATATATATCTAGAGTAGTATAATACATATAAAGCTAAAGTCGTATATATATACGAATAAAAGGGAAAGCCCTCACTGACTGACTGATTCATCACTAATTCTTCAACTTCCCGTGTAGGTAGAAGCATGAAACTTTGGGAAGTTGTTTGGTACCCTCTCTAACTACGAAAATTGGCGAAAAAGAATTTTAAAAATCTCGCTGATGTGGGGCCGGGCGCCCAAAAACTGTTTTTTTCCTACATCACTAATTCTCCGATTTCCCGTGTAGGTAGAAGCATGACACTTTGGGAAGTTGTTGAATACCCACAAGCGACGAAAATTTGAGAAAAAGAATTTTAAAAATCTCACTCATGTGGGGCCGGGGGCCCAAAAAGTTTTTTCCTTAATAGGGCTCTATAAAAATTGAAAATCACTAATTTTCCAATTTCCCATGTAGGTAGACGCATAAAAGTTTGGGAATTTGTTGTGTACCCTCTCACTACGAAAATTGGCGAAAAAGAATTTTAAAAATCTAGCTCATGTGGGGCCGGGGGTCCAAAAACTTTTATTCCTACATCACTAATTCTCCAAGTTCCCGTGTAGGTAGAAGCGTGAAACTTTGGGAAGCTTTTTTGAATACCCACTAACAACGAAAATTTGAGAAAAAGAATTTTAAAAATCTCACTCATGTGGGGCCGGGGGCCCAAAAAGATTTTTTTCCTAATATGGGCTTAATAAAAATTGAAAATCACAAATTTTCCTATTTCCCGTGTAGGTAGAAGCATGAAACTTTGGAAATTTGTTTAAGTACGTGCTTCCGACGATAATTGAAAAAAGAAAATGTTAGGTTTTCCCACCTATGGGGGCTAGGCCCCCCCCCAAACGGTTTTTTCATTATATGAGCTATATAAAATTTGAAAATCTCCAATTCTCCTATTTCTCGAGTAGGTAGACTCATGAAACGTTGGGAAGTTGATAAATACACTTTCACATGCTAGCAGGTGAAATCATATTCAAAATATCCCTTACTGGAGGGCCGGGGCCTAAATTTAAAAAACTGAAAATCACTAATTCTCACAATCCCCATGTAAGTAGAAGCATGAAACTTTAGGAAGTTGTTGAGTACAATCTCCCGATGATAATTGGCGTAAAAGAATTTTGATAATCAGAATCATGGGAACCGGGGCCCCAAAAACGTTTTTTTCCATTATATGAGCTATATAAAAATTAAAAATCACTAATTCTCCTAAATCCCATATAGGTAGAAGCATGAAACTTTGGAAGTTTGTCGAGTACAAGCTCCCGACAAAAATTGGCAAAAAGAATGTTAGAGCTCCCTCTAATTGGGAACCGGGGGCCCAAATATATTTTTGCATATGTTAAAAACCGACTTATCACTAATTCTCCAATTTTCCGCGTAGGTAGGAGCATGAAACTTTGGGTAATTGTTAAATACCCTCTCAAGACGAATGTTTGTGTAAAAGAATTTTGAAATACACACTTATGGGGGCCGGGGCCACAAAAAACTTTTTTTTAGCTTTAAAAAAATTGAAAATCAGTAATTCTCCTATTACGCCAGTAGGTAGACTCATGAAACGTTGGGGAATTGATAATTACACTTTCACGATGGTAGCAGGTGAAAATATATTTAAAATATCCCTTACTTACTGGATCCAGGGGGCCAAATGTAGTTTTTTCCTAATATAAACTATATAAAAACTGAAAATCACTAATTCTCCCTTTCCCCATGTAGGTAGAAGCATGAAACTTTGGGAAGTTGTTGAGTACAATCTCCCAAAGAAATTTGGCGAAAGAGATTAGTAAATTCCCATCATAGGGGGCCGGGGGCCAAAAATAATTGTTTCGTATATTAAAAACCGACTCATCACAAATTCCACAATTCATCGTGTAGGTAAAAACATAAAACTTTTGGAAGTTGTTGGGTACCCTCTCGCGACGACAATTGGCGTAAAATAATTTTCAAATGCACACCCATGAGGGCCGGGGCCCCAAAAACGTGTTTTTTCCTTATATGTGTTATAAAAAAATTGAAAATCACTAATTCTCCTATTTCCCGAAAAGGCAAAGGCATGAAAATTGGTTTTTTTTAAATACACTTCCACGATGTTAGCAGGTGAACAATTATTTAAAATATCCCTTACTGGGGGCCGGGGGCCCAAATGTAGTTTTTTTTTCTAATATTAACTATATAAAAAGTAAAAATCACTAATTCTCCCATTCCCATGAAGGTAGAAGCATAAACTTTTGGAAGTTGTTGGGTACCCTCTTACAACGAAAATTGGCGTAATACAATTTTAACATTTACACTCATTGGGGCCGGGGCCTCAAAAACGTGTTTTTTTATTATTAATATGTGCTATATACAAATTGAAAAGCACAATTTTTCTTATTTCCCAAATAGGTAAACGCATGAAACGTTGGGGGTTTGTTAAATACACTTCCACGACGGCAGCAGGTGAAGTAATATTTAAAATATCCCTTGCAGGACACCGGGGGCCCAAATATAGTTCTTTTGTATGCACTCACTCACTCATCAGGGGCGCGGTGGTCTAAGGTGTAGCGAGTTGGACTACCGAACCGCTGCAAGAACTCGAGTCGCGAGTTTGAGTCGTGGTACTGGCAAGGCCCCCGGTGCATTGTGCTAACCACACAATCCCATGCTCGTTATTTCACTTGCTCCCATGGACCTTCATGGTCTGTAAGAGATATTTATTATTATTTATTAACTGATCACTAATTGATTCTACTAATTCTACAACTTCCCGCAGCAAAGCTCGGGGAAATTGCTAGTAATACATATAAAGCTAAAGTCGTATAATACATATAAAGCTAGAGTCGTATACGACATATAAAGCTAAAGTCGTATAATACATATAAAGCTAGAGTCGTATAAGACATATAAAGCTAAAGTCGTATAATACATATAAAGCTAGAGTCGTATAATACATGTAAAGCCAAAGTCGTATAATACACGTTAACACAGAGTCGTATAATACATGTAAAGCCAGAGTCGTATAATACACGTTAACACAGAGTCGTATAATACATATAAAACAAGAGTCGTATAATACACGTTAACACAGAGTCTTATAAAACATATAAAACAAGAGTCGTATAATACACGTTAACACAGAGTCGTATAATACATATAAAACAAGAGTCGTATAATACACGTTAACACAGAGTCGTATGATACACGTTAACACAGAGTCGTATAATACATATAAAACAAGAGTCGTATAATACATGTAAAGCTATAGTCGTATAAGACATATAAAGCTAAAGTCGTATAAGACATATAAAGCTAAAGTCGTATAAGACATATAAAGCTAAAGTCTTATAATACATATAAAGCTAAAGTCGTATAAGACATATAAAGCTAAAGTCGTATAATACATATAAAGCTAAAGTCGTATAAGACATATAAAGCTAAAGTCGTATAATACATATAAAGCTAAAGTCTTATAATACATATAAAGCTAAAGTCGTATAATACATATAAAGCTAGAGTCGTATAATTATAATACATGTTAAGCGAGAGTCAACAGATAAAGTAAAATGCTGGAGTCGCAAGATGTAGTAAATTCGTCTAAGACTGACAAGAATAACACCAATAGTTAAATCCTTAACCCTGACATGATGATAGAAGAGCAAAGTAGTAAAAATACAAAAGGTAATAGATTCTAGCTTGGAAATATAACACAAATATAGCTTCATACAACACTCAGATAGACAAAGGATAAATCTACATTTTGTATTCCTCGAGCAAGAACAAACGAAACAACATCTCCTACTTCCTAACTGGAATGGGTTGCCTCATCAAATCATGAAGACCGTCATTCTGTCAACATTTAAAACTCTAATAAAAATGCAAGATTAGACATTAACCATAGACAATCGTCGGGGGCAATAATCCTCTGTATAGAAGGGGCGTCTGTAACAGATAAGAAAAGATAAAAGTTTGTTGTACAGAGCGACATAGACGTAAAACCGCCGAGTCTAAAAGGAAACAAAGTTAACTTTAAAAAAAAAAATTATATTCTTTGATTATTTAATTTCCTAGTTTTAGTCTGAACCACGCAAAGTCTCTTCTGAAACATGATCCCAAACATTCTCGACTTTATCATGATGATGGCTTTCTTCTATAGCACTAACACTATCCATGATAGCCTATGAATGAA